>VXAZ01000255.1:379779-475729 GCA_013399875.1 Gymnorhina tibicen
CGGTGAGCGGCGGGGGGCGGCGGGCCCGGACTCCCTTCTGGCGGCACCGGGCTCGGGCTCCAGACAGACAGAGCGACAGACGCTGCTGCTGTCTCGGAGTTCTTCCCAAACGCGCGTTTTCTGAGGGCCTTATACCACCGCAAAATGCAGTTGGGTGTTTGCCTGTCCGGCTTGTTTACAGATCTGAGCGACTAATCTAATTGCAATTAAATCAGTTGAGCGCGATCTTCATTTTCTCTTTTTGTCCTATTTCCCCCCAGTCTAGCCAAGAAGTCTGTCTCAGATAACGCTTTTTCTCCATGTCCCAAGGGTGTGCCTTACTTCTGGCATATCAGTGCAAGCCTTCCGTAGGGGTGCGTGTGGATTTATCAGGGTTCATGTGCTGCACTCGCCAAAAACCGAGAGCACGTACTCCAGCAAAGAACTCGTACAGGCAGTGCACGGGGGCAACAGCAAACCCACTTCAGACCACACCATCCCTGCATTCCAGTGCTCCTTTTCACTAAATTGCTTTTCAGAGTGTGTGTTTGATGTCTGACAGAATTCTGTGAGCTAACGGTAAGCTTGTGAAAAATATAAGATAGTTGTAGCACTGTACATCTGTCTCAGTCACCAGAAGCTGTAAGCAGCCACAGCTCCTGGTGCTTAGCTGGAGTTACAATTTCAACATGTTTTCCAATTGTCTTGGGGTGACTGTGCTGTTGTATCCCCTACCACCTTCGAGGAGACGTCCCTTTTGGACATTTCCCTGAATTTGGCCTAAACCATCACACCAATGAAAAGCTTGAAGAGAAGTATTTATTGAGTTTTTTTTTTCCTGTTGAGAATGGATGTGTGCAGGGAGACGAGAGCTAAGTAACAAAGTAGATGCTTTGTAGATACATTTTGAATGAGTTGTGAGGGCACAACTCTCCCATAAGTCAGGAGCCAGGAGTTAAGAAGGAGCAAAGGTACGGTGAGGAATGGAGCTGAGGATCATAGGTTTGGAGCCCAAAGTCAGGATGTCATTAAGAAGTCAGGCAAAAAGAGGCCTCAGGCAAAGGAGTGCAGTTACTGCAGTTGCTGTTCATGGCAGAGTCCTGCTGCATTTCTGGTGTGAGTTTAAACTTCAGAGTGTGAGCAAAAGGAAGGGGAGTGGGTAGACACCTGTTGCTATTTTTGAACAATGGACATGTAGGTTTAATTAGCAGTGGATGGGGAGAGTTCTTGAATCGTTATTGTACTTTTCTTAATATTGAGGTGGCTGTTGGCTTCCTCCTCACCTTGGATCACACCACCCCAAGAACTGTCTGGAGAGCTCTTTGCTGAGCCAGCTGTGCTCCCACAGAGACCAGTGCCAAGAGCAGCCACCAAGTGAGAGGAAAGAAAAAGGGCAGTTCTCAGCTGAACCAGTGCTTGCAGAAACCTAAGGAAAGGATTATTAGCCAAAACACAGATAACTGTTATTTTCAAACTCAGAGTGAAACACTGATGTAGGATATGAGAACAGTAGTACAAACAATGTGCATCCTTTTCACAAGTCCATAGGATTTTTATTTCTGTAGGAACTCCATGCTCATTTGAATGGCTGTATCAGTTCTGCTACTATGAAGAAACTTATAGCCCAGAAGCCAAACCTTCAGATCCAGAATGGAATGACTGTGATTGACAAAGGAAAGAAAAGAGCCTTAGATGAGTGAGTATATGCATGTGTGATGAACATTTACTGAGGGTTTTTTAATTAAGTTGAAAACAGAAATGTGTGGCCTTACACACTAATGGCAGAAAAATATGTTTTTAAGTTTTACAGTATAATCTCAGATTTTTTTTAGTATTTGTATCTACAGAATAATTTCTTAGGTGCTTGCAAACTAAAAGAAAATCTCTTGTTGATTAATTCCTTCTTTAAAGAATTGAAATTTTTTACTTACATCAAACACTTTTCAGAGAAAATTTTCTCACATAGTTTCCTTTTTTGGAAACTTCACGTTTCCCTTTTCCTTCAAAAAGCTTTGTGGTAATAACAACTTTTGTTGTGAATGCTTTGTCAGCACCTAAAATCAGAAATTGCCATTCAGATGGTCTTTGTATTTCAAGCTACAAGCTGGTTGGTTGACTCTAGTGAGTAGATATTTTCAAAATGTAGATTTTTTTTTTTTAAATACTCATTCAGTGTCTTTCCAATTAATTTTTTTATTTTTTATTTTAGATGTTTTCAGATGTTTCAGATCATCTATCAGGTTACCACTAGGACTGAAGATATTTTACTGGTAAATTAATTAAAAGTTCACTTAAAACAAGCAAGCAATACATACAGTTACAATCAGTTGGATTAAGAGCATTGGGTTCCAAGTAATAATATCCACAATGGTCCCTTTTAATTGAAAGTCAGAATAATTATTGTAAAACACCCGAACTCTCTTCGCTATCCCTAAAGGAGTGAAAAGTGCCCTCTGTGTGGTAGTATTTCCAGACATGGCGACCACTAAAAACACATTGGGCCTGAAAACATTGCAAGTGTTTCACAACAAAAAATAACTGGGTCTTTTAGTTGTAAAGAAAAATATAAGTAATTATATGTATCACTTTCATGATGTTGAATACACTGTTACTTAATCAGATAACTAAAGATGTCATTAAAGAATTTGCTGATGATGGTGTCAAGTATCTGGAATTGAGAAGCACTCCAAGAGAAGAAAATTCCACAGGTACAGTCTATTCTGGTTTTTGTGATCTTCTTGCACTATAAAACTTAGTTAAAAACTATGTTAATAACAAGTAAAGTTAAATTTAGTTGGTTCAATAAAAATATACTTTAAATATGAAAGCCAAGATTGAACCATGTAAAAGCATGCCACTTTCCTATTAGATTTTTGAGGACAAAACGTGTTCATCATAACTCTGGTACCCACGAGATTGGGTTATTCACTTGATTATGACATCTGAGTCTGCTAACATTTTTAATAGCTGATATATTTTACTTATTTTACTTTTTTTTTTTCTTTTAGGTGTGGTTTAGTAGAAACACATAATAGAAGTCCTATTACGATTCTCTGGTTCACACAAAGTCATTTTAATTTTTCCAGATGCTTAGAAGGAGGTTTAGTTCAAATGTGTGTTTCACAGTAAAGCTGTATTTACAGATAGGATTAGAATTATGTGGGTTAGAAGACTATGTGGTCTAAAATCAAAGCTTCAACATGAAACTTAGGAGACTTGAGAGCTGGGTCTGCAATATAATAAAAACCATTTAAAATATGTTTGTTCCAAATGTGTGCATGTGTTTGCAGGTATGACCAAAAGGATGTATGTTGAAACTGTACTTGAAGGTATAAAGCAGTGTCAAGAAGAAGGCTTGGATATAGATGTAAGGTAAATAAAGCATGTGGAATACCTCTGTTTCAAAGTTTTGTGTAGTCTGATGCTTGGTCATGTTTGCAGAGAGGTTTGCAAGCCATCGGTATAGGAAATAAACCTGGTTTTAAACCAGGTTACATGGAATGGAAACAGGTTTCATATAGAAACCTGACTTTTTCTCTTCTTTTTTACTGCTAAAGAAGGAAACTGGATAAAACCTCTCAGCTCTAAGACTGTCCATTCTTTGCAACATTTTCAAAAAAACCAGTGTTTTTCATGGAATTGGCTCCTTTTTCACAGCTTAGATTTGTTGCAAAGATTTTGTTTGATTAGCTATACAAGCAGCCTGCTGTAAAGAAGAGCTGGTTCTGACCAGCAGAGAAGTTTCAGAAGGTGTCAGTGGTGGTTGGTGGCAGTTTGCTCTCCTGTCTTTTATGGCCTCAGTAGCAACCCTTATTAGATTTATTTGTGAAAGCTGAAGAATTTTCATCCTTCGTGTGTGTTATTGCATGTCATGGGCCAACTTATTTGTTTGTGTCCCTCTGCACTTTGGTACCTTCATTCCTAGAACAGTTTCCTATACAAATACTCTTTATACTGGGCCATGAAGGATATGAAGTGCTATTTTTGTTGGTATCAGATCTGTTGAGCTCCTGATATTACAGCTTATGTATAATTTAATACATGCGTTTCTGTCCCAGGTTGTTAATAGCGATAAACAGAAGAAGTGGCCCAGCAGTTGCTAAGCAGACTGTTAAACTTGCTGAAGAGTTCCTGCTTTCCAGTGATGGCGTTGTAGTAGGACTTGACCTTAGTGGTGATCCCACTGTAAGTTTTTGGGTGTTTTTGGCCTGTTCTTGAAGATAAATATATGATGTTGTATAACTGCAGGTGGTTCTAACCACAGCTTTTTCTCACAAGTTTTTGTCCAGTGTTTGTGGCTAGCTGGAATGGATTGCTGCCAGGTTGCTGTAAGGAGCAGATACTCTAACAAAGAATGCTTAGATTAGTATGTGACTGAGAAAAGAGCCATTGAAAAGCAGTGTTTATCTGGGAAGTGCCTGTACCTGAGTTGTCCCAGTCGGATTAACTGAGTGGAGGCAAGTTGTCAATAGTTTAAATTTTGTTTAGCTGCACCAAATGCTTATTGTGCATTAAGAAAACAAAAATGTTTGAGGACCGCTGTCAAGCTGAAGTGAAATAGGTAGGTAGGTGCTCTAGGTGGTAGCTGTGTAAAAGGTATCAAAATCATGACAATTGGCTTGTAAGTCTTAGGCATCATCTGAGTTACTGGTGTTTGATCTATCAGTCTAAATCATATAGCAGAGGGTTGTTTGACTTGCTGCATTCCAAAGTGAAGTAATGAGAAAAGTGGAATAATTAAATGTAACTGTATTTAAATGTAGTGTTTGAATATTGCTAGACTTCTTAATTACGGTAATGACAGGGATTTTGTCAAATAAGCTGTGGAACAGTGATGTGTTCCTGTTTTCCAGGCAGGACATGGTCAAGATTTTTTGGAACCACTCTCAGAAGCAAAAAAAGCAGGTCTAAAGCTGGCACTGCATCTTTCTGAGGTAAAAGGTCTTTTTATTTTGGTGCTTCTCTGTAATTGTCATCTTGTGAAAATCTCGATGAAACTAAAATTATCTTCTGTGCATTTTGAACTTCTCAGGCAAAAGTATTGATGGTTTGGGGCATTTGACAAGAGACAAGAAAACAAGGAGAAATCTTCAACCTTCTGTTCTAAATCTGAACAGCCAGATTATTGCTTCCTGTACTATATCTATTGCGGGTTTAGGTGTGAAATTGAAATTACTAGCATTGTAAGAGCTCCACTGCTTTCTTCCTTGTATTATATCAGAAACCACGTATAGTGAAATCCACACAGTTTCATGAGCAAAGAGCTCTGTTAGCTCTGCTGGTATCAGTAGGAAGAGTTGGGCTTCTTCTCAAATGGTGGCTGGAGTTTGCTCCAAGGAGTCCAATAAATACTGAAGATAGTTATTTTTTCAGGAAATTAAGCAGGACATATGATGTCATCAGCATATTTTGTACTTGTTCCTATTTCACTAACGCTTTCTTTCGGATAAGAGATGCTGTGAAAGTAGAACTGAAAGTCCATTGTAATTATATAATGTGCTGCTTTATGCTGCCTTGACAGAATGTAAAATATATCCTCTCTAGATTCCAAATCAAGAAGAGGAGACCAAGATTCTCCTGGGCCTGCCTCCTGACAGAATTGGACATGGAACATTTCTGAACTCTGCAGCACCAGGTTCAGAAGAGATAGTGTCACTGGTTCAGCAGAATCATATACCTATTGGTAAGGAAATTGGCTCTGGATATCAGAACAGGATATGTACTGCTAATCTAGTGACACCAGTTTGTCTCTGACCAGAGGTGAGTTGGACAAACATGGCAGTAAGACTTGCCCATAAAAGTACACCCGTGACATTTTTGCAGTTTTCGACACCTTTGTGGCAGCAGACAACAGTTGATGTCTCAGGTGGAAGCAAAACCAAATCATAACTTGTCATTACTGTGCAAGACTATGTGGTGGTTCTGTACCTGGTTTGCAAGCTCCATATATTTTATATCCCAAAGAAATTGATTAGCAAACTTTTCTCAAAAGAAATTACCAAGGAAGTGTAGAAAATCAAGGAAACGGCAGTAGCTGATTTTAATTTTTATTCAGGACCTTTCTAAGTCAATTAACATGTCTCTTGTTTTGATATATGTCCTCATTTCTTTTTCTGTTTTTCCCTTAGAATTTTGCGTGACATCGAACATAAAATCTCAGACAGTGCCTTCCTGTGACAAACACCATTTTGGATACTGGTACAGTATGGGCCATCCTGCAGTGCTTTGTGTAAGTTTTTTGATTTTTTAAGCATGTATTTAGGCAAAGGGCCAAACTTGTGAAGTTGGAGAAGTCTTTCTATTTATGGATCAGAGCTGACTTACAATTTCTGACCTTGTGGCAAATCATTTGCTTTTAGGAAACCATAATGTTCTGTTTGAGAAATGCTTGTAATTCAAATGGGAATTGCTAGTATTTCTCTTGGTTCTATTGTAAAGCAAGGCCTTTTTTCTGTAGGGTAAGATGATCAGCTATACAAGCAATGAACTTCATAGCTGTTTGCACACTGACAGGTTTCTCTTAAAACACGTAGGTCCAGTGCTTGCATGTGCACCTGTGCTTACCTGGGTGTTCACTGTGTTGGGTGAGAGCTACTGCATTCTCTTGATAGCTCATTAATGTCTTTAAGCACTAAAGGTGCCAAGTACTTGTGCTGCCATTGGCAGGGTTTTACTGTTATCCTGTTAGTTTAACCCCCATAATCCATATCATTGTCCAAGTGTGTGTGTGTATACATATATATATATATATTTTTTTTTAATATAGCATTGTGCTTATCTGGGGAAAGGGAAAAGAGGAATAAGGAGACCTGCACATACTGACGTAACTTGAATATATGCAGCATTTGATAGCCATCTTTCTAGCAATTTTAGTAGGAAATCCTATTTTCTTGATAAATTGTGCCATCATTTTAAGAAGTTTTCTTATATGTTTGAATAATTTATTCATTTTTAGTGAAAATAAGGGCAAATAAAGAATGAAATAACTATGCACAGATGAAAGAACAGTGGAATAAAATGTGAGACAGCAAGATAAAACTGGTTTGTATGTATAGAAAAGAACTTTTTTGATATAGAGGAACTAATTTAAACTTTTTTATTTCTTTCCTTTCAATTTAACTCCAGACTGATGATAAAGGCGTCTTTGCAACTGATCTATCACAAGAATATGAGCTGGTTGCAAAAACATTTAATCTGACTCGATCACAGATGTGGGATCTTTCCTATGAATCAATCAACTATATTTTTGCTTCAAATGCAGTAAAATCCAAGCTGAGGGAACAATGGTGTAAGCTAAAGCCAGCTCTGTTTGATTAATCAAACTGTTGTCCTAAACAGCTCAGGTGTATTAGCTAAGTTAATAAGCATTTTTTACTGAAGTCCCCAACTTTTTTCAGACCTCAGGGTTTTAAACCCAGCCATAAACGGCCTGTGCAAAATGAAGAAAACTGGAATGCATCCCTTGTTACTGCGGACAGAAGTAAATGTTCTTTTGTAGTTGGGAAGGGCTCTCAACCAGTGACTAAAATGCCAAATGTGTTTTCACCTTGTTTCTCTTGAGCTGATACGACATTTTAAAAAATATTTAGTTGAAATACATGATCATAATATAAACATTTGAGAGCTGGAACAAAATGAAGGCGGAGCTATTGGTGTTTAAAACATCTCTGTTGGCAGCATTCCGCCAAGCAGTTTGAATGTGTGGTGTGCGTTTTTGGGGTTTGTATTGTTTTCAGGTTTTGAGCAGTTGATTGAATGTGAAGGCAGAAACAAACTCAGGGAGAATGAAATATTTGTCCCAAGGAATTAAGCATTGTATGTGGTTTTATTGCTGTACATGTATGACTGAAGCTGCTGTGGATTGAGTAGCATGTGGGGGGTCTCTGCTGGTGCCCTGGGCACTGGTGGTGTGTAGGCTGTTAAGAATCTTGAATGCCTTTGGTAACTGAGCAACTTGGCAAAGTGGTCTCATTCTTAAAATGCTTTTTAGAATTGCTGTTTGTTGTGTTAAAAAAGCAATAAAAATAGCCTAAGCTCCATGTTTTTGAAACCAGCACTCGGAGGTGTGCATGTGTGTGTTTGAGCTCTACAGAAGGGAAGCGGGTTTCTGTGGGGTGAGTACCTGCAGCAGCCATGCTGCTTGCCAGCCTCTCCCCTGCTGCTGTGGCAGCCCCTGGCTCTCCCTGCCCTGGGCAGCCACAGGGTTCACTCTGCCCTCTCCAAGCACCTGCCTGTGTGTTCTGGTACTGAGAGCTCTCAAAATCTGAATTTGCACATGCTGCAGTTTGTGTAATGGGAGTCGGGAGGTCACCTGGAGGATTCCATTTGTGTGCAGTAAAAGAACCAGGAATGCATGTGGGTGGCTGAAGAACAACACACAGAACTGGGATTTCTTTATATAGGAGTCTAACTGTGTGTTACTGCAGTTATCTACACGGCAGAAATGTTGCACTTAGGAAGTTGGACAGGATGTGGACTTTTGGAATGAAGAATCACCATCTGATGAGACCTTTGTCATGCACAGTTCCCAAGCTGACCATTGCAACTTGAAACCCTCTTACTGTCCCTGGGCTAGTTTTCCAGAGTTTAACTTTTGTAAGTAAAACTGCAGTTTTCTTTTTTTACTTCATGTAGCATTATAGTTAATTTTAATTTAAGCACTTCTTGCTGAGCCTGCTTGTTAAATTCTGAGTTAACAGTGACATAACTACTGTTTAGTTTATAATATTGTATAAAAATGACTGTGACACACAGAGTGAAGCATCACCACAGAATTAACCATCAGTAATGGGGCAGAGGACATTTTTTCCCTGAATGCAATGGAAATTTTGAGTAACCGCTGCTAGAATTTCATGTGGTATAAGATGAGGTTTAAGTTATCTATTCATGTGCAGCTCAACTTATTTTTAAAGTAAACAAAATAGAGCTGGAGTTAATATTTTTATTTCCATCTGATTACATGAGAGAACACTTACAGAGCAGTCTCTAGTCCTCAGAGTCTTTACTCATGTCACATGAAAATACACACTGGTCCTATTAAACAATACTGCTTTGGTGATGTATGTGAGCAACTGCTCACTATGGCATTGGTTTCTCAGTTCTTTCTGAGGCAAACACAGGAAATCTTCAAAACCTCAGCTCCTTATGATGAGACTGGGAACATTCCATAACTTTTCATAATACAACCACTAAACTGTAGGTACACACTGCTCCTCAGGATCCTAGCTTGGCAAATAATGTACTTACATCAACGATTTATATGCCTGCTTGAATATTTAGGTGTTTCAAAATAATACATTAAAAAGAATAGATGCAGGTAAGGGCCCTGCATTAGCTAAGTGATTCAGCCAATTAAAAGGCTGGCACGTCTCTCCTCTGAGGCCTAGAGAGCAGGCGCTGGTTAGATTGGAGTGGAGAGGGCTCTGGGGGAGGATCTCATCAAGGTTTTAAAATATCTGATGAGAAGAAGTAAAGAAGATGGAGCCAGGCACTTCTCAGCGATACCCAGTAACAGGAAAAGGGGCAAAAACTGGTACAATGTGGGAACATCACCCAGACAGGCTGGGAAGTCTGTCCTTGCAGATACTCAAACCTGTCAGTGACTTGTAGCTTCAGTAAAGGAGGTGGACTGGGCAATCTCCAGAGATGCCTTCCAGCCTCATTTGTTCTGTGGAGAAAATATACAAATGTACAAATGATAAAGTCTCTATATAAATACAAAAGCTTTTAAAATTAAATACTGACTTAACTGAGTCACTCAAGCAACAATTTTTCACCAGGTTTGGTCACCAGCAGTTGGCTGATTTGTGACACTGATTTTAAAGAATAGTCTATTCACCCTTCATAGCCTTCCTTCTTTCACAGCCATTGTGGAATCCTTTGGTGCCATCAGGACCTTTAGGCAGCCGCAGCACCCCTACAGGGAGACCATCTGCATTTTGTATTTTCCGAACCAACATGGGACTGCTGACAGGACTCTTCTCTTGTGTCAGAGTTTGGGCTTTTCTTCTCTGTACCCAGGGGCTCCCGGAAGGTGTGATGCTGCTGTCTGAGGAATAATCAGTGTATTTCTTTGGAATTTCAGGGCTAGTGCTTGGGTTAAGCTTGCTGTCTTCAGCCAACGGTGATTTTTTGGTTACTTTTCTTCGTGAAGATGGACTGTTCCAAGGACTTGATCTGGGTGACATATTAGGACTCAAATGGTTGTTTGGGTGGGGAATGGGGCTCAAATTACTCGCAGTATTTGTTGGAATACGTTTGCGTCCTGACAGCGGTGACGTAGGATTGCTCTCTGGGTCAGAAGAGCTGTTTGCTGAAGATTCATCACCAACAAACTGAAGTTCCTCAACTCTCTTGTTAAGGGATCGAGTCTTCTTAAGGCTCTTGCTGGTATCTTCATCACGGTTCTTGTCTTTGGGAACTTTTTTCTTTGGTGGTTTCATGCCTATTAGGACAATTTTCATGCCGGTCTCTTTGTTTTCAGCACACATGAAATCATGAGCACGTACGGCAGCTTCTACTTCTTCAAATTCTATAATTGCACATTCCTGGGTTCCCAGCTGGGTGTACCGGTTGCTGACCCTCCTGATATCAGGTGGGAGATCCCTGCCAGGCTTGAGAATACGAACTGATGAAATTACACCAAAAGTTACAAAGGCTTTGAGGAGATGCTCCATTATCCTTTCTTGCGTGCATCCATTTTCTTCTTTGTTAAGAGCCTGCAGCTCAGAAATCATGTGGATATCATACACCAGTAGCATCCTGGTAGGGACATTTTCACTTGGAAACACTGGAACTGGAGTATTTCTTCGAACCTTTTTGTTGTCATCGTTGAGCTCCAGAGTGTTTGAGTACTTCAATGCATAGGATGTGGTTCTCCAGTCACGGGTAAGATGTTTCACCTTCAGGACAGACACAGGTTAAGCACCACAACTGTGCAAACCCAATTGAACTAATTACAGAATTTTAAGGCAGATGCAGGCTTCAGTCTACAACAGAACCCGGGATTTAAGTTTCATGTAGCAGACTTAGTGAGAAAGTTTTCCTGCTACAATGGGCATCAGTGAGCTCCTGTAAAGCTCATGTCCTGTTGAATCTAATGAAAACAGGAACTGGCACTAAAGCTCAAACTGGAAATCATTACTACATCTGAAAGCCTGCTCAAGTAGTGCTTGGTCATTCCACATCTAGGCCTGAAACATGATCAAAATGCATGTTCTATGGAGGTTATTTTGTTAAACTTGCCAAACAAGAAGTTTTGTCAAGTTTAGAACTTCATTGTATTGAACTGATCTTTCCTCCCTCAAAAATCTCAGTCTAAAAAACACCCCAAAGTTTTCCATTTTCATTAAATGTTTATAAACAGTTTATCTGTTACTGGTATAATCTGTTTCAAGTGGCCTGAAGAAATTGAGAGTGCCGTAACTTCTAGACTGAATAACTCTGAAAAACTGTGAGATTTAGAATCTTGACAAAGTGTTTCTAATGTAATTCTAGAAATCGGTTACATACAGATTTATATAGGTCTTTCTAATGTGAGGGACAAAAAAGAAGAAAGAATAAAACTCACTTTAAGTTTAAGGGACTTCAGTTACCAGGTACTTTATACTACTCTTCATTTTAGGTTCTCTGTGCAATTGCAAAGGTCAGATTCACTGTCCATTCTCAGGGACAGGAACATAACTTTACCAGGATTATCCAGGTGGGTGATGGAAATTAATTTTATCTAATGTCCTCCTGTCTCCAGGAATGGTAATTTAAAAGCATACATGCTTTTAAGCCAATGATTTCCCTAGCCCGTCATCAATGAGTTCAGCAGTTAAAGTTCTGCTAACAAACCTAACCGTCATAGCAAAACCAGGCAGATAAAGAGACAGACTGTAAAGTTGCATGTATAAAAAGTTACTTTCATCTCTTCTACTGTTTTTAGATTCATCAGGCTTGCATAAGACACTTCAAATCTTAAAAAGTTAGCTTACCTTCTTGAAAGAAGTGAGGAGTTTAACACTGACATAGCCCATCTTATTTCTTCTTACGTGCTTCAGAAGGAAAGCATCTTTCTCAAGGTTCTCATCTGAGAAGTAATATTCAATCTGTGCTATTAACTTCTGGATCAGGTCCTTTTCTGGTGGTTTCCAGTTCTGGTCAAAGTCGTCATCATTTTCCCCACCACTGGAAAACAGTTAAATCATTTTATCAACAGATCCTTCTTCTTCTATTAGTGGATTCAAATAGCCTTTCAAAATGAAAGGGCGTAACCATAATGCTGGTTCCAACTGACTTTAGATGTGGGCACTGGACAGGTATCACCCACCCTGCTGAGGCAGCAGGCTAGCTCAGAGGATGAAGCTTTCCAGTCAGCACAAGGAGTCAAGTTCCTGAGCTCATTCCAAAAGCTGATCTCAGTGTAGGACAATGAGACATCTACACTAATGGCTTGAAAATGCCCTGCCAGCTCAAATTCTCCACCGAAACATGAAATGAAGGTGCACTGGCTCTTTGTACTGTACAAAATTCCTCCAGTGACAATGTTTTATTTTTCAGTATGAAGCTATTAAACACAGGCTTGACCTTTATGTGCTTCATGACTAGTGTCACATACCAGAGAATGAGTATTCCAACTTGATGCAGTCATGATTTCTTAAGCCTCTTCACTGCATGAATGCAGGAGCTGGTATCCAGGGATTAAGAAGGACTGACAGGACTGTTGCACTTTTTACAGGTCACTTCCAGAATGACAGAGTAACTGACTCGCAGTTAACCACAGGGGCTAAACCTGCCAGCTCATGTACCTCAGGAACAGGCCTATATGCACACATGCAGGTTCCTATGAAGTCATTCTCATTTCTTCTCTTCCCCTCCCATCATATTATCAGGGTACCTGAGCAATATGGAGCACTGTTGAGCATCCTATTCCCCAAAAAATACTGCAGCCATGGATTCGAGATAAACGTCTTGCCACATGCAGTTACAGTAACATGTTTGGTGCTGAAATAGAAATTTCCATTTACAGGTGACTATAATGGACAGGTCTATCTTAAGCCAGTCATTTTTTCAAGCTGTTAGTGGTCTAGTTTTGTTGTGGGACCATCACGAAATTTTTTGTTAAAAAAATAAAATTATACACTAAGTCCCTTAGACTCTGTAAATCATGTGTTAGTTTGGTGTCCCAGGTACCTCAGCAATGAAAAGAAGAAGCCATGCATTTCCCTAAAATTGTCTTCAGTGGCTTTTGCAGAACTTTGAAATCCTTGGGAAAGGGAGCAGGCATCACACTGGAGTGCTGTGAGGCCGATGTGGCAGGGAGGATGCAGCCTGCTGAACCGCCTGCCCTGGACAGTTCTGTCCAGGGGGGATGGAGGCAGGGACCGCGGTGCTGCAGTCGTGCTGCCGTCTGGAGAGAGTGTTCAGGTCAGTGGGCTCTGCACGGGGACTGTGCCCACAACTGGGACGAGTTACGGAACTTCTCTGGGACCTGGCTTTTTGAAGCTTACAGTACATTTACTTATTACGGTTCTTCTTATGATAGGGCAACACCTCAGATATATGTGGATACTCGCTCACATAATCCTAGAAGCCTCCCTGTTAAAAATCTCCCTAGCCTTTAATAGGGTACAATTCAAAGGAATGACAAGAATGAGAGAGCAAGACAAAGAATTTATGTTATTTGGCACAGCCAGAAGTGGAGGATAATAGATGAAGTTTATGATTAGGATGGTAATAAACATCTAATACCCAGCTCTAGGTGCTGGTTTCAGAAGGAAGAAAAAACCAGTGGTGTTTATTTTTCATTTATGATATTCTCTTACTCTACTACTTCATTTACTACCAATTCAGAATTAGTCTGGGAACAAGAAAGTTGGAACATCTCAGCCTTTTTATATATCCACACTCTGCTAGGAAAAGCTTGCCTTCAATTCAGGGTGGGGCTTGCAGTTGTTTTAGAGGATTTATTAGCACAGATATTTGCAGGTGTTTACATAGAGACAAAAAGGGGAGTCATTCTTTGGAAAACAACAAAAATGCATTCCATGTTTGCAGAGATCAGTGCCATCCCTACCTACAGCATTAACACACTGAATCAGGGCAAAATAGGCCTCATTTCACCTCTCAAATATTGGTCACAGTTTGACCCATACACTATTTCTATGTTTGGCAGACAAGTCAGCTTTTACAAAATCTCATGGGCTCTTACAACAGCCCTCACTAAATGCTGTGTGGAAATAGCACCTACAATAAATGCAGAAATTTGTAACTAGCTGCGTATTAATTCATTATAATGATCAACCTCTAGGGCATCAACTGTATTAAAAAAGTAATTGATAAATAATTTCAGTCAACACTGACAAAGAACCAAACCCTAATACTTATTCACAACTTTATTTTTTTATTCAGAGGTTTGTGATGATATACTTGTAAAACAGAATGAAAAACAATCTTTTAACATGGTGACTCATCTGGCCATTAGTCACACAAGAAACTAAACATATCTACAGCAAGAGCAGACTTGGAATTTTAAATATCAAGGCTCACAATATATTAAATTGTTTGGATAGCGTCTAACCTGAAAATTTTTAGCTGAGTCTCCAAATGAATAAAGTATTGCATTAATAAGCACTATATGGCAATCTAATTTATAAGTTCCCAGAGTACAATCATTCAAGGGCAGTCCAAGTTTGTCAACAAAAACGTGAATACAGTACTGGATGCCTACTGATGGCAAATTGTCTGCAAGCTTCAGCTGGGGAGTGAGATGGCTCATTCCCAGAAGTTTTAGATCATCCCTAATAATTTTCCAAATGTTAGGAAATTATTTCCTATCAGATGCTGCATTCCCAAAAAGTAAATCCTTAGGTAAGGTTATATGTAAATGGCAAAAGCGTGTGTAAACTCCATTCACCTACTTTTGATGTGGCGCCTTTAGAGTTCTCTCCATGGCAAAACCTCTGGCCTTTCCTGGATCAGGAAGAGGCCATTTACAAAAAGGTGACCTCCACAAGAACTGAATATACATCAACACTGTCAGCAAACATTTCTGAAGACAGCATCTACTGCAGAGAATTAAGTAAGTGACATTTAGGAGTAGCTATTGTCTTTCAAAGCTTGAAAAAATAACCACTCTTTTTTTCTAGTCTAGGCCAGGGCTAGAAGCTCTTCACAAGTAGTATTATCATAGGTAACAAATGTAAATAATACCTTGAATTTTAAAAATCAGTAATTGGAATGCAATACTGTAGACTGCTGTTCATATTTATAAAACTACAACAGTCACATATGATTGTGGAATAACTAAGCTGACTCAGTTTAAGCACCTTAAACACCTTAGCTATTGCTCAATTCCTCTTTCTGTAGTCCATAGTTGACAATTTTGGTAGCTAGAGAAAATTTCCCACTCCCCTACTACCCTCTGTAATTTAAAACGATACATTGCAGTTCATTCTGGTGCGAGGTATGAAGTTAGAGAATCAATTAGAAACAATAAATGTTCAAACAGAATACTGGATTTCTTGCTACTGTACCTAAATCTTTATGTGACAATTTATTACTCCATTTGCAGCTTCAGTACAAACCACAGGATGAACTACAACTAGTAGTGCTTTGTCTCTCTCCAGTTTTCTGGCTCAAAAATCCTGCATGTTCCTTTTACAAGTAAGAGATTCTGATAGGCATCAAAACTATTTCAGGCCACTACGCCAACATTCCTGCAACATATTGCTGAATGTAGACAACGTTATTTGTGTTATCAAACGGTAAAATGTAGAGTAAAAAGTGGTAGTTTCTTCTGCGTTTCAGCTGGTCTTGATTTCATGTTTAGTCAGCTTGTTTCCAAGGCTTATAGAACGAGTCTGTTTGTCCATGTCTCAGATAATTAAGCGGATATCCACGGGTCTACGCACTAAAAACCAAACGGACAAAAAGGGGAAAAAACCCAAACCACCAAACTCCTAAACACAGCTACAACTAACCCCCAAATTCCTTCTGTAAAAGGCAGTGAACTGGAAATGTCGGGGGCATCACAGCCCGGCGCTTCTCGCTGTGGGGGAACCCGGCCCCGGGCCCCGGCAGTCCCGTCCGGGGCGAGTGGGACGCAGCCCGGGTGGAGCCATCGGTGCGGCGGGCAGCTCCCTCCCGGCCGCCGGCTGTCCCCGCTGGAGGGTTTCCAGCGTCTCCCACCCGCCCCTCGGCGTTGCATCAGCCGAGCCCGCTCCGTTCTGGGGGCGTCCGCGGCGGCCCCGCTGCTCGCCCCGCACGGCCCCGCCCGCACAGCGTCCCCGCCGCCGGACCCCCTGCCCGGGGGGCTCACCTGGAGCGCCCGCACCGCCCCGAGTCCTCCTCGCTGCAGCTGGGGCACGGCGCTCCGCCGCCCTCCTCCTCCTCCTCGTCCTCCTCGTCCTCCTCGGCGGCCGCCTGGACAGCCACTCGGATCTGCACGGGGCCGCTCCCAGCCGGCAGCTCCGGCCCGGCGGGCGCAGCCCCGGGCTCGGCCGGCTGCGGCTGGGCCATGGCGCTCCCCGGCCGGGCTCAGCCCGCCGCAACACCAGCGATGCCCCGGGTTGCGACAGCCGCCCGGCCGCCTCCCCTCCTGTCCCCCCCTGTCCCCTCCCGCTGGGGCGGCGCTCCCAGCTCCACTCCCCCGGCGCGCCCGCACGGCAGCGGGAGGGTCCGACCCTCCTCCAGCCATGCCGCTCCCGGGCCAGCCGGGCAGCTGAAGAGTCCTTCTCCTTGACGGCTGAATAGGGACTGCTTTTGTTTCATCAGAAAACAACGGGCTCCTCACCGGAAAGCAGCGTCTCAGCTTCTCTTCTCCTGGTACAGCCTTGGGGCTGCGCCTCTGCTTCCTGACCAGAGCGTTGCGTTTTATGAAAGTCAGAAAGATTTCTCTGGGGTAAGTGTGGTTTAAATGCCGAGGGTGAGATTTGAAAATAAGATACACGAGTGAACAAGGACACGATTGAATACATGTTGGTTTTGTAGAGGAGTCTCCTCTATAGTTCTGCATGGCACTTACACAGGAAAAAGACATTCTCCCTTAAGAACTAATTAAAATAGAGACCCTTTTCCTGAAACACTTAAGCAGTGATTATTTCAAATTTAAGATTATTGAACTATATTTCAGTGGACTGCTTCAGCTACTAAAGTGAAATTTACATTTATGTCGTAATTATTAGAATTGAAAGCTTTTCAATCTACCGTGTAAATATTCATTCTTCACTCCAGGAAGATCTTTTTCTTCAATACTGTCTGCACCCAAACTGTTAAATGATCTTAAAGTCACAACTCCTTTTGTGGCATCCTTGTTTTTGTCTGTATTGCTTCAATATTTTCTTCTTCAAAATTTGGAAGGACAAAAAGTGAGACTGCACTCAGGGCCAGTTCTTCTCATCACTGTGGCAAACGGTCCTCATGAGTCAGATTTGCTGGCATGGATGCATTCTGAGACTGCCCTGCCTCAGGCTTTGGCTGATTTTTAAGTGTGCCTTAAGCAGTAAAATATTTTGTTTATGAAATACGCTTACAAGCATTACTAACCAAATCTCTAGTTCTCTGCTAGTGGAACATTCTGTAATATATCTTGGGTAGGGCATCACTTTGCTATTTATTTCAGTGGATGCAGAAATATAAACACAAATTGCACATTCTAGGAGAGAATATGGACAGGGACTGTGAGTCTTATTTTGTATGAGTTCATGGAAGTTGTTTGCCTCCCTGGGCAGGAACAAGGTCAGGAGTATGAACAAAGAGCGATTTTGTGCTACAGCTAACCCAAATGATGTTTGAGAGAGACCTTTCAGTTTATCTGATGTATCCTTCTGTCAAGGTTAAGGGAACTTGATTTTATGGAAAAGGACACTAGATCCATTTATTTGTTCTACCAGTGGTCACGGCATAGAGCTTGCCTTTGGCCAGATGAAGACTGATGTAATTTCAAACACTGTGTTGATTAGATCTCCACTGAAATTACCAGACTAAGGTTTTTTGGATTTGTTTGGTTTGCTTTATTTCCCTTTTAATATAACTATACTCTATAATGCCTTAATTCCAGCAGAGATAAAGCAGTATTTGTAACCACAGCAGAACTTAAAACTAAATGAATTAATGTAGATAAGTCCCTTAGAGGGAAACCCATGGCTCATTGATACCCAGTAAGCATCATAAACCCGTGAATCTCAACTGCACGACCAAAATCCGCACAGATTTCTTATGGTGCCTTTATTGTTGGTACAGCATTGTCTACATATCATAAAAAAAACCCGAAAAACATCAAACTGAACAACCAAAAAACCACATATTTTGCATTGCTCACAAATCATGCTGTAATTACATTACTGTTCTGTCAGACTTTCAGCAGATGGAAACTAAAATGACAATACAAAAAGCTAAACCTGGAATATTTATTTGTTTGTGTGGCCAGGCATTGGAATAGATTGCCCAGGGAGGTGTTTAAGAGGCATCTGGATCTGTGCTGGGTCATGTGGCTTGTGGTTTAGGGGTTACGGTGGCAGTGCTAGGTTGACATTTGGACTTGATGATTCCATGATTCTGTTTGGGGAAGACACCATGAGGCAGCTCACAGCCCTTCCACACACTGACAGCCACAGTTGCTTCTCTAATTACTGATTTCTTGATGTGTGTATTTAAAAACATCCACTGTGCATCAGTGGAGCTCATGGCTCCGGAAGCTGCTGAGGAATCAACACCAGGAGCTGGCACAGGTTGAGGTGCTGACCTCAGTGATTGTCACATTTTGTGACCAGTCTGTGCCCACAGAAGGCAACTTCCCCAGCCACGTCAGGAACTGTCCAGCTTCTTTCCCTGTCATGGTTTTTACGCACAGCCACCTGCATGTAGAATTCAGAAAAATACAATCGTAATAGTGTCTTTTTGCTATGGGGCGGCGGGGTGGGGGTGACACCGGGCACAGCGGGACGACCGCAGGGCACGACATCCATCCATCCATCCATCCATCCATCCATCCATCCATCCATCCATCCATCCATCCATCCATCCATCCATCCATCCATCCATCCATCCACCCGTCCCCTCACGGTTTCCCGCCCCCTNCCCTCCCCTCCCGGTTCCCCCCCCCCTCACGGTTCCCCGCCCCTCGGCCCCGCCCCAGCCGGCGGGTGGGGCGGAAACCGCGGTCGCCGCGGTAACGGCGGAGCCATTTCCGAAAGGGCGGCGGCGGCGGCGCGGGGCCGTGCGGGGCTGCGGGGTTGTTTGGGGCCGCTGGGCTCCGAGGGGCCGCTCGAGGCTGAGGAGCTCTGGGGGGCCGCGGGACTCCGGAGCGGAGCGGAGGAGCTGCGCGGAGCGGAGGGGTTGCGCGGGGCCGTGCGGGGCCGAGGGGCCGTGGGGGACCGAGGGGCAGCGGGCCATGGTGCCCAGCAAGGGCCGCACCGGCCGGGGCCCGCGGGCCGCGCCCGCAGCGGTAGGTGCTGCCGGGGCTGGGGGTGCCGGGCGGGCGGCAGCTCCCCCGACATCATTTGTGCTGTGCTGGGAGGTGCATGGATGAGCCGTTTGGCTCGGTGTTCGTGTGAGACGTTTCTGTTTTGTCACACAAATCCAGCTAAAAGACCTGCATGTTTTGCCTTTTGAAAATATAAGGCATATTTAAATGTGAAGACTGGTTTTCTTCATGATGAGAGTTATATCCCCATGGAAGTCTTGCTTTCAGTGTATTTTTAAAACTAAAACCAGTGTGATTTTTCTAAACTACAATTTTAGTGTTACTTAGAGCTGTGATGTGTTCTTCATAATATGTTGCAAAATAGTTCCTTTCTTGATAGATTTTGCTGTTGAAAATAGCTTTATTGTTTAAAAAGTGATTGTATTGATACACAATATCAATATTGCAATCATCAATTGTATTCATATTTTTGAGAAATGTACCATTTAATTTCATTTTCTTCCAACTTGCAGGTTAATAATTGTGGTCTCCAGCTGGTTATCCAGACCTCGTCAATACCAGAAAAAACCAAACCAGTAATTATTATCTTTTCTTGGATAGTTATATTAACTAATGTAGTGGTATGATACAGACAAATTGGTATGCTTTCAAATAGGAATTACCTTTTCAGTACTCATCTGTTGACTTACCTAATATATCTGATAGTATTTTGTTAATTTATTTCATCCTAATAAAGACATATAAAATAAAACCAGGGGGTTGTACTATAGCCTGCCATAAACTATATATATATATATATATATATAGTTTCTTATTCTTCCATCTGTACCTCTTTTTTCCTGTAACTGCGGTACTCCTCACAGGGTAGGGTGGGTTTTTTTTATTTATTTAGTCACCTGCTTATGAATATAATGGTAACTTTGTATTTTCACTTTGGTTTCCAACAGTGAAGCTTTCTAGTTGTAGTGTCTTAAAATAATGAATACATCTTTCATTGGAGAAATTATTTAGTCTCTTTTTTCCAAAGCATTTTTAGAAATTCATGAGAACTGCTGTTATTACTAAGGTTGTGTTTGTCTGTGTAAAGACATTATTTGCATTTGAAAGCTTTAACATTTGTCTATAATATTGTGTTACAGTTTGAATTCAGGATAAATAAAGAACAGTCATCTTTCCACAATAGACTACTGCAGCATGATCTGGAAAAAAACTACTCAGGAAGACAAGGTAACATTTGATAGGGTTTGGTTTGTTTGTCTTTTTTATCTCTTTTATTATTTCAAAAGTTAGGAAAGATTGTGTCTATTAGAAAATGTAACAGTGACAGTGTCTGCTATTTGGCTGCAGTAATTCAATGTAATTATTGTTGCATAATGTCCTGAACCTGCTATCCTTCTACTGCCTGGCTTTTTTCATCCATTTTTTCCCCCCCTCATGGAAGAGCATTTTTTGTTCTACCTACAAAGCCACAACCTGTCAAGTGCCCTACTGTACATTCCCTCAATATCCACACAGTTCTCTAATGTAACATTTTATTGGATGTTTAACGTTTTAATATATTTAGACAAAATTCATTTCTAATTTAGAACCGTGATGTTAGGAGATAGTTTTTCTGTTGTGCCTGTGTGCTCTTGGCTTTGCAAAGCAAGATATTGGTGATATCACTGCTAACTGTGGTGAGGACTGGAAGAGACTTGAAACAGCATTTCGTGCCGTGTTGCTGCTGCTTGCCTGTGATTGGTGTGAGTAGAAGATCAATTTAGTTATCATGGCAACTCTTTATTAATTCTGGTAAAAAATGGAGGCCAGCAGCCATTCAGAACAGGTTGATTTTTAGGGATATTATACCACTGATGGAGTAAGTATAAGTCTGCAGTTTGGTTTTGTTCCCTGCGCAGGAGACCAAAGAGTTTTAAGTCCTTTGGTGCATAATAAGCAGCTCTATCTCCCAGTACCACCCAGTCTGACAGAACTTTCTGGTTTGGAGTTGAAGCAGAGTACAGGTTCTTTATCAGGACTTGGTGAGACTTCTATTCGCACACCTACCAAATCCAGACCCCGACAAAGCAGCCACATTTTTAGTTCACATGCTTCAGGTAACAGTGGAAACTTCTTGTTAGTCTCCCTCTCTTTTACTGGGTGCCTTACCAAAGGTGTTTCCTAGTGCTCCCTTTGGGTGTTAAGAGAGGTCAGTACACCATTGTCAGGAAACCACTAGAAAGTTTTCTCAAAAATATAATACAGGCATTTAAACAGAGGCTTTTTATAAATCTTTTTTAATGAAAGAGCAGCAATAGGGATCATTTACCTATGTCTTTAGGAGGATAACAGTAGAAAAAGTCACTTTACTGCCATCCTGTCATGTCTCAGACTGATTTTTAGGTTTCTGGTCTTATGTTTATTAGCTTCAAAACCTGAGACACAACTAAAGTAAGACTTTTGTCACAATGTTGATTGATTTTAATTTTTCTTGTCTTTTTTTTTAACAGTTTTGATTTTGAAGGACACATAGAAAGTGTTGTTAGAATAGCTAGTGATAAAACATTCAAGAGTAGCACTGAAAAGTTTCTAAATTGACTGACAAATTGTTTTACTTAAATAGATACCTGAGGGTATATTTCAGACAATAATGGACTCACTCGCTATAGTAGTGAAACAGTTGTCTTGTTTATTAAAGAATTTGTTTTTCCTGGTAACATATTTGATTTATTTGAAGGAAGAGGAAAAAAAAAAGGGCAAGCACATAGAAGTCAAGCTTATATTTTGTGGTAGTGTGCATGCACAATGATCTATTTTGACCAGTATTTTTCAGCTTATTTCCAAATAAGCCAAAGCTCACAGAACACATTTGTTGATTAATTTTGCAGGTATTTTTAGACATCCTCCCTTTTTTCCTCTTATATTAATGAAATGCATAAGGATGAATAGCTTTATAAATATGTTTTAAAGGGCTGCCTGTTCGTTGATAATGGAGTGAACTATAATACCAGTGATCACTAGGTATTGCATGCACTTACCTTTGAAAGACTTTGCATTTGTTGGTGGCTCAGGACTGTTTCAATGCTTTGATGCTTTAGTTTCTAGTTCTATCAACATCTATTTGATCTGTGTCTTTAAATTCATCTTAAGTTGGGCAATATCTTCTTTAAGTTCAGATACTGGAATTGTGAAATAATTTTACAGTCTTACGTTAAAACATCATTGGGTAATTCTAATCAATATAAAGAAATCTACAAAATATCTGCTTATAACAAGTTGTTGGAAGAATCTCAGAGAGTAAAGAAATTGATGTACTTTGGAAAGAGGATGTAGAGGGATATAGTTATAAACAAATAATATCAGGAAAGAAAATTGATAAATCATAGTACTGAATGGAGGCAAAAAGCACTTTCATACTTTACTTTTTATAAGAACGAACATTTTGCTTTCATCATCTGTAGTTCATGAAATGCGTCTACAGAGCAATAGTTCATATATTCTCCGTATGATTTTCCAATAGATAACACGAATTTTGGGAGCAGTTCATCAATAACATTTCCTGTATTGCAACGTACTGCTGAAGAAAAAATACTGAACTCTGATAGACTTACCCTGGAAAGGTGAGAGGGTGATGGAGCACACATGCCAGAGCCTGAGACCCCTGGTCTAAAGTGACCAGAGTGACCAGTGCCCTGCTAATGGCTGCAGTCAGTGGTGGGCTTGGGTTGTTGGGTTTTGTCTGTGTGTGTGTGCTTTTGAGAGAAGAACAGTGTCCCATGGAGAAATTCTGTGTGAGTGTCCTTGTGATGAGTATATCCAGACAGCAGTCATCTAAGGCAGGCAGATTTCTGATCTGAACAGGCTGTTCATGTGATAGTTGAAGAAAAACTTAACAAATTGTGAGGCCACATCTTCTGGAATTTTAGTATGGTCACAACACAAAACTTCTATGTAGTCTTCATGTACCAAGTAAATCTCTGAGAGGAGAGGTGTTTAGAAAATTTTGGAAATATTTCTGCTATGTTTTTATGCTAATTTTTTAATAGGTAGGCGTTACTACTTTACCTACAGAATTTAATTAGCAAACCTGAGTAATGTTACCTTAACCAAGATGA
Organism: Gymnorhina tibicen; assembly: GCA_013399875.1. Lineage (NCBI taxonomy): Eukaryota > Metazoa > Chordata > Aves > Passeriformes > Artamidae > Gymnorhina > Gymnorhina tibicen. The sequence goes on from VXAZ01000255.1 coordinate 403,261, forward strand.
TATACTTCTCTCTGTTCAGTCAGAGTGGGTGAGCAGAAGGTGGATTACTGATTTGTTACTTAATTGTGTGTTCTGTTTTTCTTTTTTCTTCCAGGCAAAAACTGACAGTGTGCCCAATTATTGATGGGGAAGATCACCTTCGTCTTTTGAATTTCCAGCATAACTTTATAACTCGTATCCAAAATATTTCTAATCTTCATCATCTTGTTTTCTTAGATTTATATGATAATCAGATTGAAGAAATAAGTGGGGTTTCAACTTTGAGATCCCTGAGAGTCCTTCTGTTGGGAAAGAACAGGTAAAAATAATAAAACTAACTAAGGCACTCTGCTTCCTATGGTGTAACAACTGTGATTTCCCATTGTTTCTGTTACTTACAGTTTTCAGTTTGTGATGTTGCTGTCACACCAGTGAGGCCAGCCCTAAGAGTAGCTAAGTGTCACGGATCCCACTGAGGAAGCACACAGATTTTATGTGTCATGTTCTTCAAAATTTCCTTTCTTAGTAAATTTAAGCAGCAGTTCCAAAGTACTTCACATGTTCCCATCTGATCTTCTATTCTGATCAATTATTAAATATGTGTTCTTAGATTTGTGTGGCAGGTGGAATGTTTTTCTCATCAAATGTAGTATTTATTGATTATTTATAACCTATAAAAAGTATTTCTGCCTGATATATTTAGCTGGGAAAAATACCAGACAGATGAGTCATGCATTTTATTCCTTATTTATTGCTTGTAGTCCTTAATACATGTATCTCTGGAATTGCTCACACATCTAAGGGTTGTGCTCTGACTTTGTTAGTTTTCTTTATTTTCTTATATTAAGTAAAGTGAGAACTGGTTACCAGATTTCAGTTGTGCAGATTATAAGGAACGTACCTCCTAATTCAGCCTGTACTAAAAACTGGCAAGTTTCAGTAGGACAGTATGTTACTCGAGCTAAGAGCTTTTGTATTAAAAAACCCACCTGCAGACATCAATTTTGTTTATAGTAAAATATTGGGGCATGGGAACTACAGTTTTAAAGTTTTTGAGGAATTATTTTCCTTATCATAACCACCCTGAGTGCAGTTTACCTCAGAAGTATGGTGTTGAGGTAGTTAGGACTTGGCCTACTCGTGAGTGAGTGGTTACATATCAGACACAGTTGTTAGCAACTTGTTTTCAGCTTGATCTGTGTGTGATCTTTGATTACTCTCAAAGCAAATGCTTAATACACGTCTTTAATGTCATCAGCCAGTAGATGATGCTGTTGGGTGTATAATAGCCTAGGTTTGGAATCTGATAAAATAGGACAGAGAAGTTTTAAGACAGTGAAGTTGTTGACTTTCTAGTGGAGCAAGTATTCCATCCTTTTCTTTTTTCTAGAAGAGCCATATAAATACTGCTGCTATTGAATTATTGTTAGTCAGAAAGGAAGGTGATAGTCTTAAAGGCATACTCATGTATCTATCAATTTTTTCATGGTTCAAAATTTTGTTATTTTTCTGTTACTCTTGGTAGTCAGGAAAAAAGACTAAATTTTGTATTGGCTGGAAAATGAAAGATACTTTTAATCTAATACAAAAAATAATTTGTCATAATTGATATCTTGCAGAATAAAGAAGATCTCAAATCTGGAGAACCTAAAAAACCTTGATGTTTTAGATCTTCATGGAAATCAGGTACAGTACAGTAACTTGATTGCTTATGTTTCTTGTATAGACATCGTGTATTTGCTGTGTCTTTTACCAAAGTGTTGTTTCATGAAAGGGAACTTGCGGCAAGTTTTGCAACTCTTGAGGTCACAGAAATCAGTAAATTAATAAAAGGTGTCATGATGTTTATTTTGAATCTTTGTACCAGTCTCTTGTACTTTCAGTGTTGTACTTCAGGAAAGTTACAGTGATTAAAATGCTGAGTATAATTGCACTCAAACCTACACAGCAGTAACCTACCACAAGCAGTTGTGGTGTAGTTTAAGTTACACAGTCTTAGAACAGCTATAAAATTTTTGGGCACAATTGATTGCTGTTTCTACTGTTGGTAGTCTGAGAAAACCAGATTCCCTACATATACATAAAAGAGAAGAAAAAAACAAGTTAGCAGTGTAGGGACTTATTGTTATAAGTGATGCAATAGGTTTGTGGCAGCTTTGAATACCATTAGTCAAACAATGTGCACATTGTACAGTGGCAGACGCAGTCTAGGACCAGATGATGGCACTGCCTTTAAAGTCTTGGCCATCTCCAAACTTATTCATTCACAAATGTTTGTGTGGTTATAATCCTTTTTGTATTGCTGTTGGAAATTTGGTGGGGGGTTATGTTTTGATAAAAATACTTGCAGACTAAAGATACAGCTGTGGCAGTCAGCACACTTTCACAGCACAATGAAGGAATCGCTAATGGAAATGAAACACATCTTGCACAATTTGTACAAGTGATTGTGATGTAGATCTGACTTTTTTTTGTCTTCAAGTATCTGTATAACTCTCTTTACATTAATTGCAACTTTACTGGGAGTTTTGGGCATAGTACCCAACTGGTTGTTGCTAGATCACCTTCATAATGATAGGCTTACTTTGATCCAGAGAACGTAACAAATTACCCTATGTCAGGAACTAACATTAAATCATGGAGTTTAGTAAGTTATTTTGGTTTTCATCATAAATGTACGTGTGAAGGGCACAAATGTTAGGAAATTGAGTTAATGATTTCCTTTTTTGGTAGGTTTAGTGTATTTTTCATGTAAAGACCAAATGAAGACTATGAACTTATCTTCCATAAATAATCTTTTTCTTCCTTTCTAGTTCAAAGATAAGCAAGTTTTACTGTTTAAGTTTTTTTTTTCCCTGTATTTGAGGAATTCAAAATTTAAAACACCAATCTGCCATCCGTAGTATTAGTTATATTTGAAGGCTTAATGAAGAAATGAAGAAGGGAAGAAATGCTGTGTTTGGGGTACACCTTCTTGATGGACTAGTCCCTTGTTTTGAAGGCTAGGTTTTGTTGTTTTTTGCTTATATAGCACTGAGTAAGGGAGCTCCTTTAACTATTTAAATTTGTGGGATTTTTATTTTTGGCAGTCTTCTAGTCTGTCGTAACTTCTACATTGTAAATTTCTGAAGAACAGATTTCAACAGCAGAGTTGGCTCTGAGAACTTGAAAATATGTTTTCCCGTGTTCAAGAATGTAGCAATTTAAACAACAGGTCAGTGGAATTGGAGCCAGACTTATCTCAGCAGTGTTGAGCAAAAGGACAATAATCATGAGCATTGTTAATTATGTACAGTATCTCTTTTGTGTTACCAGTGATCCCTGATGAACACCGAACAATTAAATCCTGTGTACAAGTTATAGAGAAAGCATAGGAAATACACTAGACTAAATATTATTAACACAGTAATATAGACACATCACATTGCATCATTCAGGGACCCTACATATTAATTTTATTCTAGAATGTTTTAAATATAAAACGTCATTGGAGTAATTTCCTGTGTTCCTTTTAATTCTGTGAATCATTTTTTTTCCCCAAAAGTTCAGGACATAAGTAAAATTTTACAACCTGATTTTTTTTCATGCATGAATGTCTTTGCATTCATCTCAGAATTTTTTTTTAAGAGATGCAACTTTCCTTTGTGCAATTTAATTATTGATGGGTGATTATTTGGTGCATAACAACCTTTTTCTGAATTCTGTTTTGTAGTGAGGTATTCAAAGATACAAGCAAATGAGAAACAGTATTTTTGTTCAGTGTTTACAAATAGACTTTGAGTTGCGTACTAATTTCTTTTTGGTATTATCATTGTATTACTTGAAACATCCAAAAAGAAGTGTTAATAGCTTGTATTATTTCTTATCTAATAGTCCATATGCAAAGCTGCTGTAACTTCATGTGTGCATGCATAACTGAAACAGGCAATTCAGTAGAGCTAATCTTAAAGCTTAGCAAAGTGGTAAAGACTATCTCCATATGGTGCTGATGAAATCATTGTCTTTGCAATAGCAATGAAATACCAGGATTAATATTCTAGACTGTGGCATTCTAGCCTGTAATTCTAGCTGGGCAGATATCAGCAGAGGTCTGTGCTCTTCATGCCAACTGTCTGCTCTTGGGGTTGCTTTTACAAGTCTCTCTGTCTAAATATGTTCTTCTAAATAGTGGTATTTTCTGTTCCTCTTGCTGTATGAAACACACATAAATGGGTAGTTTAATTAGCAGTTGAATCAAAAGTAGTTTATTTAATCAAAAGATGTTATTTAATTTTGGTCTTGCTATCTACTTTTGTATGCTTTTTAATTGAGAAATTGCTAAAATACTTCTTATAGCAGCATGTTCCTGTCACAGACTTACATGTACACATATACATGAGGAAATTACCAACAAAATGGGAGGTTCTCAAACTGTTAAATAATGGCTACCTTACCTCTTCTCCTGTTCCAGGAGCTGCTAGACACTTTCTGCAAACTGGCACGGCCAGACTTGCACTGGTGTAAAGCAGCAGGAAGTTCTGTGTCTGTGGGAAGGTGTGTGACACCAGGTACTGTTTTACTGGTCTGCCCTTGGCACTGCTGGCCTCTTGGAGAAGGGATGGTGTGCCTGGGCACTGGGTGCTAGAGGGGGCTTACAGTGGCACCGCAGATGCTAATTCTAACTGACAGGAGTTAGAATACATAGTCTAATACATGTTAGCATGCTTTGTCACTGCCACACCTTGTGGCTGTTGAAGTATTTTCCCCAGGAAAACCTGCTGTCCTCTTTCTGCCACCCAGCATGGGTTTCATAGTACCATAGGCATGTCCCTCATGCCATGGCTGTGCTTCTTTTCCCTATGTGCAAGTCATGCATAAATGTCCATATAGGTGCTGGAGGACAGATCCCACACTGCCATAAGAAATAATTATCTGGTTAGAGAGCCTTGTGTGGATCACTGGGAAATATTAACAGCAGGAAATGAACCCATACTGCATCACCAGAGCAATAATCAATGCCTCTGTAAAATACAATGGTATTTCTAGAAATAAAAACTAAAATTAAGGATCATTAGTTATTATTGGTCTTTTTACAACTTTTTTTTTTTTTGCTTTGTCATTATCACGTGAGCCTTTAAAATAGGGTTATTAGGTATAAAAACAAGCATCTGGCAGCTGCCTGTTTACTGTAGTTCAGTCTTTGTTAGATCCCTCCATTTTCTAATCCCAGGAAGATAATTGAGTGTCTTTGCAGACAAATTAAGGCTCAACCATGCACAAAATTCCCCTATTTTGGCATACCACGATACCATCAGTGTTGGCTTGGTTTTATGTGTCTTCAAGGTTGCTGCTATGGAGCAGCACAGCTGAAGTAACCTGATTTCTGATGGGATAGAAGGAAATGTTGACTGAGTTTTACTGCAGGATGGCAAGAAAGATGTGGGTGAATACTTGTTCTGGATCTCTAGCAGACTGTAGCTTGTTTTCAGTAATTTGAAATGAGTATCATGGTTTAGAGAAACACAGGCACACTATTGTATGAAGCTGATAGTTCATGTATACTTTCAAATGTGTATGCTGCATATATATATATATACATACATACATATTTTATATCCATATAAAACACTATGTGCATGTTTATCATATCTCTGACAGATTGCTAAAATAGAAAACATCGGTCATTTAAGTGAACTGAGAGTGTTAAACCTTGCCAGAAACCTCCTAACTGTTGTAGAAAATCTGAATGGACTGGATTCACTCACAGAGCTCAACCTCCGTCATAATCAAGTCTCTGCTATAGTAAGGAGCAAAACTCTTGTCCTTCTCTTTTTTCTTTTTAATTTCTTTTTCTTTGTTTTTGACAAAATGCACTATAACTGTAGCTTGTTTAAACCGTATCAGCGTTTCAGATTTGTGAGATCTTGTGTTTCCCCATATTGTGGTGTTCTGCTGCAATACTTCATTTTACAACATAAAGGTGAAACGCACACATTCACTTTTGGTGTTACTGTCTTTGAATGTGATCAGGGAGACTGGACTTAGATGACCTTTAAAGGTCCCTTCCAACCCAAACTATGCTGTGATTCTGTGATGTCTTGTAGTGTTTCAAATCTTGAAAGCTCATGATGTTCCTTGGGGAGACGGGGAAGAGATTCTGAAAAAGCTTAGTGGTTCTAACATGCAAATTTAGATACTCTTCTTCCATACAAGTTCATGTTCTAGAAACAAATCCTCTCAATTTCTGTAGGTTAGCTAAGCAATCAGACCATCTTAAATTTCAATTTAAGAATGTTTCTGGGGCAAATGCAGAGAAAACAGGTATTGATCATAAGATTAGAGTTTTCCAATGGAAGCTTTAACCCAGCATTTTAAGTCTTCATATTCCAAAAATTAAACTTTTCACTTTGCAATTTGAGTTGTAGTTCAGGTATGGCAAGTGGATTATTTGAACAAGAGCCTTTTAAAGTAAAACAGATTTTACTTAGATAGCTCCCTTTTTCTAGGCTGCATAATTCCTTTAGTTCTTGGTCGCCTGTTGCTGCTGAGCCTTTTTTTTCTTCAATTTCTGCTATTTGCCAAATAGGAAGTGTTTTTACATCTCAAAAATAAGAAATTTCTGCTCATTGCTGATTCTGTCACTGTACCTTCCCCTGTGTCAGCAATGTTACCTAGAATTCTCTTTGCTTGTAGCCTCTGCCTTTTCAGTCCTCTCAGGTGCAACTTCCTGCTTGCTTTCTGCTGTCACAAGTGAAGAGTCAGCATGAAATTTAAATTAGTGACTTACAGACTTGGACTGTGTGCTGTATCTCAGTGTTTTAGTGTTTCCTGGCAGAGACAGTGTTTCAGAAGATGATGTTCTCTTCAGGGAATACTTTATTTTGCTTGTTGGCCTGTGGGTGTTTTTTTAACTGGTGGTGGTGGTGGTATCTTTTTGGGTTTTTACTCTGATTAAATTCTAATGAAATACAGTTTTGTAAGTCTGGATTATTTTGTTTGTCATTGAATGGTAATTTTAGCAAGTACAGCACTAACTCTGTGTTTAAGTCTTGGACACATTGTACTGTCTAAAATTCTAAGTAAATATGGCTCCTAAAATAAAATCTTTTTTCTTATGTTAATGATAACCATTGTCTTTTTCTGTGTGTACAATGATGTGCATGTGTTTCTTTACTTATATTTGTTTGGGTTTTTTTTCATGAAAGCTACATTCCTTTTGTATGGAAATTCAGATTCTGCTGCAATAGGAAATTACTGAAAATGCAGAAATATGGAAAGAAATATATCATTCTATGGAAAGAATATCTAAGATAATTTATTTCTGGAGCACTTGAGTAGCTGAGGGAGCGGGGCTATATTTCTTTAAGATGAAGTTTAAGTTCATATGGTTGAACTGTGCAGGTGGAGGAGACATTTTAATCATGATACTGTTATGATATAGCACTTAGCTGCAAAATATTCACTCCTAAGCTCATGAAAAGAATTTGTTTACTGTGCTTTAGTTACTCAGTTACTGTGACAACACTCATGGTGAATCAAGATTTTCAAACTTGATTATTCCTTCAAATGAAAGAATCTAAACTCAGTTTTTAAGTTTGTCATTCTAAAATAATTAATAAAATTAATCTGATTTAAGTAACTGCATTTTTTTTGGTGACCCTTCCTTATTTTTCACATACCTTCCTTCCACCTGCCCTAAGTGTATTATTCTTGTGTAGGAAAGATGATGATCTCATTTGTCAAACAAAATAAGATTCCATACTGAACTCTCTACCCATTGCAATTTACTGTATTGAATAACTAAAGTTGTCCAACTGGGTTGCAGTTGGTTTGAGGCATTAAATCTACAGTCATCCTTTACTACACTGGCCTTGGACTACCAGTTTAGGGACTGTTTTTTGTCTTTGAGCTTTTCACTACAGACTGAAAATCCTTGAATCGTAAGTAGTTATTTTTGTAAGAATAAACTGTAGTTGATTCAAAGCTGTTGGATTTACAGAGGCAGTCCTGAGGCTTGGTTTATAGCAGAAGCATCTTACAGGATTGAGGTGTATTCAGAGAGTCTGACTATTCAGGAGAATAGCAAACAGAATAAATTATTAGAAAGAGTCTTGTATGGCATCAAAAGCACAGATCTATACGTACCATGAGTAAGGAAATATCTACTTATTTTCCATCCAGTTGTGAGTTAGAGTCTCTGTTAGGAAGATCTATATTTTGTTTTTCGGAAGACTGACCTGCTTGTTTGATTTGAGGTATTAAAAATTTATAATTCTGGGTTTTGTCATCTGCAGCTTGATCTCAGACTTGAAGGAGGGCTGGTCAAGGTGTTTACCATCTTTTCAGGAAAGAACTCCTGCCCTTTATCCACCTCACTATAAGACTTTGTATCAAAACTGAAGTAGCTGGAGGCTTTTTTTTTTTTTTTTTTAAGCAGTCCTACCTAGTGTTTCGTGTCACACCTATGAGACTTGCAATGTGTTTTACAGGACAGCAACGCATCATGCTAGTTACAGAAATTTGTCTTGAGGGGTAATTACTTTGTTTTCCCCAGTGATTAGCTGAAATCATTGCTGCTTAAGCATTACTGTGCACAACCCTGTAATGCCTGTCTTCATGTGTGCATCCACCTGTATCATGTGTGCCCACCCTTTTAGGCATCAGCACCAAGTAGCCTTAGGGACAGAGGGGATATCCAAATAGAACTCTGTTGTGAACTCAATCTTTCCATGGTCTGATCTGGGAGGACTCAGACAGCTCTGAACCAGGAGTTTTGCAACTGCAGACTTGATCACATAAGCCCTGCTCATTGTATCCAGCAGTGGCTCTTAGCAGCTTTGTTAGCTTAGATTTAGTGTTTCATTAATAGGAACTACAGGATTTGTTGGAGCTGCCTTTGTTTACCTGTTTGGAATGAACTGTTCTGGAATGCTATGTAGACATGTCAGAAATCTGATGAAGGGAGGAAGGGTTTTAGGCTAAAATCAAGACACTGAGCTCTGATGCTCCTTTCCTTTTCCCAGGTTTGTGTCCACAGGTTTCAAGTTGGAGTATGGCCCTTGTTAGGGTCAGGAGATGCAGACTTAGAACTGAGAGGTTAGGTGTGCAGTCTGGCTTGTGAACCACAATGCTGACTGTGCTGTCTGTCTGGTATGGATTTATATTTCACAAATGAAGTTTGATCTTACTTGCTATGTTTCATCTTACTAATATTTGAGCTATTTGCTGTTTAAAGGTTTTCTGCAAAGGCATTTAGTGGCAATATTAAATTTACAGTTTCGTATTCTGTAAACTCATACCTTCTTCTAAATGTTAATTGTAAAGGTTATAAAGGTGACAGAGTCCTTCAGATCATTCTCTGACTGGAGAGTCACTGCTGTTGGCAGTGCTAATTGCACTGCTGTATTGCACTTCAAAAACCTTATTTCAGCAAGCTTTTTTTTTTTTTAAGCATGTTTATCCTGCAGCTTAAATGCTGAGACAGCACCTTGGCTTATTTCCCAAAAGCCTGTTCAGAAATCAGCAGCAGCCGTATCCTCCTTTTCTTTAACATCATTTGCTTTGCAAGTGATGCAGCGTGTTCTGCAGAGTGGGATCTGCACTGAAACACTCCCTTGCAGTCTGCATTAGGGAGAGATGGAGCTGCACGTTCAACAGAAATCAATGTTGCAGCAAGGTTACAGCATTTAGAAATGAAAGCATTGCATCAGGCCAAGTAAAGGGGCTCAAAAGCCAGTTTCAGCTGCTGAATTTATGCCTATCTTTTCCTTCTAGAAAGATGTGGATACTTTGCCCTGTCTCCAGCGTCTCTTCCTCAGCTTCAACAATATATCTAGGTAAGGGCAATAGTAGTTTGTTTCCTATCAGTAATTTGAAGTATTCTGCTGGAGCTGTATTTCATGAAAATTTGAATTCAAGCACTGTGAGTACAGATCCTTTTTTCTTCCCTAACATATCAGATAAAAACACAATCAAGCTGTTGTGTATTTTCTACTTTAAGCATAAAAATTCTTGAAAACCTTTGACTTTAAATGTAGTTGTATTATGAGTATTCTGCCAAGAAACATATTTTTAATTAAGAATGATCATACTGTTTATAGAGGTCAAAATTAAAAGTGGTTTTGTAAATATGTTGTTTTGCTGTTAACCTAGTTGTCTATTAAAGCAGCATTATGCGAGGTACAAATTACATTTAACATTCCATCACTGTATTTCTGGAGTGATGCAAACTGCTGAGTCAGATTCTGCTTGCTATGGGTAAATTATTTCATGCTTGTATTTTACTTGTCTGTGTGCTAATAAAGTCTGAAAGGTATATTCATGGTTCCCTTTTAGAGCAGATGGCAGAAGCAGAATAGCTCAACTCACAAAGCCAGGCTTCTATAGTTTCAAGTAACTAAGAGCATTTTGTTATAAATAGAAATGTTTGTCTTCTGTGCCTTTTCATATTAATGCATTTTTCAAGTCTGCCTTTATACTTGTGCCAGTATTTAAAAAAAAGCCAAGTGCCTGCATTATCTTCAGTTTGGTATGTCCTTTTTTAATCCCTTGATCACCAGCAGCCTTCTTTGTTTAGAATCAAATAATTGAATGTGGGGTAGGGGAAGATGCTTCGTGTTCTAATTACTGCAAATGCCATGCTATTCTTGTGATATCTGCTTTCTCTGTAAAATGTACTTAGTAGGAGCTTTTAGTGTAGTAGCTACTCAAACATTTTATATTGACCTGCATTATGGTTTTTGCAGACAGCTCCAACCTACTTGTCTGTGTTCCTTAGGTTCTTAAAGTACAGATGCAGTACATCTGAAATACTCATGGCTATTAAACATTTAAAAACAATTCAGAAATGAACTGCAGGACTCTTTATTATGTTCTTCCTTTAGTTAATTTGCTGGTCTTTTTACTTTATGTTTTAAATTGGCATAGTGAAGAGAGAGAGGTTAGCATTTTGCTTCTATTGAATAATTTCCAGAATTGAGGCTTGCCTTTTGTTTCTGGCTTTCTAAAAAAAGTCTCAGGTTGGCAGGAGCAAGGAGGGTACTGCAGTAGCTTGGCTCCCTTGCTGTCAGGGAGCATCACTGCAGTCAGGGAAATTGCTGTGTCTTTTTATGGACTTGGTGTATTTTGTGTAGCTTTTTGTATGCTTCCTCATATTGTTTTATGCAAATTTGTGTTACTTTCACAGTGTTCAAAAAAGGAAAAATGTTTTGGATTTTCTGTGAGGTTTTGATAGATTTCTCAAAGTCTGTGATCAGTAGCTTGCTTCTTGGTACTATATCAAGTTTTTTGTCATTTATTCCTTGGGGCTTTAGTTGGCCTATTGCTAGATCTAGTCTTAGGTTTCGTGTAAACCACAAATACTTATCTAGAACATATATGGAAATACATAATTTAGTTTTAATTTGCAGTTGGTATAGGTATAAAAAAATCTTAATGTTAAATAAAAAAATATTGCTCTTCTATACATTTTGTATATGCATGTGGGTAGATAGGTGCATGGATAACTTTAACTCTTTCTTTACCAGTCATTATTTTAAAACACACAAATGAAAAATTTCTTTTGATTTCATTTAGCTTGGATTTTTTAAAATAATAAGCTTTTACTACATATAGAAGTTCTGAAGGCTAAAACCCCCTTTAATTCCTGATTTAGAGTTATGTAGCAGATATGTTTTCTACCAGGGGAGTGACTAAATATACAAGTATATTCTTGACCATGTGTGTTCTGATGCTTGGCTTGATACTGTTTGAACTGACTGAAGAAGTTCTATGCAGCCGTAACACCAGTGAACTGCTGTGCTCTATCTGACCATTCCTACACCCCTTCTAGATAGTTTTGTGTGCTTTTGAGTCACTTACCCAGGTTTACTCTGTGCCATATGGTAATTTGAAAATTTTTTTCCTAAAACCATCTGTATCTGTACAACTGAATTTTGTTTGACAAGCAAATTGGTGTGCTAATACTCTAATTAATTAATCTGTAGGAAAAAACCTGCAAATGGCAACAAACAACAAAACTGCCAGAACTTGAATATATTTGTTACAATTTCATTGCAATATTTTATTAATGTTCATCTTAAAAAATAGCATTTTTGAGGCAATGCTTCCATGGAAAGATTTTCTTATTCCTATCTTTGTGTCAGTGAAAATTCTTGAGTCTTAAGTTGACACATACTGACATATTGAATTAATATTTCAGTAGAAGACTTGGAAATGCCGTTAAAAATTGTCACTATTTTAGGCATGAGGATCTACCACGGGTTATGTTCTTTTTACCTCGTGCTTTAGAGGAGGGCTCAGAATGTTGCTGCTTCTCTGCAGAACTTTTAGTAAAAAAGGATGTCTTGGTAAGATAATGTAAGCTAAAACTGAACTTGATGCTGATAGGAAACAAAGGAAGTCCTGTTTCTGGCTTCAGCCCAAAAAATCTTAGCAGTTACACACTGAAGGCGTTCATACCTGATGGCTGAAGGCAATATCTATATATAGAACTGGTTATAGAGATGTGAGAGAAATCCCATTTTTAATTTGTCACGTGGCACGGGGAAGAGATTGCAGTAACATTTGCAGGAAAGATTTGCCACTGAGATTCAGAAAGAGTTATTGCCCATATGTAAAACTAGGGAAGACCATTTTTTAATCTTGGAAACAAAATACATATTTTTGCTGTTACACTGCTGTCCAGGTCAGCATTATGTTGGCTTTTTCATTTAATCTAGGCATATGGAATAAGTTGGATACAAACTCATGTAATTCTTGTTCTTCATTTGGTTGCTGAATTGGAAACCTGAGAGAAGCAATGTTTTAGCCTAATAAAAAGTAGAAAGTACCTTTTTACTCAACAAGATGAAAATTTATAAATGCATTGTTAAGTGCTTGAACAAAAGCAGGTAAAGGGGAATGAAAGGTTGATGGTGGTTACATCTGTTTTCATAGGTAGTTTAGTAGTTAGAAACATGGAAAAACACAAGTTTTCCTCTTTGACTAAATATTTTTTGAACATACATTTCCCTCTCAGGTGTTCTTTCAGACTATAGTAAGTATGTTGCCTTCCTTCTCTATTCTAGGGCTTTTCCCCTTTGTGCAACATGCTTTTAAAAATCGATGCAAGTGTGTAGAGAAGGAACAATTGTCTCCCTAAACAAGCAGGTTATAACAGAAGATAAACGTTCCCGTGTCCTGTGAATGTGTATCTCTGGTGCAGACTGAGCTCCAGAATGCTCTGCTGTTCAGTAATTGCCGCATTCCGATACGAGGCAGAAGTGGGTTTTTATCCCTTTGGCAGAGTGGAGAATTGGATGCAGGACTTGGAGTATGCATACAAGATGGAAAACTGATCTATTCTGAAAAGATTTCCAGAAAACACTTTGATAGTTTAGCCCAAATTTGTGACTTATTTCCGTGTTGCTGAAATTACAATTTTAGCAAAGATAATTTATGTAAGAAGAACAGGAAGGAGAGGTGGTTGTCTCCTGCAGGAGAAGGTCTTTTGGAAAGAGAATCAGACATTCCACTCAAGAAGATTGACTGAGGCAGTCTGACACAGCATCATCCAGAGCTGCCTTGTATTTCCTGAGCAGGTTAAAGGCTCCTTTGTGGTGAACAGAGGCTGCAGAGAGAGCCTTGAGACGTGGCCTCTGATTCCTGTTGAGTGGTCACCACTGGGCTCTGTCCCAGCAGTCTGCATGCTGGGAAGCAGACAGAAGCTTGGTTGTAAAGTATGCAATCTGTTTGGGATTAAATGTAGCATATTAAAGCTTTACTTGGTTTAGGATTGGGATACCAGTGTGACGAGTACAGTATATAAAGTTTTCTACCTGGAATTTCTAAAGCTCTATTTTTTTATATGTGTATACAAAGATGTGAAAACAGTTTTTTGCACGACTGTCTCTTTCTAAAATTGAGCTGCTAATAGGGCAGCTAAAAGCAGGATAAAGCAAGCACATCTGTTTTTAGGTCCAGAATGAATGTTCTGGCATGCTGAAGCAGTGAGAATTTCAAAGCACAGCAGTATGTGTAAGTGAAAGGTCTTGAAAACACACCAGCAAGCTTTCAACTTTTCTGTCATTTCCTGAAGAAATAGTTTTTATTAAAAATATGTAAATCATATGTAATGAAAGAAGTACTGTTTGGTTAAATGTTTAGTGGTAAGTACTTGGAATAAATATATTTAATGCTTTTAAATATAATTGCACTTAAAAATGATTTTGAAGTCCAAAAATTTTCAGATATTTCAAGCAAAACATGGTCTAGCTCAATGGAAATTCAGATTTTGGAGGGTTTTGTTCTAACATGTTTGAGTTTGCCTTCCTAGCTTCTGTGTCATTTGGGAAGATTATCTTTCATCTTTAGGACATATTGAGTATGTATTTTAAGTAATATGTCAGCTTGATCTTCCAAAAATGTATTTCCACAAGCTGTTTTCCAGAAAGGAAACAGAGTGATAAAAAGAAGCAGAAAATAATAATCAATCTTTAACTACATGTATAAACCAGCCAATTCTTCAGATATCCTAAGAACTTTCACTGTCTTTGTCACAATGTACACATAGTTCATTTTCCATTGGTTTTTCGGTTGTTTGCATGCACTAGGCACAAAGGCAGTAATATCTTCCTCTTTACTGTCACTTTTCTGCTGTGCCCTTTGAGTGTACAGTGCAGGAGCTACTTGCATGCTGCACGAATTGCATGAAAATAGCTATTGCAACTTTATTCAATGACAGTCTTTGAAATGAACATCTGTACTGCATATGGTTTCTGATCACCAAGTTCAGGGCATACTTAAGTTTTGACTTGACTTAAGGCAGACTTGACTTTTGAAGGCCAAAGGACATAAAGATGGGTGCACAGTCATACATTTATACATTGTAAATGTGTTAGGGAGTCTTATTTATTGCCATAACTGGTCAGCTTTATTTTATTAAAATCCAGTTAAATAGTTCTCCCTTATTTAAAAATACTATTTATCTGAGCTGCTTTCTTTTCACATTTCATATTCACGGAAAGGAACACTATACAGGTTATACATCTCTAAATGCATTTTACACAGGTCAGTTATCTTTTGTCAGGTAACCAAATGTAATGTTTCTAAGAAGCCAGCAGATTAGAGTTTGTGGACTGAACTCAGAGCAATGGACTAATCTGTTTTGAAGATAATATGATGCTTTTGTAGTTGTTTTGCTTCCAATATTAATAATGATGCAAACACCTAGGATCATTCTGTGATACTTGTGGTTGGCTTTTTTTCCTTTTATTTTCCAGGCTTTTCATGCTGCCTTTGATGGCAAATATGCCTTGCATTATATTTTTGGAATATGAATTTCTATGTATCATGTTTTAGCAGGGGGTTAGATGAAATACTCCCGTAGTTCTCCTTATTCTGCATCTCTTTTTATCTGTATGTGAAGGGACTAAAAAGTTTAACAGCAGCAGCTGCTGGTGTTTCAGAATACTTGTATTTGTCATTCACAGTATTGATGGGTGGAAGCGTTGCTTTATGTTCTGTCTTTAAGAAATAAAATCTTCCATCTCAAAATTATTCCTACTCTATAACATTAAAACTTTAAACTCTTTTGGTTACAGTTTTGAGGATATTCTGTGCCTTGCTGATTCCTCATCTTTGTCAGATATCACCCTTGATGGCAATCCAATAGCTCAGGAGACATGGTACAAACACACTGTTCTCCATCATATGATGCAGCTCCGACAGCTAGATATGAAGAGAATCACAGTAAGAAATTTCTGTTTTCATCAAACTTAATAGATACTTAAAATCAGAAGTAAAATGTAGGGTTTTCTGTGTATATGTGTATTTTAAAAATAAAATCTTTTTTCTTAATTTATTATGGAACAGAATGGTGTATAGACATTACAATATTTTAAAACTTTAACCCTTTTCTTTAGTTCAGTATAAAGTAAGGGTTTTCTTTTTACTTCATTTAACGTGCTTATTTTGAAGTGCTAAAACTCTTCAGCAGCAAATGCTGTGTGTTCAGCTGCCATGTGACATGAGAGAGCCTGCAAAGCTTTTGGTTAGAATTTTCCTAACAGTCTTTGCTGATTTGTTGTATAGCTGAGAAGGAACAGTGTATTTCTTCCAAAGAAGTGGTCTGTTTGCCCTAAAATTACTGTAATTGGTGTCTTTTATTTAAGAATTTAATTGGTTTCTTTAATCTGCCTCCCTAGGGAGATTTGGTGATCACACAGTTTGTGTGTGTCTCTTATTTCTCCCTTTCTAACCTACTCTCCCTGATCATTTGTTTCTGCTGCTCAAGTTCAAGTAACCTTGATAAGGGAGAGAGGACTTGCAGACAGCTCAGTCTCCTACAGGCTTCTTGAAATTTCACTCCAGAGGATGAAGGACAATCACCAGGATCTTATCCTAATGCCACCTATTTTCTCTTTTAATATAGGAATAGTCTTGCTAATTCTTCTGTGCCTACTCAAAAGTGATGTGTAGGCATGATTTCTTACCAGAGGAATCTGTCCAGCAGCGAGCAACAGTGTTACAGTGTTAACTTTTTTGACCAGGTGCTGATGCATATACATTCTTTTAAATGCTCGTTTGCATTGTACAAAGGCTGTAAAGCATTGTAAATTGCAGCTGGTGCTTTGTCATAGAGCCAATTAGGATGAAAAATATAACATGTATGTGGAAAATATTAATTTTAAAAAGAGAGTGCTTTGGGACATGAGAGTTTTGCTCCCAGTATTGAAAATACTAAATACTTGTTTGTTCACAGATATTCTCAGCATCAGGGGTTTTTATATTTTGTGTCTTTACACTGACTTCCTACTTGGTAATTGCTTTGCTTTTAAAAACTTGTTTTATCAGCATTATTTCATAAACTTGAGTTATATAAAGAAAATATCTCTCCACCTTTACCCTTGTCAAGAGGGGATAGATCCTGGTGGAAATATCAGTGATGGGAGAAACTGTAGAAAGAGCTCAAACTCCTCTTTAGACTCAATGGGATCTGCATGGGGAAAAAGCTGTCAGAAATGCACAGCCATGGGAAGAACTTAAGCTGGGTTTGCACCTTGTTAAACATCAGAGAATCAACCACAAAGACAAAAAGTCATAGGAAACCAGTTGTGCTGCTCATAAACCTACTTGTAAAAATAATGTGTTTTACACTCTTTATTTGCCTTCTGTTTCTTGAGCCTTTTAACATTTTCCTCCATGTAGAGGGTGCTATATGTTTTCTCCTATAAAAACTGTTACCCAGATAATCGTATGACTTAAGAAACTGGGATTTAAAGAAAAATAACAAGTATCATGGGATCTGTGGTAAAATTAAAGAGCTGGCAATCCCAAATCCAGCTATTCTGCCTAGGACTCCAACATGCTGTTGCCATCAGCTGTAAGGGTAGATCTAACCTGGTGGGAGAATGGACACACAGTGTTGAGTATGTGATCTGCTCTCTTGATTAGTGTAAGAAACTAAACTCTTAATTACATTTATAGGATCTTTTCTTCATCAGCCTGAAGAGCATTTAGGCCATTTTGAACTTTAGCATTGCCTTTTCTTCTAACAAACTGAGAGTTGAATGATTGTTGGGTTTTTTTCTGACTAGGAATTCTTCACGAGCTTGTTCAGAGCTTTAGTACTCAAGAACTGAGTTTATGCAATTGTTAGTTCTGCTTTTAACTTTTCTTTTACTGAAGGATGTTGTCAAAAGTTTGTATGAGACTTGGAAGCTTCATTCATGTTTGGTTTCAAGAAGACAGACACTCCTTGGTGCCAGCCTTTTTCCGTAGGATTCCCTGGAGAAAGGGAACCCTGGGGCAAAAATTTGATGATAACTGTCTCTGCCATAGGGAACTATTCAGAAACACAGAGCTGCCATGAAAACCAAAGACACTGTACTTGGAATAAAACATTTGTGCATTGTAATTGTTCTAATACTGTTAAGTTGGGGCAGATTTGCGTTTATGCAAGGGATTGTATAGTATTATGAGAACTCTTACACCCTGACCTGTGTGGAAGCTGATGTTAGGCCACCTCATTCCTAAGCCGTTTTTGAACGTAAGATTCAAGCTCTCAAACCACTGAGGCATGGACCCAGTGGTGGTGAAATCAGTGGAGGTTAAGGACCTGTAATGACCTTCACTTGTTCATTGTCCAAACAAGATGATTTTCAGGTGAAAACCCACCACTTTGTGTTGTGTATCTAAAACATCAGCTCAGTGGAAATCTTTTGCTTTCCTGACCTTTGGTAGCTCAGTCTAAAGGCTTAAAGACTGGGCAGGAGGCTGAATTACCGTGGCTGGACAGATTTCTGTGTGTCACTTGTGTTCCTGTCAGTAACTCATAGTTACACCTTTACCTCACCTTGGCTGCAAAGTATGGATGAATGGCTCCATGGTATGGGCTTGTGTGGTGCCTTACAGTCAGAGCAGGCTCATGTCGCATTTGTGATTATTTACCTTGGGTAATTAACCATAACCGTTGTTTTTCTGGGCACTGAAGCTTTTTTACCCTGTTTTGTAGTTGGAATTTTTTCAAAAATGGGCCTGCCCCGTGGTTCTTTCAGTTTAGCTAGGAGCTATTTCTTTTCTTCCACTCTTTTGTAATAGTAAGCAGATATTGTTTGCAGACATGTAATGAAATATTTAAATATGATTGAAATGTGTACATATTCCTTACTAAGGAGTTATGTAACCAGGAACATTTGCTATCCATCATTTCAAACAGACTTCCTCAAGAGAATTTTCTAAGTGTATATGTATTCCTATATGTGTGTGTAAATATGATATATAGTGCAGATTTTTGTAAAATATTGCCAGATTGAAAGACAAGCTGTGTCTTTTTAGAAGTAAAACTTTGCGTCTTTTCATTGAGGTTTTATACGTTTTAGAAGCCTGAAGTTGGAGAGTTGTGTTTGGTTTTGATTATTTGCTTAGACATTTCATTGCTGATCAGGGAGTAAATTCTACTGCTTTATCCAGAATAGAATTCATTACTATATTCCATCACTACCATAAAGTGTTCTGAGGGTTTCTTTTTAGGGAGGGATCCCTAATTATTTTTTTCTTTCCACCGGAAAATAAGACAGTTAAGTGTGACTTTATGTGACTTAAATCGTGTCATTTGTTGAAAAAAACTTGTTTGAAGCATAGCAAGGCAGTAGTGAGGAGGAATACGTGCATTCCACTGCGGTCTGTTGCGAATCCTCTCAGATTTTGCTGGAGGTTTCCCCTTGGAAGCCTGGCAGTGCTCGGCGCTGCCGCAGGAGCGCGCGGGCGGCGGCAGGGGGCGCCATGGGCACGGGAAAGCCCTCACGGACCCTGGCGGGAACAACCCCCTGGGAAAGCGTCCCCACCTTGTCCAGAGAGGAACCGCTCAGGGGCCGAACCCAGGTGTGGACAAAACCAGCGCAGCAACGACGGGGAACAGACAGGGCGAGAGCTCCAGCTCTTCCGAAATCCTGTCTTAAAGAGAAGGGATGATAGTAAAAATTAATTGTGGCAAGGTTATGTAGGGTTTTGTTTCCTAACTTTTTTGGTACTCTGGGGGATTTTTTTGTGGGTTTCTGGGGAATGTGTTTTTTAAGATTGCTTGCATGTGTTGTGTAAGATTAATCAAGAAATATACATGGATTTGATTTCCATAAAAACTAGATCTGAGCCTTGATCTTTATTCAGAGGTTTTTTTTCTATCACTCTGCCTTTATAAATACTGAATAAAACAAGGATGTATTCTATTTTTTGGCTGGGCTAACTTCTTTTAGAAAAGGATTAGTGTTTTTTGAATGTTTGTAGTTAGGATAAACTCTTGATCAAGGAAAAAAGTATTATTCAGCTAATACTCTCGTTAGAATGTAATTTGCATTAGTTGAATTTGATCTTTGTGCGATGAAGGTGCATGGTGTTGGTAGGGAAGGTACAGGGCTGACTTCAATGGGGGCAGTAGACCCTCCTGCATGGAAGACAGCGTACATAAGGTACACGTCTGGACTGCATTAAGGGAAAGCTTTGAGAAGGAAGATAGAGTAAGAAGAGATTTGTAGAAGCTGAGAAAAAACTGATTTAGGAAACTTTATGGATGATTGCCCTAAAGTTTAGGGAAAAATTACAGCAAGTTGTTTTGAAAGGAATAAAATTAATGAAGGTTAATTTTCTATTAATGAAATTTTGTTATCTAGTTCTCACCTCCCCCCAGTGTGAAACACAACACCAGCATTGTTAGTTTGAAACTGAGTCTCTGATGAATGGCCAGATGTTTTCTGCCAAATAGAATGGATAGTTTCTTCTTCCTCTTCCTTGGTGGTAAAACTAGCTTACATTTCTCTTCTTTCTGCATACCAATTTCATATAATCAAACTTCTAGGGAATGAAAAAAGTCCCTTAATTTAAGACTTCTAAACATTCTTTGTTATTTGATATGCTCAATGTGTTGAAAAGTCATTAGAGAAGATGAAGACAAGTAAATAATAATTTACTTTTACATAGTAAAAAGCTTTTTTTCTTTAGGAAACCTAGTTAAAAAGCATAGATGCACAGTCAAATGAAGAGATTTAATTAAAAAATAAAAATTCCCTGAAATAAATCTAACCTGCTTTCTAAAGAAAGATATCACTAATGTAGTTTGCTAGTGTTTATCTTTTAAGACTTGTGTTTTTTACGCAAAGCACTAACACTACAATGTAATACATAATTGGGATAAACAGCTGTAATGAGAATGCTTGTAGTTCTTAAAGTTCTGAATTATATATTGAGGAACAGCACATTTTTATTTTGCATTATTAATGATATACATTCATATTTGTGACGTATTACCTGCATGGGATTTATGTCATGATTTACACAGTCTGCCCCTGAACCCTCCCATTCAGGTGTTGGGTTTCATTGGGTGGTGTTTTGTTGCAGTGGCATCTAGAAGGCCTTCTGGATCTGTGTGTGCTTTTATTTTGTCGTTCCGTTACCGATGATCTTCCTTTAACATGTACTAGTGACCTACTGAGGTCCTTCTAACCTGGATTGTGCTGCAATTCCATGACACTAGCCCCTTGGAAATACTCTGTTTAGGAATAGCTTAAAAGCCCAGTAGCAGAGGAGGCTGCCAGCAGAACTTCACCAGCAATAGGCTACGAGTTGCTTTGAGAATAAGAAAAACGAAAAAAAAGTTAGGGGCTTTCCAGTTAGTGTTCCAAGGAAATTCTTGCATACAGTTGGGTTAGAGAAGCTTACTCTGTCCAAAGCCTCAGGCCTTACTGTGCACTGAGGTACTCCTCTTGTTTAATGTATGATATTAGGGTAAGGTCATGGAGGAACAGTTTGAAAATCTGTTGTTTAACCCCTTTTCAGACTGATGCCAAAATCCATGGTGTGTCAGTGGGTTTCAGGGGGACTGTACACAGATCAGAGTAAGTCTGCTACATGCACTGAACTTCTTATGCTTTGGAAATAGTTTTCTTAAAAATGTAATGGCCGTGCTAAGTGTGAAGTTCCTGTTTTATTTTATCTTCCAGTAAGCACTCACCCATGTGCTTAGGGGTTCTTGCAATGTTCTAAACATAGCATGTTTTATTTATGTAGAAATTTTGACATGTCAATATGTCTTAATAGCTGATGGTGCTTTCTGTTCATTTTTGTTTGTTAATTTTGTTAATATATAACTTTTCCAGAAAATGAAAAGGTTTGGACAGGAGCTTTCTATTTTGAGGAAATGAAAACACTTTTCATGTGTTCTGGGAAGACACTTCGATAGAAACACCCAAATGACATGTGAAGTAAATCAAAATAAGTTAAAGTATGCTTCCCAAATATTTGTGTTGGAAGGACTCTACACTTTTTACTTCACAGTGAACATTTCTTTTGTTACTTGGAAAATATATGCTCTAAAAATACTGTGCTGTGAGAATGTTTAGACTTCTGTAAACAAGGGGCATCCAACCTAATATGGGTATATTGCAGTATCAAATGCTGTACCAGGAAAATTAAGCAACTTGACTTTCACTGCTCAGGAATCAATGGCTTTCTTCTTAAGACTTCATGATTAGACAATAATATTGATGAGACATAATGCTAATGGAATAGCTAACTTTGAAAATGTTCTTTTCTTCTCAAGTTGCTGATTGAGAAAAGCCAGCCCCTGGAAACAGTTTATAATGAAGAAAATTAATCCTGGATTATGATTCAGGCATAAATAGAACCCAGCTTTTTTTTCTCTGTGTCTTTTTTTACAGAAAAAATCCTGCTAATTGCAAAAACTACTACAAAGATACAAAGATGCATTGCACTGTCATATCTAAAAATATTTTTCAGTGTCATAGTCACCATGTGCTTTATACTTTTTCAAAGACTCTTACAAATATTACTTTTAACTAGCTTTATCTTCAGCATTTATATCTGAGTAGTAATCTATTCTGCTTTTCTTGATTTATTTATAATTAATAATTTTATTGGTTTTAATAGTATTTAGAAACATTAAGATGATAAAAATTCAAAAATTGTGTTAAAATAAAAATTTACATTTTAAATACCAACACAAGAATATAATTTATCATTAATACTTTTCAGAACCAGCTTAGTTCCTCCCTTTAGGAATTAGTTTTTCTTTTTTTCATCCAGGAAGAAGAAAGACGTATGGCATCTATTGCAGCAAGGAAAGAGGAAGAAAGGAAGCGTGAAAGCCATAAACAGACCTTGCTTAAGGTATTTTCTATGGCTATTCTAAGGTTATGGTAAACCAGTTTACAGCAATAATTTATATCCAAATTTCTTTGCTGCAGATATTATAAATCCCAATATGCCTCTATCTATTTTTACAGCTTCAACAGTGCACTCTATGACTGAAACTCTGTTCAGTTAAATATGCAAGATACACTTTAGCAGAAAGCCCACACTGAACACGAGTGTGATACACGTCAGTGGATGGCAAACTTCATTTTCATAAATTCAGACTAAAGTAAAGGACTTCTCCAGTGATTTCACATTTCTTGGTCTCCCCTTTTCAGATGAACATTCTGGCTGCAGCCATTCAGAGTGTTCTGAAGTAGTTTTTCCTTCATTCTTTCCTGTTGAAGTGGTTCCTTTCTGTGGATAGAGTGAAAGAGGCCCTGAGGCCACAGCCGGACTCCAGCTGTTGTCTCTGTCAGCAGAACTCTTATCTATCTTATCTTCCAGCCCAGCTGGCCTGGTTGGTGCTGACACACACGAGACAGAAGTGCGCCACCAGGGGAGACCCAGGTGCCCCCCAGAATGCTCTTCATGGGGCTGCTGACTACATGAGCTGTGCTGCTAATAGGAGACCAAAGTTCAAAAATCTCAGAGTATCTACATTCCGTTTACTGTGTGAATATCACCTTTTGTCTCCAAATTGTTTTTCTTTGGAAAAAAAAAGTGCCTAAATTTTTTTGTCAGCCAGTAATGCCTATACAAACGATCTCTTTCAATTTGGAAGTCAAATAAACAAAAAATGTTCATGTCCATTTAAGTTTCCTAGGTAAAATCATATTTCCTGAAGAGGATTAGACTGAAAGTAGTTGCAGGAGGCTGTAAGAAGTTGGGGGTGGTTTTGGGGTTGTTGAAGCAGTGTTGGGGTTTGGTTTTGGTATTCTTCTTTCCCTCTAAGGTATTGACATACATTAAGTCTCCAGATTTGAAGTGTTGGTGCCCGTTCTTAGTAGCATAAAGAAGTGGAAAATTAGTGAGTAATTTTCACACATGGCATTGTCTCATGCTGTTGGAAATGTCTCTCTGACTAGAAAAAAAAAATTGGTATTTATTTGTAGTTCATGTCCTTAACCATTGATGCAATGTTTCCTTGTAGCAGAGGCATTGTTTGTCTTGGTGGCCTAGATTTTGTGGTGCTTTTTGCTAGTGGAAAATTCCTGTTGAAGAAAAAATATTTTTAGTGCCTAGTGCCATCATTACTCAATTTCAGCATTACATTGTAGACTTTCATTTAATCAAAGTGTATTTCTTGTCTTCAAATAGTTAAGTGGCACAACAGTCAAATACCAATATTTTTTGTATGATTTGATGATTTTGTAGATCTTTCCTTTGTAAATGGGTTCTTATGTTTCAGGCTTTTTTCCTATTCCACACATTTGAATTGAAGGAACAAATATGCTCATAGATACAACAATGTCCAGCAAAAAAGGTTGTGAACTATAGGTTTCTTCATGGTTAAATCTAAAGAAAATATTTAAAGAACTGTGTTCTGCAATTTTTTTTTTACCATCACATTTCTCCAACATTTCTTACTCTATATGAAGTGTAAATTAATTTATAGGCACTTGTTCAGTAGCAAACAGTTGCTGTTTTCCTGTATGCACTGCATTGAAAATGTTAATTTCAGCAATGTCATCTCTTCTTTTTCCCTTGCTGATACTTGTCTGCCCAAACAGCAGAATTTCTTCATCTCTTTTTCCAAACTATTTTTTTATTGCTTCCAACCCACTCTTCTGGGAAAGTTTGAGATGTACTTTGAAATGTATAGAGAATGTCATTCCTTTCCAACAGCGATTGAACTTAATATTTAAGAATATGTCAAGAACAAGAGAAAGTTATTGCTAGCAGAATCTTCACACTTGTAATATTTGCTTTTTTGTAAAATGAATTCATGGAAGTTTTTGAAGTTCTGTAGGAATCCAGCAGCCCACAGCTGAGGGCTAACAGAGCAGTAGAGCTGTACAGTAATGGGGGTTGAGACCCACACCCTCGAGAACAAGCACAATTGTCTAAAGGTTGTTCTGATAAAAAACACGGACGATTCCAACTTCTCCCCTTTTTGTGACATGGAGCTCAGTCATCATGGAAGTCTGTAAGTGTTGAGCAATTAGTGCTCTCTAACCAGAGAGCATCACCATAACTCCCTGGGCAAATGGAACACGAAACAGAGTTTTGAGCTCTTTTGAGCTCTTTAAAATGGAAAAACTTTCAGAAGTAGCATGAAGTTCAGAAGTTCCATGTCCTAAGTAGCTTAACTTTGTGCTTTCCTAAGTTGTGGATTTATTGTTACTTTTCTTGTTTCTTTATTGCAAATTTTGTGAAATTGTTTGCTGGCAGTTATACAAAATAGCACTAGAATGATGCATTGATTTTAATGCATAACCACCAACCACTAGTATAGTTTCTACAATTTGAGACATTTAAAATGTTTTGATTAAGCCACATGATTCAGAACAAACAAATGTGTTAATCCTGCCCTGTCATGACTTATGATGACTTGTGAATCTTGTTTCAGGAAAAGAAGCGGTTAACAATTGGTAATATTGCTCGGCAGTGGGAGATTCAGCAGAACCGAATCGCTCTTGAGGCTTCTTTAAACAAAGATAAAGAAAATGAGCCCTGCCAGATCAATGGCAGTGCTGCATATGTATTTCCTGAAGAAAGCAGGTATTTTATTGGGCAATACTTTTACCTGTTCATGTCTTAAGTTCCAGGTTACTACTTCTCACCTCTGAGATCTTGCTGTATTTCATTATCAAAAGTACTGTATATGCAAATCAACCTTGAAAAGATGGTTTACTTAGCTTTTGACCATTAGTAATAAGTGACATGTTTAAAAAGAAATGTAAGCAACTCATTGCCTAAAGAACTGCAAGCGAAGCTATTATGTGATTTTGCTAAATAAAGGACAACTTCATGTTTACAAGAAATGTTAAATATGAATTCCTGAGCCTTCTTGAGGCTGTTAATTTCCTTAACAACTTAGAGTGTTGCCTTCAGTTTAATGAACAAAATGAAGATGTATGAGCATTATGAAGATCTGTAACCTCTTTGTGTATCAAGAGGTTTCATAGTTGTATTCATGCTCTTAGTTTGAACTGCAGCATCTTTTATTGGACTGCTTTCACACTCATGCTATTTTAACAGTAGCAGTTACCAGACTTAGTTTTATTCTCAAGATAATTTTAGTATTCTTGGTTTAAAATATATTATTTTTGCTTATTTGCATTGAAAAAAGTGGCTGCATGGCCAGAATCCACTGCAGAACTTAAAGAACAATATATGACTTAGGTTAACTAAAAGCAAAGTAGCACTTCAACCTTGGTTAGCTCAGGCAAATGCCTGAAAAAATAGTCTGCGCAAATTCAATAGCAAGTCCAGCTTCCTGCTGTCCCTGGTCAATGCTGGAAATGTCAGGGATGCTCACAAAGTCTTTGTCTCTCACAAGGGGAGCCCATCTGAGTTTCAGTCTATTATTGGCTTGAACTAGTTCTTATCTCCAGTCAAGTGCTACATCTTTTGAAACATCTTTTCCTTAGCATTTTTAAATTGCCATCGTCTTTTCTATTCTTGTGCTTCCAAAGCTTTCCCTTGAATGCATTTAGCCACTGCTTTCTTGCCTGCTTGGTTTCCTTGCCATTTAATTCAGTGTTGGTAATCCTCTCCCATGACCATGTCAATGTAACTATAGTAGCTTGACCGTTGTTCTGCTAATGAACAAATTCCTATTGCTTGAGAAATGATGCTGTTTTGATGTATGTGTTTTATCATAGTGAAGAATTTCAAGATGAGCTCCTAAGCAATAAAATTGCAGGTGAAATTCATCATAGATCAGTAATTAGACCTTCACGTATGAAGTGATGGGCTCTCAACATTTTCAGTTGAGTGAAATTTTAGAGTTCTGATTATTGTTGTCAAGAGAACTTCAGTCAAGTGGTTGCTACTAGTCAAAACACATTAAAAAGACTAGGAATGTGGTAAAGAATAAAATAATAACAATCATTACATAATTTTCTAAACCTGTAATTTGTGCTCCTCTTGGGTTCTATGTACACTATAGGTCCAGTTAGCTGAGTGTATCAAGTAGGAGAAAAAGAGACAAGAGTCAGGAATACCTGGATTTACTGCTTAATTTTAAAGTTGCTCTTGTGAATTGGAAAGATCACATTATTTTAAAGAAAAGCTTGAGTTACTGCTCATGTCGTAACTTTTACATTTCATGTAGAAAATAGAATGTGAAGGGGACATTGCTTAAATAAATACATTGTTTGAAGTTGTGTTTAGGTATCTAAAGCAACACAAAACATGCTAGGTTAGCATTCTGAGCTAAATGTTGTAAGCCGATTATTAAATATGAATAGACTCTATTTAATTTGACCCCACCAACTCAAATACATCCAGAGCCTTTTTGCTGAAGAAGTAGAACATATACAGTGTTACTTGATGGAAAAAGGGTTTTCCAGCCTTTAGTGTATTTGAACCAGATGGGCTACTGAAAATGAATGAATGCTTAGAAATGCCATTGTATTTGACAGTTGATATTTGGTAAAAGAAAGGACTGTTATTCAGTAGAGTGATGATATTATTTCAAAATCATCTCATTTATATCACTGTATTTTTATTTCCTCTACAGATCTCTTGATACAATCCTGAGCAGTGCAGTACAAGGCTTGTCTGTTCTAGAGTCTCATTTAGTGGAAGTGGAAGGAGACACTCTTGGCTTGTATGGTGCTGGGGCACTGGAGTGCCTGGATCGAAACTGGAGTGTTCAAACAGCTGGCATTATTGCCACAGTTTCCTTTATGTTCATAGAATTTGATGAAATTGTTCAAGTGTTAGTAAAACTGAAGACAAAATTTCCTAATTGTGTGGTATGTCTCATGTTTCAGCTCTGAACAG
The DNA here is from genome assembly GCA_013399875.1 of Gymnorhina tibicen. Classification (NCBI taxonomy): domain Eukaryota; kingdom Metazoa; phylum Chordata; class Aves; order Passeriformes; family Artamidae; genus Gymnorhina; species Gymnorhina tibicen. Next base: position 430,798 of record VXAZ01000255.1, read on the forward strand.
CTATGGAATATGTATTCTTGAATAAAACCTTACTTTGGCATAGCCCCCCCACTGAGTGCTTTCATGTAAATAGATACGGTTATGAATTGCATATTTTCTTGTGTTATAACGCTAACCTTGATCCTTAAAAATCCATAATTTAAATTTAGATTTCCTTTCAGACTGGTTTTTATTTCTTTTAATTCCGTTGACCTACTTAATTATTTTTAAGTTGCAAAACTTGTGTGTAAATACAGTATTGTTGTTCTATACTGTTGTTATGGATCCATGGTATCAGGAGGACTTCATTTGTTGTGAGTTCAAAGATCAAATTGCTGATAGGATAAAAAGATGAAGATTAGAAGGAATAGCTAACTAAATCAGTACAGTTCTTGAAATTCCTTAGTTCTTGCTGAAGAAAAGCAACATAAATGAGAAGTCTCTTCAGTATGTCTCTTTTTTTTTTTTCTTAGACATTCAAATCAGTAATTTTGATGCAAATATTAACATAGAGATAACAAACACAAGCAACTTGTAGCTCAACTTGATTGGCTCATGAGCTCCCTGCTGCTTCTCAAGATATTGAGTATAACAAAACTTAATGGTTTGATTGAGATTGATAAATTTGTGGGGAGCTTAAGACAAATTTATCTGTCTTAATGAAACAATTGTTTCGCTGTGGGTGGGGAAAAATTTGTGGGCGATAGCAGAATCACAACTAAATTTTTTATCTTCACCATCAATTTATCCTCCTTCCTCTTCCCACAATAATGCTACTGTGTAGCATACACCATGCTCATAGGGGCATTAGTGTAGGGCAGGTTATGAGTTAGGCCAGCACCCTGTGCCCAAAAAAGGCAGAATATTTTAAAAGCATGTATTGTACTTACTTTTATGGGTGGATGTTGCAGGTGCTTTACTTGCCGAATTAAAAGTAAACATTGTTTAAGTAATATCATTGCTTTATGTAACATGGAAAATATTCCTGCTCTAAGTAAAGAATTTATACTTTGCTTGGAGCTTGTAATGTTGACATCTCTTAGTATATGGAATACAGCAGCTGGTTGATACATTGATGTGTTTTGCTACAGAGATCTCAAATGAAATGAGCTCAGTTGCTGCATCAGACGCATAACTCTTAGAGTTTGAAAATGGAGTGGCACAGAATAGGAATCACCATGTTCACTCTCTTGTTTCCTTATTTAATTTATTGGGGTTTGACTTTTTTTAGCACCTGAAGTTTAAGGAGACAAATCTTGTGGCACTGCAGCAGTTCAATGCATTGGCTGAGATGCATCGCATGGAACAGTTGACAGTTGATCCTCAGGGAAATCCGGTTGTCAACTTCACTTTGTGGAAATATTATGTTCTGTTCAGATTGAACCATTTTAATCTACAGAAGATAAATGGAATGAAGGTAGGATGGTGTTGCTTCTTTCTTATAATTGGTCTTACAGGATAAAGTAGTGTTGTTTTTAAAAGAGCAGATGAATTCCTAATAAAATGAGCACAACCCTGTCAGTGTCTTCTCAATATTAAGGGGGAAAAGATTTAAGCAGCAGACTTCACCATGTAATTTGTTGTGCAATTAATACTAAAATTAATATTATTTAATAAAATTATGTGAAATTAATATTAAAGAACTGCACAATTTTACCTGATTTTAAGAAGCACTTGTTTATGGATTTTTGATAAAATCACAGTGCTGACATTGGATACTTATGCAAAAGTGTGTTTGACAGACTCCTGAGTAGTTTACTGTACATGATTATTTACAATTGCCAGTGCTACAAAATACCATAGAGTCATATTTTCTGGTTTAAGTCTGTCGCAGGAAAAGTCTGTCAAATAGATTTTTTATTTTCATTTTTTCTTCTTGCTATATACATGATCTTTAGTGTGGTTTTTTTGTTGGGTATGCATTTTATGTTTAAATAAATAGAAAGTTAGGACACTAATATTGCTGTTCTTTGTACTTTGTATTCCCTTTTACATCAATTGAAAGTAAATTTATTCAAGCATATAAAACAGCTATTTTATACTTGAGCTTTGATCATAAACGGGGTGAAAATAGTTACAATGCAACACAATGTTTGAATGCACATTCAATTTTAAATGCTAAATAAGTTTAAGAGATGTTATGGAAGTTAATTAGAGCAAAAATAATACACAGCTTTAGCATTTAGATCTGGTATTTTAATTTGGTCATCATCATATGTTTTGGATTAGATATACTTGTTATCTGATCCAGCCAAAGCTAGATGTTTTGTTTTGCTTGGTTTTAGTTGCATAAAACATATATTAGTTGCTCAGAAGAGCAAGAGTGGGTAAAGAGCTTAAAAGAATTAACTAGCAAAGAAAGGATGGATGGAAATAAGATTCACTCCAACAGCACAGTATCTTAAAAAGGAAAAAAATAAAGTGATAGTCAGTAATCCCATGAAAAATATAGAATAACCTGGAATTTAGTACTTCACTGAAAAAATGCTCTTCAAATTTGATTAAAAAAAAAAGTTTATTTCTTTTTTTACTACATCGTATTTTCGGAATCAACACTAGTGCTTCAGATGAAAAACAAATAGAATATAATCATGCCTGTTCGGTCTTCATGGAGACAGTAACACAACTGTTTAAGTAGACTTTTTGTTACAATCCCAAGGTCAACAAGTTCAGTCTCTGAAGAAAAACTTCATATTTAATAGTTCTTGGGGATTAATTTAGTAAATGGAGCACATGTAGCACAGCATGATTTTATATAGGACAAATAGCAGATCTTAATATGTATGACAACAACATTTTTGTCCTCCACAAACTTTTTCAGCCAGACCACACTACATGAAGACGTGCATATAGAATTTTTTTCCTAGTGTCATTAATCATTTGAAGAGTGTCATAGCCAAGCAGAAGAAAGAGATGAACTTTGGCGTTTTTCATTACCCTGCAGCAGAATTTATGATATCCAGATTTGCAGATGTATATTACCTATTAACATGAGTAATAGAAAATTGTTTCAATGTAAAGAACACAACCCCTGAAGTGATTGTCAGACCTTAGATCAGCCCTAAATAACAGTTCCAGATGACAGAAAGGGAAATGTGCATGTTCTGCTATTCTGATAGCCATTTGTGTGCAATGTTTGTGGTGACTATTGTGTTGTCGGCTCTGAGGTACACAGAGTTGCAAAGTAAAAACAATACATACTAACTGAATTAACTAAATAAAGTGCATAACTCTAGCACTTTCAAACTGTCAAAAACCTCTTTAAAAAACCTTTTATTTTCTCCCCAGCCTTCCCTCTCCATTCCAGTTCATATTCCAGGCTAGAAGCTGAGTGTTGGTCTCCCCCAGCAATGATTCTGTTCCCTTGTCCAATTGTTACCTTTACTAACTGTGAAGGAGCAAATTGTCTTTATGGAGATACTAATTGAAGTTCTTCCCAGTGACAGGAATCTCAGATTAATTCTAAGTTGTCAAGGCTTGAAGTTACCAAACCCTCCAGACTGCTGTCCACCCAGTAGTATGGAATACAGTGTGACAGATGCATCCCTTTCCCTGAGCTGGGCCTGCTGGCACAGTTCGTGCCTGTTCTGTGTACTTGGCAAGGAGCAGGCATAAAGCCTTACATTTATGTGATACTACCGTTATAATCTTTTTGTGATTAATGGAGCAAACAATGCACTGCAGTAAGATAGAGAACATGAGTTTTTGTGAGCTGAAGAGTGTATTCAGCATTGCTGTCTCTGTTGACCTGGTCCTTATGCTTCTCTTAACATAAATAAATACATTAAAATCACTTATTTCTCCAGCAGGCATTTCTGCCTGCACTGGACTTTGTTTCCCTAGCTGCCTTCTGTGCTCTTTGTTTCAGATCTTGCTTCTGTTACAGACTGTTCAGCAAGGTCATCTACTCCTAGGCTACTAAGTAAGACTTATTTAATTTTAAGTGAAAATGAACAATTCCAGACACTGTGAAAATGGAATTGACTTTACGTTTCTAATTTCCTGATCTGTTTTCACTGAATTTACCCCTACATTATGGTGTTACAGTATACTTTAAGCAAGTGTAGATTGTATAGTCTCTAAACATTACACAAGAATACAATAAAAGTCTGTTAATGTGGATCGAAATTCCATTTTACTCACACATTTGAACAACACAGAATACAAAGCTTGTCTGGAAGTGCTTAGTAAATATTGTGAGTATTGTAATGTATTTAATAATGGGTTGCTTTCCCAAAATATGTTATAGGATGAATGGAAATTAAATTTCGTCCAGAAGTTAAGAAGTCAATGAGTAAGTTTCATTGTCCAGTGTTATCCAGGTCAGATTTAGATGATCATAAAGACTGCTTCTGCACTCAGTACAAAGCCAGGAGTCCAGAAACTGTGCCAACAAACTTTTGGCAGTTGAAGTCAGTTCATAGTCTGGCCATCAGGGTAGGAGAAACACAGGCCATGGTCTCCAGAGATTACAAGCCAAGATAAACAAAAAATAATAACCACCGCCACCAAAGAATGAATCCCTTCCACTTTCTTTACGCTTTTCAATTTTGTACAAAATGAATCCTGAAAATTTTTCAACCATTCAAAATTAGTTTAAAGAGACAGCTGTAACTTAATGTTGAAACAACAGTATGGTAGACATTTAGAGAAATATAATGAGTGAACACTTATTTGCAGGAGCTGAAAAATGCAGAGAAAAATTTTTCCCTCTAAAGTTTCTCTTTTATAAAGCCTTTTCCATGATGCTGCCAAAATAAGAGAGTCTATAAGTTATCTTTTCACATGTGCATGCCCAGAATCTTTCTGTTTCTCCAGCATAACTTAATCAGAAGTTTTCCAGCAGACCTTCTGTAAGTGCATGCAGTACAGAGCAGAATAAATATGTCTGGCCTTCAGAAAATGAATGTAAGAGACCTTTCTAAAATTCTTCATTTCACAAAGACTATTATGAAGCACAGGGTGGCATGTATATACATTAAAATATCCAGAATTACAGGAAATAAAACAAGCACCAGTACCTCATTTGGTTTCTTCTAAAGTACATTTAAAGTGCCAGTAAAAGCAAATCTATGTTTTGAAGATGTGCCTGCAACAGATCTGTGTGCAGTGTTCTGTAAAACAAATTTCAGTTAATTCTCAATGTACATATGTAGTGAAATATGAATGTGCTAATTTTGAAATGTAATTTTTTTCTTTTTTCTTCCCTTCTCACTCCCTCACAGGTTACTGAAAATGATATTGTAAAGGCAGAAAGGCTCTTTGGCATTCTGGCATATGTGGCATCTTCAGAGCTGCCACATTATCGCATGCTTTCATTATTTGGAGAATCCAGGTAAAATACAAGGAACAGAACTGGAGTTTGTCCAGAACACGTTGTTTGACTCTTTTGCACACTGTTATGATAAATTGTTTCTAGGGAAAAACATAAAAATTTTACAAATACCATCTTCTAGAAGATAGGTCCTCTGCACAGTGCGCAAGTGTTACCATCTCCTGGTCCATATAGCCAGAGGTTTTCACAGAACTTTTATGAAGTCTGCTGAGGAGATGAAAAGGCATGTGCACACAAATGAACTGCATGTTCAAGTCTCCATTTGTACTGGGATTGCTGCAGGCTTGTGGACCTTCATGATGAGAACTGTCTGGTTTTAGTGGGTATTTTATAGTGGGTAATTAACAGTTAACAGATTTAAGAGTTGTACTGTAAAAAAAGGTGAACCGCCCATATTTTTAGTCTTCTAGAGATGAGTACTTAATAAAAGTTAAAGCTGCAAGACTTCCTATTTAGCAGATGCTATGTGATAAATATCAAAATCAATTGTTTAGAGACAAGTTAATGTAGGGACATTTATAGTCATATGTATTTTGAATAACTGGAGGATGCAGTATACGTCAAAGCTCAAAAGAGTATGTTCCAAAGGAGAAACTCCCCCCTCACAATAGCTAGAAACATCTGCATTTAAAAATTTTCGATAACTAGGACTGTAAATCTCATTTCACAGGAGGAAGCAATTCCATTATCTGCTGGAGGGAAAGGGAAAGAAATCTGGGATTGGCAGTGAGGAAAGTAGTGATAACAGAAGAAGTGGAGGGGAGAGCACAGCTCGAGCAACATTGAATTACATGACAAAGGATTTCCATATGGAAAAGCTTGAGGTAAAATATATCATTACAAAATACTTACATTTTCTATTAGGTAACCTTAGGCTACTACTCATTGAATTTATCTGTACATCAAGTTTCAGTTGTGCTGTTGAGAATGGTGGTTTTAAAAGATAACTGCTTAACATATTTACATAACTGATCAAACATTTCATCTAACTGATCTTTTTCTCAGAACACTGGAAAATGCTCAGTTTCTGTCTTTGATGAAGGAGTCCCTGAACAGTGCCACAGTCTCAGAAATACATTCTCACCTACAAGCCATATGGAGTGAGCAAAGTTTTTTTAGGAAGAAAAATGTATATTGCACATGTTAGATTTTCCCTGAATGAATTGGTGAAGAATATCTTCAGACAACACATGAGATAGTGGAGGCTGTAGTAATGAAAAGCTGCTTCCTAGCTTTTAAATGAGCTACAGGAAAATAAATATATAGGAAATGTATTAGGTTTAATTATTAATAAAATTGCAAGCTGGCTTGTTTCAGACAAGTGCATCAGTCACGCTTGTTTTAGTTTGTGTTTCTGATCTGCTAACTCTTTTGCTTGGGCAGAGGGAAATTGTTCCCAGGGAGAATATGATTTTTTCAGCCACAGTCTCCCTTCTGAGCAATCATCATGAGTTCTAACTGTATGCACTCTGCTTCCCACATTTGTCCCATTGTTTGCTTTTGGATTATGTGGAAATATATAAATCCTCTAGTGCAAGAAATTAAATCAAGTTCAGTAATCACTGAATTCTGTTATTCCATTGTGGTTTTGTTATCTCAGATCCACAGCATAAAAAGGAGACAGTGGCTGCATGTGTGGAGAGATTAAATTAAGAAAACATTTTAGTCTCAAAAGCTGTGATAGCAGCTCTTAAATCTTTGAATGGCACAGAGTAAAACAGTGAGGTATTCCTGTTGTCCTTTACCATGGAACCGGACCTATAATAAAATAAAATAAGCTTAGTATTCGTACAGTCCATTAAATAAATGCATTGTTTTCTCTTCCCAGTACAGCAATTCCCACCTTGTCCTTTGCTATAGCATTGTGCATGCAGCAGCAGGTACTGCAGGGTGTCACAAGAGTACATCCTGGCAAAAAGGACTCTTTCCAGTTCTCCAGCAGCAGTAAACTAACATAACAAATGTGGCTGAATAAGTGTATTGCTAAAAGATGACAGTCTTGGGTCTTTGATTAGTAATTTGGGGTTTTAGCTGAAACTGCTGGAAAGCATTTTCTCACCTTTATTATTCATTAAAGAAAACTTCAGTTTTGGTGACCTGAAGCATGATCTAACATTTATAACAATGCCACCATTCAAACTAGTTAGATATTTAGCTCCGATATAACTTATTGTTCAAAGCTGAAGGCATTTTATAGAAACTTTGCAGAAGCAGGGATTAATACAGTTTGAGTTACTAAAATGCAGAGTTGGTAGTTGCACAAAGCGCAGTATCTTTTCATTATTTTTAAATGTTTGTCTCACTTCAGTATCTAATGTAACACACATTAGGAACCAGCACTTACCAGAGTGCCTGTGGAAAAGGATGAGTACTGGCATGCTTTTCTATGACAATGTTCTTGTTAGGGCAGGTAGAGAAATGTATACTTTACAACTGTTGTACTATAAGGATGAAATCCTGGGAAGGGAGAGAAGGAAAAGTAGTTTAGTGCTTAATAATTTCTGTAAATTTTCACTGCTATGCCAGAAAGCAACAAAACTTGTAATGCTGTTATAATTACTTAAATGTTAATTTCAGATAAATTAATGACTTAATGTAGTATGAATATTATAAATACACTAAAGTTCTGTGGCCACATTCATAAAAGCTTGACATAGACCCTGGGCCATGCAACTTAAAACCAAGAGGAGAAAGTACACAATAGCATCTGCCTGCTAATTGCTGTGTTCTTTAATTCAGTCAATTTTTGTGAGGGGGTTTTTTTTGGATTTGCTCGTTTAACCTCTTTTCCCTTTTTGTTATACATTGTGTAATTTTTCTCTCATGCAGGAAATCAAGGAAAGAAAAACATTTTGCCAGACGTACATTGAGAACTTAGTGAAAGAAGCAGCTGACATCAATATGAAAAATGAGTCGTTGCAGAAGCTCTGGCCTCAGATGTTCATTGAACTTGTCAGAGATGCAGTGATAGAAATACGCAATAAAAACTCCTACATGAAGCTCTGCCTCCAGCGGATCACTGATCAGAAACAGTAGAGTCAAGGCGTGTTGTCTTGCAAGCTTTTGGTTCAATACTCTGTCATGTTTTACAAACATAAACCAATAGGATATAAAATTATCATCACTAGGGCATACTTCACTTCCTCCCCCAAAGGGATGCCTTTAAATCTTAATTAACTCTTAATAGTTTTGAAATAAAAGTTTACTTTCGTACTGTTTACCAATGCTTTCTTGGCTAACTAAAGTGATAGCATAGAAATGACTTGGTGATTGTTTTACTAAGTTCTTGTTTATTTTTTTCTGCTACCCTTGATTCTGTAGTGCTACAACATTGATTTTTAAAGAACAAATTTACAATGTTTGCCTTATTTTTATTGAACACTTTTCAATTGTCACTTTTTTGACTGCTGCTGTTTAAAAAACCCAAGAAGAGTAGCTAGTTTTTTTATGACCAAAAGCTAATAAATTATTTTTACACACCCTGAAGTCAATGAAGACTTAATATTGTTGTTTAATTTATGAGATTATAGAACACTTTTTCACATGAGAGTGCTGAGAATATTGACATTTAATGAACCTAATTCTCAACTGAACAAATTGCCCAAACTTGATTTCAGACGTTTTTCATTAATTTCGCTAATAAGGTTGTGTGAATTGTTATGGGTAAAATATAATTCCAAGGTATACTCACTTAAGATTTATTTTTATTTTGTTAAAATATGTTAATATAGTTTATTTTGTTTCTTGATTACTAACTTATTAACTTCTGAGGTTTGCCAAGATCAAATGAGCTAAAATGCATGCATTACATTTGGTAGGGAGACTGATGACTACTATTCAGTTGTAATTCATTTCTGTGACTGTGTGAAAGCTTCATATTATCAATAAAAAGAAATTCTTCACTTTTACCCTTCACAGATACTGTAAAGAAGTACTGTGTGCAAAGAAAAGACTTCTCCTTAATGCTGTATGAAGAGATGAGACACAACTTGCCCCAAACTCACTGTGAATGGGTAGAAAAAACCCCCATTCCATAGTACAGTAACTCCCACAATAAAGAGCTTGCCAGCTTCTGTCCAGAAATTGAATTTAGGAAGCGTTGACAAGTCCAGCTGATTGCCATGGATAGCATTCAGATGCAGGTAGAAAGTTGTGCCATTTAAACTTAATTTTTTAGTTCCATTGTATCCTAACTAAAACAATCCAAAACTTTTGTGCATTTTTTTACTTAATTAAAATTGTTCTTATTTTACTTAGGCTCATTTCTGAAAAAGAAACTAAAGAAAACTGCCTGCAAGGGTTTCTATGGCTCAAAAGTAAATTTATTTTTAAACTCTATCTAAAAGATATTTTCTGTCAAAGCGGAGATGCAGATACAGTTTAATGAGTTTTTATGCCCAGAAAATAATGGAATCATAGAATGATTTGGGTTGGAATGGACTTTAAATACCATCTAGTTCCAATGCCCTGCCATGGGCAGGGACACCTTCCACTAGACCAGGTTGCCCAAAGCCGTGTCTGGCCTGGCCCTGAACACTTCCAGGGATGGGGCAGCCACAGCTTCTCTGGGCAAGCTGTGTCAGGGCCTCACCACCCTCACAGGGAAGAATTTCTTCCATATATCCAATCGCAATCTTCCCTCTTTCATTTGAAGTCATTCCCCCATGTCCTATCACCACATGCCCCTGTTCAAAGTCCCTCTCAAGCTCTCTTGGAGCCCTCATAGGCACAGGAAGGTGCTTTAAGGTCTCCCATGACTCTTCTCCAGGCTGAACAGACCAAATTCTCTGAGCCTTGAATGAGTAGCAGGAATTAAGTGGTCATAGGTATTTTGGAGAGTGCAGTCTGCTTGCATTCAGGTCAAGCTGGGGCATCTAAATTGTCTGAGAGAATCCCTTTTCAGAGCATGTGACAGGTTAACAGTGATATGGGTACTGTTAAATGCAATTTTCCATCTGGTTCATGTTTGGGCATGTTATACTTGCAGGTAGTTGCTTTTCAGTGTGCAGAATGTAATGGAGGTTAATTCACTAATTCGCATAAATGCTAAGTGTTAGAATTCCTGAATAAACTGCTCCAGCAGTTGATAGAATTTAATAGAAACAATCACCTGTCTGGGCTTTTTGAACTTGCTTCATGGAATTTATAATAAGATTAGTTTATTTGATAGGATTTTTTTCCTTTCCATTGGAAAATTGCACTCTCCAAGTTTCATGGTGCATTTTTCAAAAGGAACAAATTAGGGCCCTGCAACGTGTGAAAAAATGAGAGTTTACATTAGAGAAACAGCCAGTATAGAAATGATCGTGCAATAGGTTTTTGGATCCATCAGTTACTTTACATAATTTCTGTGCCAAGGGGGTGGGTGGAGCAATTCCAGCTTCTGCATGGGGACAGAAACCTCGGCAGCTGTGTGAAAGTGCAGAGCTCTCCTGATGATGTAGCTGGGACAGATGGGCCCCTTTTGAATCAGATTCAGCAGCAGTAAAAGAGTGGAAAAAAGTGTTTTAAGAAGGTTGTATTGCTCTAGAGGAACAGGAAGTCCTCCATGGGAAAATCAACAGAAAAGCCAGACTTTCTGATACTGAGGCTTTAAAAGCATAATCCTGGTTTGAGGCTTTAAGGTAGGGTCTTGAAAAAATGAATCAGAGGGTATTGATGCAGAGTTGTAGAAACATCTTAAAATGCTCTGTATTCCCAGTGGTCTGTGAATGCTGCCAGTTTGGACTTTTTTCACTAATAGCAGCTGTTTCATAACAGGATTGCTAAATGGCTGAAGTGAGGATAGGTAGGCAGCTACTACAAATGAAGAAAAGATTAATATTGGGCTCATATGTTCTTTTCACATAAAACCAGTAGGAAAAAAAGGAACTTTCTAATTTACTAATTCTTTTTAGGAAACAAGTGATGGATTAAAGTGATGTTAGACCTAAGCGTACATAGAATTTTCAGCAGATGGAAGATCTTAAAATTGTTAGCATGCTGTATGTTGTTTATGTGATTACCCAAATTATTTGTTAATTCATACAGACTCATGAGATACATTCCTGTAGTTGCTTATTAGGGAGTTCCCAAGTACCTAAAAATTTGAAGGTCATATAAGCAGCAAATTCTTAGATGTTCTGAAACTTGAGTGCCACATATATGAACTTTCTATGGTTACAGGTGTAAACTGATGAGTTAAAATAGCAATTGATATTGAAGCTGGGGACCTTTTAATAAAGTCTTCCAGTCTGAAAGCAGTTCTTTTTTCTTCTTCAAAAGCCTTTAAATGTTGTATAAAACTGAATTTTGATGTTGTTAATATTTCACTGATATCCCATCCAAAGTGGGCTGTGATCCTCTCATGTAGCCTGACTTCTGCACAAGACAGGAACTATTACTGTAAAATATCTATATGTTAACTAGAAATCATCTTGACGGTTAAAAAGATACTGTTTTAAGTCTTTTGAAAACTTTTTGGATTGATTTTTGGATTTTTTATGCAATTTACTTATTTCCTGGGACAAATTTCTTCTGTGTCCAGACAAAGGATGGACATAATGATGTATGATATTTTTTTCACTTTCAGTTTAGCTGTCTCATGCACGAAGGCCCCGTTGTGTCATGCAGAGTCACTGTTTGTTATGCAACTGAAATTTGATCTTCAGTAAGAAGACTGATGAGGAGCTGTATTTCATACATTCCTTTTTATACAGGATCTGAAAAAGTAATAGAGCTGCATATTTGCTGCCACAGTGGAGCAGGGAGAACAAATTCAATTGATGCAAACCAAAAGCTGATGCTGCCAGTTACAAGGAAGAAAAAGGTACTGGGAAGAGGTTTTAACTGAGCTTTAATAGAAGTGAGTAACACTGCTACGCTGCCTGGGACCAAGGGATAAATCTGAATCCAGAAACAGCTGAAAACTGTTTTCCATTACAGAAAAGTGAATGATCTTGTTCCACTGCCACAGATGTACTTTTATCACATAAACTACTTAAAATAATGACAATAATAAAAAGCCTAACCTATTAAAACAGATCTGCAGATAAGTTAGGCTATTGTGGAAACAGTAGTGACTTCCCAATCTATGTATACATTCCATAATTTCAGGAGAAGTGGATGCTTTTTTTTCTGACCAGAGCTACGGGTGTAAAAGTGACAATGATGCTTCCAGATGCATCCAGTTACTTTTTATCATAGCGACACATCAGGATGAATTGGGTTTTGTTAGCTGGTTTATTTAAAGAAGCCAAGGCAAATATTTGCTACTTCTTATTATTAAGCAATGTTCATAAAGATGTGATTTAGATTGGGAGGTCCATGTGCATGTTCAAAATCACAATAGCAGCTACTTGGTTTGATTGGGAAAACAGACTCCTTGGATGTTTTTCTGTTTCCACATCACACAGACTCTGCTACATCTTGAAGCCCAGTTCCAGTGAAATTATTTTTCTTTTTAAGTTGGAGGCATCAGATTTTTTGAGATTTGTAAGACTTGGTGTTTTGCTACACATGTATAGAACAAGGAGTGGGAAAGAAGAGACTGGCTATCATTTCGTTCTACTGTCTGGTAAGGTGGCTTTTACTCCAAAGTGAATATAAACTTACATTTTTTTGCATACAAAAAAGGAGATAGTAGTGGGGCTACACAAACTCGAGAGAATCTTACAGAAAGCTGAGAGGTATCTGCTCATACACATCACCTCAGAGCTGGATTTTCCTGAGTATGAGCTAAAAAATTGAATCTAAGGGACTGTTTATTCAACTCAAATATTAACTTTGTTGGCAAGCTTTGCTAGGCTTCTGCTCTCGGGGAAGAAGGAAAAGCTCATCTGGAGGAACTCTTGTCTCTGCTGTGGTGAAAACAGCTTTTATTTACAAGCTGTGTATTGGGCCTTATATGCCCTACTTCTGTACAGATGGAATGGACAGGCACTTCTGCTTATTGTATCAAACATCAGGAAACACTGGTGAAGAACTGAGAAGTCTTAATGGAGGAAAAAGTGACTCTTCTAAAATTCTAAGTTGTGTGTTTTTGGTGGGTTTTTTTTCAGTTATAGATAGATGTATTACAAGCAGAAACAGACTTGACTGACGTAAGTACACCGAGTGTATGAAAAAGTAGAAAACTGAAAGTTAGAATATTTATACCAAGTCCAGCATTAGAAGCATCCAGCATGCCCAAGAAACATGTTTGTACAAGGTAACCCCATATTCCTTACTACTGATACATTGGCTGGAGGAGGCCCTTATGGGTAGCTGTTTTATCCAGCTTTTTGGAAAGTCCAGACTGATGGCTTTCTGATTGCTTTGACTTTGGTTGAGTGGTACAGTATAAAATAATGTAACAAGACAGCAGAATCAGATTTCTTACTGATGCATTGTGTTGGTTAATGGCATGACAATGTTTAATCCCACCTTTTGTTGCAATCTTCCTAATTAGGTAGGTACTTGCATACTAAGGAAAATCTTGTGTTCAGTCTTCATTCTTATATTGTGCATGGCATCCAGTGTATCACTACATCCATAACTTGGACACTTTCCACTTTCAGACAAATTATTCCTTTCACTTCTGTTTTAGTAATGAGTAATGAGTATTCCAGAGGTTAAATGCTGCAATCAGCAATACTCCATTTTACACTTAACAAAACTGTAACTTTTAATAAACACCGAGCAGGTCGTAAATAAGTTCATTCTTTCTGGAATTCTAGACATGGATAACATAAGCAGCATTAACCTTTTCTAAACAGCAAGGATTATACCTTTCAAGAGTACAGGTAATAATGAAAAATCTTTCTGTATGTAGTACTGAGCACTTAACACTTCAGCACAGAAGATATCCTGGAATGATAATGGCTTCCATCTATTTATAATATATCATTAGACAGGAGATTGAAAACTTAATTCTGACTACAGTGGTAAAGAAATTGTGACTGTGAATGTGATGTTTGTCCTGCATGCCCACATAGTCTAGACATCTTAGTCATGCAAGTAACAGTGGTCACACTCAATAAAAGAAATCATTGCAATATGCAGAGAAGCTGTGACTTTACAGTGATAAAAAGTGCTGAGTTCATTGATTAGCTATTATATTACACTTAGAAATTATACTGTGATACAATATGTGCTGTGGTTTGTGTTCTATATGGATATGTAGCACATTTGCTGCCTATTTGCATTAGGCTTCAATGATCTATGCTTCCTAATAAAATAACGAAATCATTCAGAAGAGCGATGAAAGAAGCACAGAGTAAAGCTTTTTTCAGTTTCTAACTCAGCACTGACAATAGAGTGTATTAAGCTTCATACAACTGTTGTATCCTGGGTAAAACACTCATGTTGGAGCTCCCAGACTCATCTGACTATGAAGCTATGTGTAAGTCCCCTCTGCAGATGTACTAATGTAAGGTTTAAATGCAAGCTGACATGCTGCTGAAGATTCTGAAAGGTATTGCATTGATTTATGCTCTTTATTGGGATGCATAATTAAAACAGGAAAATCTAAGCTAGATAACCTATGTGAGCTAAAACCTTGATGCTGTTGAAATTGTTGCAAGATTTCCAGTGATTTGAGTGAGAATTTTTTTATATATATGGGGATGACAATTGTGTCTCAGATCTCATTTATCTAGATTCTGTACTGGCTGGAGGAAAATAGACACTTCTACAGTGTAAAACATCTGATTTATTTTAAATGCCCATCTTTTCAATGAAGTTGAGTTGCTTTTTCTTTTTTTTCCTCTTTCCCTGTTAAGGTTGTGGAGATAGTCTTCCAGATGTTGATGTCTGCAAAGGCTTGGGTTTGTACAGACAAGCTCCATCCTTCCTGCTTGTTGTCTGCTTCCCTCTCATGTGATTCAAACCAGTGTGTTCTTCTATACCAGTCAGAGCTCACAGAAGCAGCCCACTTTAAGATGAAAATAATGGGTTCTAGTTGGATTGGGGGTAAAATTTGAGTGTCCTAGACTTTGAAAATGAGAACTGCATGCCTCAAGTCATGCTAGACTTTAGTGAAATCTAGATCAGTAAGTCCTTTTGTCACATTTGAAGAGATCTTGACAGCTGGAGCACAGGTTCTCTCCTTTGCTGGTTTGAATGCATTTGTTGCCAAAGGGGGAGAGTGCCGTGTGGATAGGGTGGGAGACTGAACTGGAGTAGACCTTGTTAGACAGCAGATAACTGCTTTTTCACTCAAAGCAGTGCAATAGCATACGTCTGTGAGTAGTAAAGTGTTGCAAAATATGTTAAATGTTCTTGGTGAGAAGCCAGAAATACATGTGTTAAACATGTCAAAATAACCAAGATATCTCATTTGTTAGACACAACCATTCCTCTGGTGCTGAGCTCACTGGTTGCAAGGCAGCTGCTGTCTCTTGTACAGAGCTTGTTACATGCTGGGCAACTGTAAAGAAAGTAGGTAATTTGCAGATACTATGGGTGTTCAAGTTGCTGAACAGATTCTTCATACATTCTACAGAATATCATTCTCAGTATTCTCAGATTTATTTAAAGGAAAAATTGCTTCAGAGATGTGAAGGATTCTTTAGCTTTGTTGTTTAGGATTGTTTTTTGAATTGTGTGAGTGTGTGTATCATTGATGCTTACAGAAGAAACCACGGTGGTCTGAGAAAGTTGTATTATTTGCTCTTTCTTCTTTGTTGGTACTGAACTTTTGCCCTTGCTTGATGATGCTGGCTGTGGCTCACTCAGGATTAACCAGAGGCTGTGTCAGGAAAGTACTTTGATAGATGTAGGTGTGCTCAGGACAGTTTCCAAATTCAGTTAACATATGTTGCAATCTAAGATAAGTAATTTTTCACATTTTCACACCTTCCATCAGCACCTCACTTCAACAAACTTTGTTGTGTTGCAGGGAAAAACTAGCCTTTTTTGCATCTCAGTATGTGATCTATGAATGTGTTTGATGTCTTTCAGTGTAACAGAGGAGTGTCAATTGTAAAGACTCTCATGTTAGGAATATGTAGTGTAAGACATCTGTGGAACTTTACTACTGACTGGCTCTCAGTTTTTATACCAGAGACACCTTCTTATAAACTACACTTGTCAAATTCCCCCAAATGGGTATTCAGAGGAGACCATAAGATAAAAAGCCATGCCTTGAAGAGGATCATCCCCTCATGACCTACATTTTAACAGGAGCAAAAGTGAAAGAAAGACACTTAGTTGCATTAGATATCTGGTAAGGAGCTGACAAGGGTGTTAGGGTAGCCAGGTGCTGTTTATCTCATCTGTACTGTGTATTAAATGCAGGGCAGCTACAGAGTGAGCGGTCTTGTGTATTTTTACAGGTGTGAGAACTGTTATGAGAAGCCAAATGCTTCTTAATTTCCCCTCCCATACTCCACTTAGGAGACTCTCACTTTCCCCACCCTTTGTTTCCAAGCTGCAGTGTATTCTGTTGTTATTTAAGGGAAATACTGTCAGCATTGCTTGTGGCTTCAGTGTTTGGCCCACAGAAGGCACGCACAGGCAGCTTTTTCCTTTTCCCAGCCTCTACAGTGGGAAAGAGCTACAGGGAGGCTGTTGCTTAACTGGCATTAGTTATTGGTGTAAAGCTGAAGTGCATAGCTGTGTTTTGTGGAGAGGCTGAGAAGAGTGCTGGGGGTACAGGCACCTGTCAGTGTGGAGAAAAATAGTTCTAACGCATGGAATGTGAAATTCAGTGGGATTTTATTTTCCTGGCTCTTTTAAAAGAATTTTTTATTGCTCTAATTTCAATTGAATCAGCAGATGAGAGAATCCATAACTGTCTGCCACTAACACAGACGTCATTAACCAACACTTTCACCTGTAAGAGTCACAGGTCAGGTTTATTTACTTTTATTTTTTAAACTAGTTTGCCTTATGTTCTAGGGAGAAATAATGCCACTGTTTTGGAGTCTTTTTTATTGCTCATTACACCTATAGCATGAGTGGAATTTGTGATAGATAAAATACACTGAAAGTAGGTATTTCTTTGTGAACGTATGTGCTAAATATTTAATATCTCTTTGAAATATTTGCTGATTTAGAGGAGTCTCGTAATTTTTATTCCTTCATACACATTTGTTTCAGAATGTTATCAATTCAGTGATTCCTAATCAGAAGCATTTGGAAATCTACAAGATTGCTAAGTTTTGGCTTTTGGTCTTGCAGCATTTTATTTTTTTAAAAGACAGTTTACAGTACATCTAGAAATCTTGTAAAACTGTAAGTAGGTTCTTGGAAATTGTCTTTAGCACCTCAAATAAAAATTATTTCAAAATTTTGGATGAAATTTTTTCATCTCTTTTGGACAAAGCTTTCAAAGGTTTATTTCCTTAACTGTTCAAAAGACAGTTTTGTGATGTGCTCAAGACTGCTTCTTTTATAAAGCCTTTTTTCAGAAGGCTTTACAGAATGTTCTAGAGATTAACTTGGTGACTATAACTGTTTCTCTTGTTCTAATTCTGGACTAAAGTAGTATGACGTCAGATGCTGTTGGACTTTCCTTCGTTCAAGCATTGTGTGATGACATCAGTCTTCACATCAGAGAGAAATAGAGCTTAGTGGTACAACACATTCTTGGCAGGAGTTGTGATACTGGGATCAAGATTTTGGCAAGGGCCAACTCCGGGGTGATCTACTGGAAATGATTCTTGGAAAATTTGCATCTGCTTTCAGATCTGAGAAATGATTGCCTGCATTGGTAGCAAATTGTATTATTTCTTTCCTAGGAGGAGCTTGGAAAGACCATGGATTCTTGCAGCTGCATCTAAAAGTTTAGACTCACTTCTTGTCATACAGAGGTGAAGGAACTGGTTATTTTGTGGCTGCAATGGAGATAAGGAGCAAACTAGCTCAACATTTGTAATTTTCATCTTCCTATTTTTACCTTTCCGAGACTCTTGAGAAGGGGAGGAAGAGTGGGTGGGTGCAAGAGTAGAGGAGTTTGGGCTATGAGATAGGGAGGGACTGTAATGGCAGTCTGAAATTCAGAAATAAGCTTTTTTGAAGGGCTGATCTAGAACATGGGGTATTTGTCAAACCAGCTGGCTCTGGTGCACAGTGCTGTGGAGTAGAGGGAGGCCTACAGTGCTGCAGTGGAATGAAGGAGAGCTAGACACAAGCACGAGTGAGCTGGGAGCCAGGATTGCAACTTTGATTTCAAGTCTGTAGAGTTTGGCAGGACTCTGTAATTTTGAGTGAGAAATATGTGCACCCCAACCTCAGTGAACATTTGTCTTTTTCTCATAACATTTTTTAACTGTTCTCTTTGGTTGCTCTCCCAGTGCATTCCAGAAGGCAGCTTTCTGCAGGCTGTGCCTCTTTTAAGAGGATGCCTCTGGCCTGTGTCAGCTCAGGGATTTACATCACTATTGAGTATTTGGTACTCCTTTACTTACTTTAGGAATACCTGGTGATCACTGTATAAAAGGACACAGAATAGCTGTATCAGATGAATACCTGTCTCAGTTTAGAAAGGGTGGGCCCCTTACAGATCCTTTATGAGCAGTGCTGACAATCCTTGCTATGTGAGGTCTCTTTCCTGGTCCTCCACCAGAGACATTCCCAGACATTCCCAGTATTGCCTCTTATGAAAACCAGTAACTGTTCAAACTTTCATGCAAGTCTATGGCACCCATCATCTTTATGTTTTCTAGAGGAGCAGTTATTTTCTCACTGCTTTTAAAGGGTTAATACATTTCTTCAAAAGCATTTTCATAGTTCTGTTCTGTGTTAGAGTGGATAAACTCAAGAGAAATTCAAGCTAGATCAATTGTTCTATTGGGTCAGCAGCTTGATCCCATCTGCTGCTTTTGCTGAAAAGTTGGCAGATCTTTTCTGCAGAGATAAAAGGTGGCATAGCTGGATAGAGTCCCCCCAGTCCTAATTTGAAAAACAATGCAAGTGGATGAGAAGTTGTGAGTGACAGCAGCTGGCTGTCAACAGACGTCTTTCCTTGGTGCTCTTCAGATATTAGCAGAAAACATTCTATTGGTAAATGCCATGCACATATAAATTTGCTCTACGGTTCCCTTTCCTGATATGTAGCAGGAAAGGCTCCAGCTGAGACACCTATTCCCCTTTGGTGGGAGAAGTTTATGGTTTGAGCTGGCTTCTATTACTGTCTAAGGACAGAACAGGACTACTCATCTCTTAATGTTGACTGCGAGATCATTCCCTAATCTGCCGGCATTGCTCAGTGTCTTCTTCATACATGGGATTTAAGAGGATGGGCTGTTATTTCAGGCTTTTCCGAGATTGTTACATTGCTGACCTTAAGCCAAACCTGTGCAAATCAAAGGCATCCTATCTGAAAAGACTGAGTGATGTGGTGGCTTGGAAAATCAGAGACAAACATGTAAAGAATCTTCAAACTGGCCTAAAATGTTTCTTAAACAGACCATTTACTTTATAGAAAATATTGCTGTTACTCCATTATGCCTCTTCCAAATATTAAAAAATAAAAAGGTATTTTCTCTGGCAGGACTTGAACTTTAGGCTGTAGATCAAACAGGGTCATACATTTTTCTGGTCTCTTTTTTTCTATTTTTTTTTTGATTGATTTCTTTTTATTCTCATCAACATCTACTCATATTGTATTTCAGTGTGGTCTGGCCAACAGTCTTGATACGGAGACAAAAATCTTTAGTCTTGTTTAACCAAACTGGTAAGAAAGCTGTATTTTCATCCTGAAGTGGGGGGCTGTCCTTGCAATATGTTACAGGGGTTTTGTTTCAAGATTTTCAGAAGTTTCTACACTAAATAAGTATTTAAATGCTACTTCATTGGCGTTGAGCTCTGTTTGAACTCTTTCCCTGGAGCTCCAACTAAAATCAATGATCAACATGTAGCAATCTTAATCCTCATTCTTATAATGTACCTGCATCTGGGATTACATGCAGTTACTTAAAGCATGTGTCTGTTGGGTTTGATACTCCATAACTTTGTCCTTATGACTGTACAGCTGGAGAATGCAGCTGGTTTTTGCATTGCTGAAATTTGGCTGACTCTGCAGCAGCATCCAGGCCTTTTTGGACACTGTGATAAAAATACAACACTGCTAGTGCTCTGTTTTTATTATTAGTGGAGGTGCAAGTGCTAAAAATATGTCTTGCTTTCACAAGAATCTAAGCACAGACAATGCTGCAGAGAGCTCCTTTCTGTCTGTGTCTCGTTTGCTTGATCTATATCTGGAATTGAAAAGGGCCAGGAGGTTTCCACATAAATCTTTGCGATTTCTATGTTCCCTTCACTCCTAGCTTTGATATTCTTTCTTTAAAGAAAGTTAGGCCTTAACTGTTTTAGTATCAAAGAAAACCTCAAGTATGTGAAGTTGGATGTAGGTGATGCAGACAGAAGTTTGCACAGAGCTTGTAACAATAGTGGGAGGTGTGAACTACTGCCTTTACATCTATTGAGTGTTAGCTCAGATGTTTAGCAGAGTTGTCTAATTTTGTATATTAAGTATTTAATTCCTTAAAAAGAGTGAAAATAGTAGAGATAGCAGAGCTTGATGTATGGTGGGAGGCATATTATGTTGATGGCTCAAGTTAGTGGCATTTGGGAATTGCTTCTGGTTGTTGGTGTTACAAAGGAGAAGTCCAAAACTAAACTCCATCAGGATAGGAGCCAAAGAGTGGGGATTTTAGATTTTTAGCATCTCTGAGGTGTAGTTTATCCTGCAGGTAGAAAACCTGTCACACTTCATCCACATTCCTACTCTAACATTAAACAGAAAAGCATTAAAATACTTCCAAGTCTGAAATGAGACACTTCTTCCAGGAATCCTGCAATCTGGACTGGTTAGTTGGGTTGGGTTTTTTCACCCTGGTGCTTATCACTTTCAATCCTTTTTGCTTTAATAAACTGTCTTGAACCTGATCAAACAGGACCATCTATACATATGAATCTCTGGATGTGAAAGGTGAGGAAGGAAAAAATTACATCCACTTCACCTTGTTTGGGTCCTGTGCTGCAGTTGATTCTTTAGCTTAATTAAGTTAATGACTCACTGGATAACTCACTGCAATTGTTCATTTTTTTGCAGTATGAAACTTTTCTATACTGGAAAAGTTCTTTCCTGTTGATATTCCTCAAAAAAAAAAAAAGGCATTTAGCAGGTTAGGGCACTACTATGTCGTATGCACATATCAGGTATATGTTCCATAAAGCTGATTACCCAAAGCAGAGCTGGAATTCAGGAAAGAAATTTTAACTGTAGAATGGATGTTAAGTACTTTGCTAAAACTCAAAACCAGTCCTGCATTCAGACTTGTCTTTGCAAGAATAGAAGAAACAACAACAAAAAAAGGCAAAACAGAAGCACTTTTTGATATACATGATAAACACGGATGATACAGATTTATTCTACTCATTTTCAGATTTGAAACCACAAGAGAGAGAATATTCTCTTCTTTGGTGGGATTGGAGAGCAGTTTGTTTCCTTAAAGTTACTGACAGTGCTTGAGAAAATGATTTGTTTCCTTTTGTTTAGAACCAGGGCCCAAGCAGTTGCAGAGTTTAATAACCGAAGACAGGGGTATTAAACAGACATGTAGGCCATTTAGGACATTGGAACAAACTCAGAAAACCTAGTGAAAGAAAGAGGAAAACTAGTTTTGCAATGGGACATTAGACCACACAATAGGCAAACAACTATGACATGTCACTTGGAAGCCATTGCAATTTTCTTTCAGGCAAGTTTGAGCACTCTGATGTGCAGACTTCCAACATTCTACAGTTCTTTCATTGGATTATAAATCATTCTGTTTGCCATCTCTTTTAAACCAATGTGATTTATAAATCTCTTTTTTTTTTTAAATCCATAACCAGATTTGAAGCTACATCTTCAGTGGAACAACTAATGAGGACAGAAGGAAAGCTTAAGTTTATACACCCAAATACTGCAGTTCTCATGCAACAGTTTTTTGAGCCTGGCAACTGGATGGTAAAGGCAGGGCTGCAGCTTTTGTCTTAAGGATCATTTGCGTAGCCGGGTTTCCTTGAGTTTACTGTTGATTTTCAATTGTTTCCAAATTCTTCATTCTAGAGCTTCTACCTGAAAAGTTCCGAGCAAATTTTCAAGAACTATGAAATACATATGTATAGCTTCTCAGGAGGCTTCAAGAAATGCATGAGATTGATTTATTGTCCCATTTGGACAACTAGTAAATGAGTAAATTGTGCCAGTTCCAGGAGATCAGGAAAAGGTAAAGTAGCATCACAGTAACCCTAAAACCTGAATGTATGCGTGAGAACCTGTAATCTTCATAAAGGTCCTGTCCCAAAAGTAATAGACTTATCTTTATCTTGCAAAAACAGTAAGATTGGATACTGGAAGTGTGAAGAAAAAAAAGGCAATGCCAGTCCTGAAATTTTGAGGCTGGTTCCATAGATCTTTAAAATTTTGTTTGTTTTCTTTTTCCCTGCAATAGAAAGTTTCAGAGACACTCTGTTGCATCTTTCCCTCTTACAGGACATGAAATTCACTATATAATATATATACCAGATAAACCTATTTATTTATCCCCCCCTTCAAAAGTTGCTCATGTGACTGCTGTTACTTACAAAAACCAAAGATTCATTTCCTCTTACCTTGCAGGATTTGAAGAAAAACTTTGTTCTATTTGCTTACTCTGTGCCTCCAGGAACCTTCAGAGAGTTCTTTGGGGTTTTGTGGTTGTGGTTGGGTTTTTTTGTTTGGTTAGTTTGGTTTGGTTTGGTTGGGTTTTTTTTTAATGAAGTGAAAAAAGAAGAAAAGGTGTGAAAGAAGAAAAGTGGAGTGTAAAGGAGTCTATTTTTAAGAAGTTAGAAATATTTTTTCTTAACTCTTAAAGTATTCTTTTAGCTTTTCTCTTTAAAAGCATAAATACGTGTGCACGGACACTCTGCTGTGTTCAATACTGTTTAGTAATGTCTTTTCCATGTCCTTCCATAAGTTCTGCTATCTTATAAAACTTGAGATATTTTACAGGGTTGGGGGAGTAAGAGTCAGAATAAAAAGCATGCTAGATGCTGGTTGGGTTTTTTTTGTTATGCTTGGAACATTTTGTCCAATATCAGGCGTGTCTGTGTGATTTCGCTATCTGCTGCCTGGGCAATGGCAGGTACTCTGAGAATCTTGACTCTGTTCAGCAGGAAGCTGTCCAAGAGCACTGGGAGCAGGGCTAAAGGCAGCCTGTGAGCACAGCATGTAGGACTAAAATATCAGAAAGCTTTTGGAACTCTCCCTTGGAAGGGCTTGCATACTCCAAATGCTAGACTTGTGGATGAAATATGACTCAGAGCATTGATCTCAGTAAGAGTCAATGAATTGGAAAATAAATTATGTGGAAGACTAATGTGTAATTAAAATTATAGGGTTTTTTTTTCAACAAAACATTGTTCTTGGAGCCAAGCAACAGTTCAGGTAACTGCTAAAGATTTACAGAACATTTTTCTTGGCAATGGGTAGTAGGTTATTATTGTTATTCTCAAGCATAGTGGCAGTTGTTCGTAACAGCAACTGTCCTTTTGCAACTACTTCTACTGTTGCTTAGACAGGATCAGATTGGACAAGCATTAGAGAAGAAACGGAGAGAGACAAAAAAACTTATTTAATTCTGTCTAATTTAATTCTGGCATTCCCCTCAAAGTGATCCACAAGAAGGTAAAGAATTTTTTTCTTCCATTTCAAGTATCCTAGAGATTAAGAGCCAGATCCAGTCATACATAATGGTGGAACTTGTTCTTTAAATATCTGTAATACTCTTGATAGTCTCCGAGCAGTTTTAAAGGAATAAGTGTGAAGCGAACATGTGGAAACTGTAAGTCAGGAGTAAACTCTTATGAACACACCAACATTCTTGACTGTTGCAGGTACTGGTATGAGGTATTCCAGAAGCTCTATTAACGACATATTTGGGGCACGGCTGTGAGGCAATATCAGCTGTGCTTCCTGCTCCTACTATGCCAGTTGTTCGACACCTGAATTTTCATGGTATTTGGACTTTCATTTCCAAAATCAGTGAATTACTCTTAAGTACTCTAATATCTTGACTAGGTTTACACACTAATTACATGGCCGAGATGGGAGCAGAGCCGAGTATTTTGGCTCATTAACCCACACTCTGATCTTTACACTGTACTTGCCACTTCTATTAATAATTACCAAATCCTCATATTTATCATAGCAGGTTGTTCCTCAGGTAGAATTATGCTTGGAGACCTTTTTATAGAGAAGTGTTTATTTGGTACTGTTGGCGCAGTTCCCAAAGATGTGATGACATTTTGTTGAAAGAAAATAATAATTTTAGATTAATATCTGAAAAGAAAAAAATTGTTGTATGTCCAATCCAGATCAGCTAGATAATGGTAGTTTCCCATTCTGGGGAAGCAGTAGTTCATGCGTGATAGCAAAGCTGGAAAGGGCTTCCTTGAACTCAGCTCATTCTGAGGACTCACTTGAATGGATACTGGTTGTTTTTCTGTTGCCTTGGGAACAGGTCCCTGAGCAACCTGGTCCAGCATCAGTCAGCTGGGCTTTGAACAAGTGTTGCACCAGATGAAGTCCTGAGATCTGTTATTTTCTATTGTTAATAGGAGCAGAATTACATTTCCAGTAGTATTGTCCTGTCTTGGAGTTCTTATAGTTCCTCTTATTAGTTCTCTTCAACAAAAAATTACTTTCAAGATTTTAAAGTGTTTAGGCAATTCTAAGCTTTTTTTTTTGTCTTGAAACAAATAATCTTTTTGTCTGTGTTTCCCTGAAATAGCATTTATTTATCTATTAGAAATGGATTTTGAAAATGTATGAGTCATCATTTACTCAGTTTCATTAATTACACCATGATTATTTATTATTGTTATTTGTAGTTGAAAATAGCCAAGCAGCTGTGACAAATTTGGGTAAGGAAATTATCTTGACATTCATTTATTCTCCATGCGTGTTGTAACTGTGTGTTGACTTTGGTTTTTTAACTTTTTTTTTTAATCTGTCATGCTTTTCTTAATACAATGCTGTGTACTGAAGAAAGAAAGAAAGATTTATAAGAGAACTTCTAGATCAGGCTCAAAGTTTGACAGGCTTCAGGTTTTCTGGCTACTGCATACAGGCCTTGCACTGATAATTTAGGGTTGCTCATAGGTTTTAGACTGGTGCAAAGCATTGATCTCTTGGTAAGTGCCAATCAGTGTTTTTGCTGAGCTAAATATCAGAGGAGGACAAGTGTAACTCTGGGAGCTTTGGAACACAGCAGCACATTTATTTCAGGTACAAACTACAACCTCATCTTCACATCACCTGATTCTGCTAAAACTATCACCACGTCAGTACTGTGAACGTAAGAAGCAAGGCTTTTATTTCAGTAGCTGTATTCCAACCTGTTCAGAATCTACTAGGACAAGTGAGATGGAATTAATAATTACTGTAATTGTAGAATTGTTGTCTGCAGTGGTGATTTCAGTTTTGCTTACACAAACAAATCACAATACCAGTCTTTGAAGTGTAGGGGTTTTCTTAGAAAATTTCTATGGCTGAGAATGTGAACATGGATTGGCTCTTACACCCAAGTGCATTTTCAGAGGTTTTTTATGCTCATAGGGCTTTGACTTCTAATCCAAAGGAATTTTTGCATGATTTTAGAATAAAGATGACCACAGCATATTGCATTAATAAAAGAAAAGGAGAAATGTGAATTTGAAATATGTTCCATGCTGATGTGGCCTTATCAACACCATCAACAGAAATGCACAGATTTAAACCATTGAGAAATCTGGGCTCCTATTTCATTGACTTCTTTTCAAGCCTTTCAACAGTGGGAGACAAAATGAGTTCAAGTCAAAAATATTCCCATGGGTTCTGTGGCAAAGTGGCTTTTCCTAGTATTATGAATGACACAAGTTTAATATCTGGCAAGAAAAAGTACATGTTTATACTAGGAAAATTATCTCTTGCTGATATTAAATGTCAGCAGTATTGCAGCAGAATCCCAGATGAATGTGGGTTTGCTGCCAGCATATACAAGGACAAAATGTTCAGAACCATTTTTGGAACTGGCATTAATCTGGCACAGTCTGCACTTAGCTTGCAGTCGCATCCATCCGAACCAGCAATAAGTAATTTCTCTGATGTAAACAAGGATAAAGAGAAGAAAATTATCTGAAGTTATAGGAGTAAGGCAGGAGAAGTGTTGGTGCAGAGTCCAGTTGCTTAATAACAAACCAGTGAAGCAGCTGCCAAGAGGGAGTGATTGCCCTCCCAGAGCTTTCTGGGAGTCTGCAGATACCTTTACACATTCTGAAGTGCTGTGAATAATAGATCACTATGTGTAGTTTTCTAAGCTGTTAAAATGGTCATATTCAAACTTCCTCTAAGTTTTGAAGTATTTTGAGAGAAATGGTGCTATGTTATGACAATTTGAATGCAAACCTTAGCACAGCGTATCATATTTTACATAAATGCTGCACAGTATGAGAAAGAAAATGAAGATCCTCTAGGGAACAGGATACAGACAGCTGGCAGTGAATTGAAACTGGTGGTTAAAGGACTATCTCAGGATTAGTGTAGATGGTTCTCATAGACTTAACATTTTGAAGAAACTCAAGGAAGAACGTTGAATGGGGCAGAGGGCTGGCATAGAAATTTCTAAATGCATTGTGAAATGCACAGCACTAGAGAAAACTGCAAAAGACTTGCATATACAAAGTGAAGTCATAGGCACCACGATAACACGTGGAACAATTGTCAAATGCTCAATAACGTGCAGTGGAAGGAATAACTTTAACCAAATGTGTAAATTGGCTGTAAAACAGGAAAAAGATGCAGTATCATTGACTCAATGAAAAGAATGAAATTATTTGTTCAATATTAAGCAGCTATCAGAGAAGCAAACTACCTGTGTAGGTGTTTAAAGAAAGGGCCAGAAAGTAACACTGAGCTTGTAATATTTTAAGTTTGCTGCAGCCACACCCATGCATTATGAGGAAATGAAAGGGGACTGAAGTGACCTCAAGCCCCAGAAAGACACATGTAAGAGGGAAATAGGACTGGGACTGTTGAAGAGAAAAGGCCTGACTGGTGTGTTTGTACTGGTGTGCTCTGAAATAGCCCACCTGTGTTTCTTTTCACCTTCTCTATAGCACATAAGCAAGAACATTCTTGTAGATTGGAAAGCACTGCTTTTAGAATGCCTCTTTTTCTTCTTTTTTTTGGTGCCAGAGCAATAAAGCAATGAACAGTAAAACCTGTCACTGTCAGATGTCAGTGAGGCCAAAAGAACTGCTGGATTCTTGTGCTCCTCTCCAAAGCTGTATCATTAGTCACAGTAGGAGGAAAAATAATAGCAGATCTGGATGGACTAATAGCCTGATTTACAACAATAGCAATTCCTGAATTTCAAAATCCCATTTGAAGTGCAATGTGATGATATTTCTATTAGTTTTATATACAAATAGTACTCCTGGTCAGACTTCCCTGCATTTAGTGCACATATCAAGCATTTGTTTAGGGCTATTTCCTAGCCCATTCAATACACTGCCAGTTCTTACTGAAAGACCATAATATCAAAATGTTTGTCTTTAAACAGCAGGTCTCTTCCTTTAAACAGTATTCCCTTAAACTCTACAAAGCAATTATTCTTTCAAACTCCAGGTCACTATTCATCTTATAAACAGACTGAAGCTTCACAATATTTTAGGGCAGCAAGTTATAGATGCTTGGTTTTTAAAAGATTATAAATAAAGATGCTCTGCAGTTGAGTAACTGCCACTAATTTCAGGGCAACTGAATTTGATTCACTGGTGCTATCTTTACTGATCAGTGTGGGTGTTTTGTTGCAATTTCTTGAGATGCGGTTGGGTTTTAACTCTTATATTGTTTCTGTGAGAATAACACTACATGTTTATTCTTGCTAGAGTGGAATGGAAGCCAGTGACTGTGGGTTTTGGGTCTTACAGAATACTGTCTGTGACTTTGGCTTGTTTCAACACCGGACAGGGTTTGAGAACAGTTTTTCTCCCTGTTTGCTGTACATATCCATAGCTACAGAGAGAGCATTTTATTGTCAGGAAGTTGTCATCTGTTGGGTTGAATTACAATCAGTCAGGGTAATGATTCGTTGTTGTTTAGGTTCTTGAAAGGCTTGCAATCATTAACATTCTTAGAATGACATGTATCATAAATCACAACATAGGAAAATTAGAGGGATTCACTCACGTACATGTAATTTCAACTGCAGGGTGTACAAATACATTGATGTACTTATGTTCTCCCCAAACAGTTCTTTTTTGTGCTCTGATGGCCAGCACAAAGTTCTCTGATATCCAGGATTTCTCTGTCCTGATCCTTACATTGACCAGAGTGAAAAAGGATAGGAGTTAAATGAAAGAAGGTATAATTGCAGCTCATAGGTGTTCCAGCTGCTCCTCAGAGACCCTGTAGGTCTGTCATACAATATGCTTTTCTGACTCATGCCAAAGGATCACTACACAAGTAACCCCAATTAAGAACAAACTAGAAGTTATTCATTTCTAAGTTGCATAGAAGGAAAAGGGCCAGTGAGTCACTTCTGAAAGTCTGGCGTGGTCAAGATGAATTATGTCATTTGTACTTGGTCACTACACAATGTTTGGTGGAGAAACAGCTGTGACAAATATGCTAGGAAAGAAACCAGTATTCTCGAGCTCCCGGAAGGTCTAAATATTTTCCTTTCATCTTCCAGTAGTGACAGTGCTCTTTCAAAAAGCTAAATTCTCTGACTGAGAGAACAAAATTTCCTTCCTTAATAGCTAGAAAACTACTGCAAAGTAGAAAGAATAATGTGGTTTCAAGTTTTAATATGAAAACAAATAAAGAGCTTGAATGGCAATAAGGTAGATTCTACTTAGTTTTGCTTAATGCTTAGTTAGGAATAATGTGCTATTTCTTTGGAAGAGTGTAATCTCTCTATCACTCGGACTTTTAAGTACAACTCTTAACAGGCAATTGCCAGGTAGATCTGATCCTGCTGTGGGACAGAAGAGAAGTCCCTAGAGTCCCTGGCATGAGCGTTTTCTGTGGTTCTGTGATTACAGGATTCATAGCCTCTGTGGGTTTGGTTATTCTTTGAAGTAGAATTATTGGGCAACTTAATAACATAGATACAAACGAAGACATTAGAGAAACAAGTAGTCCTACAAATCAAGAGATTAAGAAAATTATAGCTATTTTGATTAAATAAAAGAAATACAGCGAGATTGAAAGGACAGTATAGAAATAGTTTAGTCTGCATTTAGGTGCCAGAATGTCTGCACATAAGCTTTTGGGAATTACTTCTTCTTGCTGTCCATAACTGATGCTTACTAACTCCAGCTGTGACAAAATTCTCTCCTTAGATTAATGACATCTAGACCAATTCCAGGAAAGTGGATAATTTGGAAGTGAAATTAATATCTGTTGAAGACAAGGAAAAGAGTTAGTCAGCCTAAAATGTAGGGTAGTTTTACTGGGAAAATTAAACTGTTGCTCCTGTTCCATAGGACTTAAAAGCTAACATGTACTTATGATGTAGTATGGGAACAGTTCTGGTGGGCAGAGGAATGGCCCATCTCCATCAATGTTTTCTGTCAGTGGCTTTTTATTATATGTCTGAGTAGGGCATAATGCTGCACAATTTACAATGATACTGAGGGGCTGACTTGATGACTTAAGCTCCTATAGTGTATTTTTCTTTAGGGATATTGCAAGGTATATATCAAAATTTTCAAGTCACATTTCAGAATGTGACTTGAAAAATTTGATATATATCTTGCAATATCTTGAATAATCTTCAACTGATATTTAGCATTATTTTTGTACTACACGGCTTGAGAAATAACTTCTGGCTTGAGCATAAAGTCCATGCTAATTTTTGATCAGCTTTATCTTCACACATCATAACTTTGATAACAAGTCAGAGTACAGGAAAAATGGGTCAGATGCTTACTTGGCCAGTGCTGAGCAGAGGTTTGCTTTTGAAAGCCGTATTGGAATGGTGTGACCTGACAACAGCTTCACATCTCTGGCCTGGCAGTTGTGAGGGGGGGATAAGTGATGCTATTTTCCCCTTGATTGCTGAACATTTCTGTGACCATTCCTTAGGGGTGAATGAGCACGTTATTTACTCCTAAAGCAATGCACTGGAATCGAGCCGAATGTGGGGGAGTTAGAAACAAACCTGCTGAAATGCATGGACTGACAGCAGCAGTGAACTACTTGTTTGTTTGTTTGTTTGGAAACAAAACAAAAGTCAACAATAGTTTGTAAAAGAACAAAAATTAATGCCTCATGTGTTTACGTGTTTATGGTCCTGTGACAGTGAGTATCCACAGTCATGGAAGAACAGGGAGAATGAAGGAACGACTGTTGGAATAAATATTGAGGAGGGAGCATGAGCAAACCAGAGGTGATACTCGCATCCACTCCAGGCCAGCACTGGCCATGTGCCATAGTAGGTGAAACTGTTAGAACAATTTATCATATAAACAACAAATCAAGCCAAATTTATCTAATCAGCTTTTTGTGATTAAAATATGTCTGGGCTCCTTTTTCCAAAACTACAAGGGTTGCAGCAACATCAAGGTTAGGAATAGACTCTGTGTCTGTGTATATATGTGTGTATGTACGCATCTATTTTATTTTTCTTTGAGCATTTGCCCTTATGAGAGAGAGTATTTTGTGAAAAAGGAAAAAGCATCACAGGAGTAACTAATGGGGACTACTAAACAAGAGCTGACAGATGATGCTGGTGCCCTGAAAAGCTTTCAACTAGGACCTTCTATTTTTATTTTTCTATTTCAAGCAGAGTGGTGGTTGTTCAAGCTGAGCTGGCAGAAGCTTTTAGACAGCATCAGACCTTGAGTGAAAGGCTGTCCTTGGGAGATGACATAGCTTCTAAGTCATACGTATTCCAAATCTTGCCTGATAAAGTATGGGCCAGTAAATTTCTCAAGTGTGTATTTTATAAGTTATTCTAGGTTACATAGAGAACATATATGCTGTTGCAGGGTCTGTTAGAGCAGGTTGAGTTCCATGTTGTATTTTTTATCTAGTCAGCTAAGCAATATCTCAGGAAGATTTCTGCACATGACCATTAATCTTACTCTGCCCTGTGCAAGGCTCCACAGATGATCTTTACTGGGCTATCCTGTATCTTCACAGTGAAACAAATGAGGAGGCTGTAGGTTTCTTGGCAAATGAAGAGCACTAAACTCCTTCATATGGTGTATATCAGTCTACCGTGACTATCAAGTAGAAATGTTTCTAAGTCATGTGTATTTAGGTTTTGTTTAGGTTTGGCTTTTTCTTTCTTTTTCTACTTTTCCCCAGATATTTCTATCTGATGTCAGCAAAGTTCAAAAGGCCTCGTTATTTTTTGGGTTATCAAAAGTTTATGATTAGTTTTCCTCTGCTTGCTGCTGAAGAAGTTCTTTTAGAGCTTGCTTAGAGCTTCAGCCAACAGTAATCCTGGAATTCCAAAAACTCTGATTATTTGCATTTCATTACTTTGATGAATTTTACTTCACAGTTTGAATCTTGATACTCCTCTGTGTTATATTTGGGTTATCTTAGCAATTAGAAAAAGGCTGGGTTTGCAGCCTATGGGTTTACATATTTTCTTAATAATCACTATCTTCTATTAAGAAACAGATTTTATTAAATGTATGAAAACTAGTGGAGAGGAGGATCACTTTCATTCTCTCCTGCTTCCCCAACCTCCTTTCCCCCCAACTCCTTTCTTTCTAGAGGAAATAGTAGGACAAAAGTGAGAAAACCAGGAAAGTATAGGAAAAAAAACCAACAGGAAACTTATAATTTTTCACTGTAACTTTAACTTCTTTGGAAAGTCCATCATCTCAAGCCTATCAGCTTTGCCCTAGGGATTAAAACCCCTAGCTTTTCTGTCCAGCTCCAGTCAGAGATTGTGAGGGAATAAAATTTGTCTTCCTACTGAATGGGCCCAGAAGTGGATCTCTGGCCAACTAATTATTTCATAATCTGTCAGGAAATTCTCTAGATCTCCAAGTATGCAGAGGACTGTCTCATCCAAACCCAAATACCCTGGCTGAACAGCTTCATACTCTTCATTGCACATACTGGGGAATTGCGAGTTTGTGCAGGTAGAAAAACAACCATTGTAGTTGACTCAGAGTTCCTTCTGCAGATCATCTCGAGGATGTGTCAGAACCCTCAGCTCTGTGGAGCCAGGCTGCTCTGGCTTCACTGCTCCTCCAGCCAGCAACATCCATTGTAACCTGGAATCCCCAAACACACAGTGCCCTGGGAGCATGGGAAGCAGAGCATTGTGCTAGTTAAGATTTAAAATCTCTCTCAGCCTCTTGACAGATTTCTGGACATTGTAATGCATTTTCTATTTCTTTCATCTAGTCCACACCTTCAAGTGGAGGTTATGATTTGGCTCTTAGTACTTTTGCTGACAAACTGTGCTTAAACTCTGACTGACTGTGCAGACAGTGTCTGTACAACATAGAGAGAGGTGGTTTATTTCTAGTTTCCTCAGAGTTGAAATTACATCCCTAATTCCAATAGAAAAGTAAACCAAACTTTCAGGAGGAAGGCCATTGAAGAAAAATAAATGGAACTATACTTTTTTTTAAAAGATGTATATTGAACCCAGGACAAATATGACATAAGGTTGGCAAGATATACAAATGCTTCAGTGTGCAGGATGGAATTTAGGGAGTTGGTTGTCTCTGAATCTGAGCTGAAAAATGCTGCAAAAGATGCAGTGATTGCTAAAGAAATACTGGAAGTAAACTACATAAAAATATGGAAAAAGTAATGACCAAGTGACCTGTAACAATTTTAATAGCCCATAGGAAAAGGTCTGTTTTGCTTCAACCAGCCTGATAGTTATGTAAGCACCAAAACCACTGTGTATTATCTGAGATGCTGGACTGGAGAACTGTTGCTTTGTAGAAACAGAGATTGTTAGCACAGGCATTAAGCAGAGACAACTCATACTGGTTGTTGTGTCATTTTAGAATATGGTAGAATCCTGCTGGATCAAGGGAATTGCAGCATCTTATCACAGAATGATTTATCAAAAGTAGTCTTCAAAATTTGCATGACATGAAAAATCTGTTTTGACTTCAGGTAAAAGTATCTAATAATCTCTTATGTGAAGAGCTACTTTCATGTGACTGTAGTTTTTTCTGTTCCTTTACACACTGCCTGCCTTTTAACCTGCACAGCTGATGCTGTTTCAATAAATGAGTTTTACTCTGTTCTTTGTTAACCAAAGCACAGTGATGTTCCATGGGTGCAGATGGGGAATTGTTGCCACCCATGGATGCAGCTCAGACTTGACAGAGAAGACCAGAATAGGCAGCAATCAGTATAGCTCTTTGTGTTGGTCTCTTAAACAGACTGGGAGAACTGGGCAGATTCTTTTTTTTTCAGACAAAATACATGTGCCTTCCCTATTGGTATTGTGGGATTCTGTTTTGAATTCCACCTGTTGGTTTGCTGTGCCTTAAACCAGACCTCCCCTGATGAGGGAGGATTTGAGATCCTTGCCAGGAATCCCAAATACTAATGAGACATCCGTCGCTCTCTGCTTTCAGATAGTTTATTAAGTCTTATCAGAGAAGTTAAGAATAGAGCAAGGAGTATAGCAGAGAGTCCGCAGAGTTCTGAATGTTCTTAAAATGTCCACTGAATGTCCGCAGAATCAAGATAACACAGCCTTTTTAGAGGTAAATTACCCAATAAGGACTTAAAATGAAAGATATTTTCATTTATCTACCAATACTTAACAAATGCCCACCGGAACTGTGGAATTTTTCATCCAGTCTTTTGAAACTGCTTTTACTGCAGAACATGGAGGGATAGAAGAAACAGAAGAAATTTAGAAACTACAGCAATCCTCCATTTTGGAGTTTTTTGCTCTTTATCTATTTGCTGCATTAATAAACCCAAAATCTTTAGATTTTCACCCTGTGATAACGCTACAAAATATTCTATTATCTAGTTCTACTGAAAAGGTTAGAAGTTTTCTCCATGGACAAAGGTCAAATACAGCACTGTCCAGGGGGGTTAAATTATTTCAAATTATTTAAAACAGGCAGAGGATGTTCTTTCTGCCTTCTGGATTCCCACAGGTATGATTCTCCTAACTCAGTGGTAACATTGGCATAAAACATCTCATATCTCTCAAGGTCCTGAGGCAAGGCTGTTGGTGTGACTAAAGAAATTTCATTCAGAGTTTATCTGAGAAGAGTAAAATGCCAGATTCCATCAGAAGGAGCAACATTTAGTTACCAAAATGAATGACTTGACAGGTGGAGATACCAGAACTAGGAAACAAACCGTGCTCTTTTGAGCCTTGGGGAATAGGAGCTCTTATAAAATCATGAGCCCATCTTTCTGCATAAAATGTGTACTGAGTTGAATATAAACTGTTTCCTGCTTGCAGTGTAAGAGTCTGACCCACCTGCCTGAAATCCACATGGTGTTTTATCATCGATTTAACTCCATCTTAGATAATCTCATGTATTGAAAGATCCTATAGGTACGTAGAGGGTAGATGTTATCTAGATTGATTTATTTGATTATATTGATTGCTCTCACATCAGTATGTGACTGTTACATATGATTTTAAAAGGCTGCTTCTTCATTCCCATAAAATCCCAGAGTAGAAGTTTCTAAGATGTTATCTGTTCACAATTTAATAAAATGCCATGTAAATTCTCTCTTTTTTCTTTCATTTGTGAAATGTGTGCTGAAACCACGTATGCGTGCATGGATACATACACACAAAATTCAATAAAAGAACCAGCTACTCAAGCTGGAATGTGAATAGTGATCCCTCTGGTTGAAGTGCAGGCTTTCCCCAGATGTTTGATTGTACACATGGGGCAGGCTTCATTAGAGATGAATAGACAGTACATGAAATGCACACTTTCCCTCCCCCATTCCTCTTGTTTATCTGATTTTGTAGAAGGATTTTAATTAACCCCACAGTACTGCAATAAACTACAGGAATTGCAAAGTGAATATCCAGAAACACTACAGATAGAAAAATTGCTACAGAGATATAAGGTTATGCTTTTGTTCTTTTGTGCCTGTAAACACATCTGTTCAAAACTTCTTTTCTTCACTGTGCAGCTGAAAGGCATAAGGGAATATTTTTCATGAAAAAAATTAGCAGTGCCTACTTCAAAGAATTTGGGAATTAGAGATATTTAGATAGTGAAGAGTATTGCATTCACTCTCTAAACATCTCTAAGTTGCTTTTCCAATACGAGAAAAGTGCTTTCCATGACAGTACTTCTATTTACTTTTTTATAGAATGTGATAAACTACCTAATCTGAGGTTCTGTGTGTGTGTATCTGTGAAATACCATTACATCTCTAACTGTCCTGCTGGACAGATGCTGATATTCTGTAGATTATGCTGTATGGGAAGGTAGGTCAGTGAAGCAGAGTTTGGGTGTCTTGATATGCAGTATGTATGTGTATTAGAGTAAGTCTAAACTGGGATGTTTCAAAAACCTTGGTCCTCTTCATCCTTTTGTGCTTGCCTGTGCTTGTCCCTTGTTTCAAGGTCTTGGAGTCTGTGGACCATCTGCTTGAAGTGAACTGAGCTCTGTTTACATCATGCACAATGAAAGGCAACATATGAAATCTAGTTTAGTATACTACCCTCTTAGCTTTTAAATGAAATAGAATGTCTTCCCTCTTCTCCCCACCCACTTTGTTTCTCCCTTTATTTCACTGTAGCAAATAAGTTAAATTTGATTCAAATTTTAGAATCAACAGCTTTTTTGAGAGGCCAGAGTGTGTTACTTTAGAGGGCAGGCAAGAGAACAGGCAGCTGAGAAGCCGCAGCACAAGTGCTTGGTGGGAGGGATTATCGTCGAGGCCAGTCTTTGGCTGGGGATTCCAGCTCTGCCTGGGCCAGGCTTCCGGCTGACAGCTCGTCCTTGTGCTGAGCCTGGCCAGGGGCAACCTGGAGAGAGCTGGCTTTGCACAGCTTGGGGAGAGAAACACAGAAAGGCTGGATGGGCTGTGCCACCCAAGACTCTTGATGCAGCTCAACAATGCTCAATGCTGGATCATTCCAGGGAAAAGACTCCTCCTGCTGTGAAATACCTGTTATTTGTGTCAGGTGTTTGGAGGAAGACAGGAAGAAGACTATAGTGACAATCTATTTTCTAACTGGAAGTAGGCATAAATAAAGAGGGGGAAAAAAGACAGGATTTTAACAATTCACTACATCTTAATGCTTTTTAAGAGCCTAAACTGAACTAAAAGGAAGAGTGTTTTGTACAGCAGTTGTGGTTAATCAGACCCAATTAAACTGCTGAATATTAGACAGAAATTGTGCATCCTGTAGTTGTTAGATCATATACATATGAATTTATGATGTGAATCTCTAGCATAAAAATATATTCAAGTCTGTTAGGATTTTTTTCTAGTTACTCTGCTGGTAAACTTTTCAAGAATAAACCTTGGGCTAGACTTACTAGATGAGGGATTATTTGTGAGTTATATGGAATATGTGTTGGTTTCTTGCCCCAGAATGAATCCCTGTTTCTACAG
Organism: Gymnorhina tibicen; assembly: GCA_013399875.1. Classification (NCBI taxonomy): domain Eukaryota; kingdom Metazoa; phylum Chordata; class Aves; order Passeriformes; family Artamidae; genus Gymnorhina; species Gymnorhina tibicen. The sequence goes on from VXAZ01000255.1 coordinate 467,643, forward strand.
AAGACAGGGTGAAATCTTGATCATATTGTACTCATAGGGATTCGGCTGTAAAGATGAATTTTCATGGTGTAGGAAGTGTGTTACAGAGCAGCTGGATAGTCTTGGCCATGACCATTTATGTAAAAGGCTAGCTTGTACAAACGCTCCCTGAAATGTTGTGTGCATATGCCTCATCCTAAAAAACCCCCTTCTTTTCAGAAAGGAAATTGAACATGTCCATTTTCCACTGCCTTGTTTTTTTCTCTCTTTAGTAACCCAATAATTCAGTCAGTACATGATGTTCAGTTGCAGCACTTTTATTCTTCTCAGTGCAGAATGGAAATCTTTACTCTATGAGGGCTCACACCCTCCAGTGAGAGTAAAAGATGATGCAGATCTAATAATTTTGGAGGGGTACAGGAGAGGGGGCCAGCACAATGAATTTTTTCATGCTGTTCCTCACGCATTGGAAATGTTTTCAGTATAGACCAATGTTTTGACACAACATTTGCCTGCAGATCAGCACACAGTTTGCCTGGGGTCCAACTGTTTTCATTAATCAAGGAGAAAGCATCTAGGCATGTTCACTGTACAAAAAGGCAAACCCCATAGCTCAGTACTTAGACAATCCATAAGCCTTTTATTTATTTTTGGTAAACAACTCTCTTCTGCTTCAAATTAATATCCTGATTGAGTTGCTGATACAAATGTTAAGCTATTTAGCATCAAGTTGCCAGCAGACAGCATGACAAGAAACTGATAGGAGTGTTCTTGACAATGACTTGTTTTCAAGTGTCTGATCAGAGCCATAGCACAGTCTTGGATCTCTGGATGTTGTTTTTCAGGTTAGACATTCAGAAAATACTTGAGTAAAGATTTTCTCAGGGGCAATGGTTTTCAGATAATTTTAAGTTCAGCCAAGAATCAGTAAATCAGGAAAGAAGGTAATGTTAAAGAGAAAAACTGTGTGGAAACAACCTCTGTTCCAAGCTAGATGTGTGAGTTCAGTCTGTGCATGTGTGTCTGATATAGGGGCAGTGGTACATACTGAAGTAAAGGGGCAAGAAATAATGAGAAAAACTTAGATATTAATACTTGACTTGCATTCCTGGAAATATTGCTGGAGTCTACCAAGCTCTACCTGCCACTGCCAAGGGACAATATAGCTAAGTGCCTTAAAAAATATTTGAGCTCCTGTCTTCTCAGATGTAGTTACAGTCTACCTGCATGATTTTCTTTGTTCTTCTCTCAACCTGTTATGTTGAGAATAAAATACTAGAAATTTGGGCCCAATTCAGGCTAACACATAGGAACATTTAACACTGAAGAGCTTTTCTAGTGGAAAAAATGTCTGATTTTCCCTCCAAAGCAAGGAAACGATCACTTCCTCCATGTACTTACCTTCACTGTAGCATCTTGACACTTTTGTACTGGATCAGGGCTTTCCTGTGCATAACACAGGGAGAAATGTGTGCTGATGCTCATTTGGTGACAGTTGTGACTGCCAGCTGGTAGAGCAGTCTACTAAAGCAATTACAATCATGCCACAGAGGGAAAAATAATAGTACTTTCCTAAAGAATATTAGACCTACTTCTAATGTACTGCATAGGAATTATTTCACTGAAATAAATTATGCTGGTTTAATTTTCAGACTGCTGCAGATAAGAAAAGAAAGAGGCGTAGCATGTGGCTAGTTGTAACTGAGATTTCTTGAAGAAAAAACCAAGATTCATGGCTAAATTTGCATTGCTCCTATGGAAGGGGAAGGAAAACTGGTAAGTCTAAAATTAAAAAAACCCTTTGAAACAGTATTTCAGCCCATAATCAGTAGTTTTCTGACATGTGTTGGCAGGAATAGCACTGAGGTGACAAAGAATCTGGAGTAAATCAAACAAACAGCATGAATTCCAACTATCAATCAAAATCCAGATTTTTTCATTTCATGACCATGCGATTGCATCACTATTCAAAGGACTTATTCTTGTGTCATGTATGTTGCTTTAAGTAAATTAGCTCTGGGAACCCACTTGGGAGGAAAAAGAAAAAAAAACCAAAACAACCCAACCAGAATATTGTTAGAAGGTTTATCCAAAGTCAATATTTATGAAGTCATAACAGCCCAGGAGGAATCCATGCTGTTTCAGTACCACAAGCAGTGCCATTGCTTCCACAGTGTTTTTTAGGGTTTCACACCTCTGAATCAGCAAATAACTTCACAAAGGCAGCTAATGTGCCAGGGACTTGTCCAGCCCACGTGGTTCATATTCACTGCCCGGAAGGGTCAAAGCTCATGCTCAAGAATAATTTCCTCAGTATCATCCTGTTATTCTCACACTGCTTAGAAGACTCATTTGCAAGAGCTCCAGCCTGGGAAGAAATGCACAGATGTGTGATGAGAGAGGAGGTGTGGAGCAAGGAGGGCCAGAGTGTGGGTTCTTCCCCCCATCTTTGTGGTGCTGAATGGAGGTGGTTGTCCTGGCTTAGAGCTTCTTACTGGAAACTTGTGGCCACAGCTGCCCATGTAGCAGGCAGCACTACATGTTGGCACTGCAAGAACTGCTGCTAATACTTTCCTGTTGATAAATCCCTGATGCAGGAGCATCTTGAGGGAATTGGGTGTTTGTAGCTACTCTTCTCTTCAGCATATCCCATTCTTTGTCTCATAGGTACTTTTCAGCTAGAATAGAGGATGTTCTCAGTTTTAATCATAGGTCTTTGTAATTATCCCTTTGCCTCCAGAGGAAATAAAGATATCTTAGGCAAAGTTTGTTGGTAACTGAGCATCTGCATTTCTAACCCGTGAAAAAGGCTGAAATCCATTATTATTTCTAAGTTCCAAGAGTTGGGTTCCTACCTCTTTTCCATGGCAGGATTAAGCATTAATAGGCTTGCTGCCTAGAACCGTGCCTTGCTTTCTGGCTGCTTGTGTCTGAACAGCTTGGGCACCCTTTGCTCCCACATGGTATATCTAGTTGTTCCTAAAAGGTTTCTAACCAATGTTTTGGTCTAAATCTCCAGTTGTTTAACAGTTTTCAATAGACCTACAGCTGTGCATAGCTATTTTCAGAGGAAGTTAGGTTTTAAACAAACAATTCAGATCTCCCAGCTCTTGCAGTGGGCAGGTCCATTTAAAGAATGCCTCTCTGATGGCAGACAGACTGCACCCAATATTGTGCCAAGTCACTCTCCATTTGTAAATATTAGAATGTGTTGTAGTTACAGATATAGTAAAAGAAAGAAGGTTTAAATTATACAGTTGAGAAACACCAAAGGAAAATAAATGTAAAACAGCACATGGTGTGTGTGCTGTAGGTCTCCAGTCTTGCTATTAGATAGTAAAGATAAGAAACACAAGCTAAAAAGGTCACTCAGTTGAAGGACTCTCATGTTTTCCTGAATGCCTATTTTTGCCTCACCTAAATCTGTGTAATCTTCTGCTTCTCTTTCACTCATATTTTCTGCTGTGAACGTGTTTTAAGAGGAAGGCTTAATGAGGAAACATGTGTCGACAGGTTATTTGACATAAGTTTCATAATACTAGTTCTAAAGGACTAAAGATGGTGATTAGCAAAAGGCAATGGAAGAAAGTAATGAGTATGTCCACATAAAGACAACTCTTGAGCAAGGGATGTGGTCTGTGTAGTTGTACATGACCTGGCTGGTGCTTATCCAGAACATGGAGGAGTCCTTCAGTGTGACCAAAGAGAAATACTTGGTATGGAGGAGGGAGGGGCAAGTCCTTCTTTTGTTTGGCTAGAAAGTCAACTTGTCCTGCTGTGCTGTTGTGAAGTTTTCATTAAGAAGGAGGCAGTGGTACCAGAGACCAGAGCAACTGCAGGTCCCAGGGAACTTCCATTCCTGGAACTTGCCCTCACATGCAAAGTACAGTAAGTTTAAAACAGGCGTGTTCTCCCACTTCTGTAATGTGACTTACTAATTCAAAAACTTTTATGCATCTCTGCTGTTCTCAGGCAAGGATCTGACAGGAACTGTTCATCTAGCACTGGGGAAAGGCAGGGATGAAGACATAAACCAGGCTCTTCTGAAAACAGTTTCTGAGTGTGAACTACAAAACACTGCTGCTGCTCAGGATACCTAAGCTGCAACTGAATTAGCTACTATTATTTTCCTTTGGTGTCATGTACTCTTTCTACTAAGTACTCTTGCTTAAAGAGTAACAGACCAAGGGGTGAAGAGAAAACCTGTAAAACTATCCTGTCTTTTTTTTTTTCTGTTTGTTTTTGGGTTTTGCAATAGTGACTTTTTTCCCAAAGATCTTTAAATCTAATGCTTGTATAAAAGGCACTTTCCAAGGCTTAACCGTGCCACTGACCTATGCTGGACATGTTGCAAATTGGACATTGTCTTCTGTATACTAGGCTGCAGATTTCTAACTCTTTGCAGTGTTGACGCCTGCTCTCACAAAGAGAAGGAAATGAAGCAGAAAGATCCCACTGCGACAATTAGTGGCTCACAGAGAAGTATTGAAACAAATAATAAGTGGCTGAAACAATTCAAGGGAGGGAAACTCTAGCTTCCTACTCTACCACAATCTAATCTTCTTTCTCAGATTCTCTCTTTCCTTATCCCAATGGGGATTTTCACACACTTTCATTCCCACTGTTAGTGTGAAATGATTCTTTGTGACCAGCAAGCAGCAGTTTAGTCCTGCAGTGCTGTTCTACCCTCTCATCTGTTGGCCAGTCTTATCATTTTATGCTGTACTCTCGACTGAATTTTTCAAGTAGCACTAATGTCTTGTTCCCAAGCTGCTGTATCACAAAGAATTTTAATGAAACCAATTGAAATAGATTCCTCCTCTTTCACTGAGGCAGTTGGCCAAAGAACTGGCTCATGGGCAGGGAAGTCTTTCAGCTTTGGAAGTAAAAATACCCCAGTTTCCCTTGTATCTCAAAGGGGAATCTTTACAGCTTGCTGGGTGAGTAGGTGCTGGTGGCTGTCCCTGCACTCACTGAAGGAGCCGAGGTGTGACTGAATCACCATGTGCTGAAGAGATGATCAAGTAGGTTAATTCGTGTGGTTACATGTAGATGTGGCACTGATGAATGGTTCAGTGGTGCGCTTGGCAGTGGTGGGTTTACAGTTAGGAGTCAACAATCTTAGAGGTATTTTCCAACCTAATGATTCTATGATTCTGTGATTCCTGTCCTACTCAGATCTCTCTTTGCTTGATGAGTTCATACCTCCTGCAAAAGCATTATTTTTTGCAGCATCTTCTGCTAACAAATTAAAGCTTTAAATAAGCATTTCCTTTACTTATATTGCAGTGAGTTACTGCAATTACATTTCATCTCCTATGCGATTTAATCTCCTATGTGAATGCTGTTTTCTTTCAAGCATTTATGTTTTGCTCTCTATTTAAAAGAATTATGCCATTTCACATTCCCCTTGATGTCCTTGATCTCTTAGAAAAAAACAGCCAATAGCCTGAATATATTGGGTGGTTTTCATCAGATAGCCACGTTTGTTAAGTGAGACCATGAAAGACCTCAGGTAACATTGCAGTACAATGAGGGGACTTGTAACTCTGCAGTTGTTCAGAACAAATTGAGTGTCAGCTGCTCTGCTGCACAGATAAGGGGTGGGAAGGACTGCTCCTCGCCCCCTCAGCAGCAGGACAACTTCCTCCTGCACTGCTGGGAAAACACGATGCACGCTGTTCTGAGCAGTTCAGCAGCAGCAAGGGGAGGAGGAGATGCAGAGATAACAGACAGGACTCTGCATTAGCTCTTAGGAGGGAGCAATCAGTCCAAAACTCAAATAGCAAGCAAGAGGGAGGTTAGGGAAATTAGAGTGAAGGCAACAAAAGAGACAGGGAGGGAAAACAGTGACAAGCGTATGTTCCTTGGCTTTTCAAAAGGTCTCCTCGTGGTCTCTGCTTTAATGTACTCTTCCAATGCTGTCAGTGCCCAGCTCAACAGCTTTGGCACCTCCAGAGTGGAAGCTAATGCTGTTCAGCTGCCCTTAATTTAGAACAAGTCTTCCTCCCCTGAAGGCTGATAGAATTTGGTAGCTAATTTTCAGACTGGCATAGGTTAAGTAATCTTTCTTCGATATCAGGAGTTAGGAATTGTCTCAAGCAGAGAATTCCCACCATGTAAACTAAGTACAGTAATTAATTAATAATACCTTAGTACTTAGGTCTTTGCTCTTGAAAAGAACTCCTGTCTCTAGTCCATCTGGCTGCAGTTGTGTCTCTCCCTGAAGCAAACAGTAGTCATGCAATTGGCAGAGTAGGTGAAGTAGAACGTGTACTCTGCAGCAGAGATTAGAACTAAAATACTGTAACGTGCCAGAGCTAGTCTTGCTCACATGCTACCTGGCTTAGCAATTAGTCACTTATTTATGAACTTCGTTAGATCATGGCCAGAGCAGCACAGCATTTGTTTCCCGAGAGATTGTCTACCACTGCCAAACAGGCTTCAGTCTAGGTTCTGAAGCACAGATAAAAGTTCTACCTGATACCAAACCACCCCATAATTCGGGAGGGACTGGCAGAATTCTTTCTAGATTAAATCTGTGGTTTCCAAACCTGCTTTCTTCCTACGAATGAGACCTCTTTGAGGTAGCCTAGTTACCCTTCTCTTAGTGTTATAATGCAGCTTTTCTTTGAATGTGAGAAATCTTTAACATACAGCTGTGTACAGCTGTCTTTTTGCAACCAAGATCTGCCATGGTGCCTACAAGGCATCTGAAACTGCTTGGGAGTGCTGTGCTGTGACAATTGCCTGGTGAACACACAGGAAAAAGTCAGTTTTCTGCAGCAGATCTTTTGCTTAGAGCCTGTATCTGTACATGAACTTGGGAATGGAGAAGGGGTTTTTGTGCAATGAATACACAGTCAACCACATCATCTTTTACTGTTTTGTCTGGGTTCAAGTGTAATGGAGCCCAAAATGTTGGCAAGAAAAAACAACCTGTTTTGCTGTGCTTTAAAATAAATATGTTCACCTGGTTGGGCCAGTTCCAGCACAATAATAATAATAATGTGGGTTTTTTAAAGCATAAAACTAAATGTTGCAAGGAACTGTTGCCAGTGACTATCTGGTTCTAAGGTTTAGGGCTCATGCTGGACACTTTATTGCTCTTTTCAGTGAAAATGCCCTTAGGGATCTTAGGTCCAGTACACTTAATATAAAGCAGGAACAAAGACATAATTCCAGGCTTTTTCCTCAGACGCTAACTCAAAAGTTACCAAGAGAAGATCCTCCTCATAGTTGCTTATCGATGGTGTGCTTTTCACAGTGCCAGTGTATCACTACTACGGGCTTGGTTTCAAATCTCAGACTTTTAAGCAAACACTGTCAGGATCACCTATTATTTTCTAGTAGTCAGTATTGTTTCTGGAAGCAGATGGTCTTTCACCCAGCCAGTGAGTAGGGAGATGACAATTGTCTCTCGCATTTCCTTGTAGTGTCTGAGGGCAGCAGTATGGGGTGCCTTACTGCCTTCGTCTCAAAGAGAGAAGGGCTGGAAGAACTGAAACCTGCTGGAGTACAATGTACTCATTACCCTGCTCTGGCCGCGCAGACGGCTGCATTGGCGGAGCCCCGGCAGCGGCACCTGCCCGGCCGCTCCTGCAGAGGAGTGTGCGCGGTCAGCCTGGGGCAGCGCTCCGCTCCCTGACAGCCTCCGAGCGCCGCTCCCACCGCGCGGGGCTGGACGCGGGTGGGCACCTGCGCTCCTGATCAGCGGGGGATCCGCGGGGCGGCCCGGCCGGCGGGTCCCTCGCACCCCCCGCNTCCCCTCCGCACGTCCGCGCACCGGCGGTGCTCGAAGGTGCGGTGCCCCTGCGCCTCCGCCTCGCAGGCTTCCCCGCTGGACATCCCCGCTGGAGCGCCGGCCCGCCGGGAGAAGGAGGGAGGGAGCGGGCGCGGGCTGCGCGGTGCGGCCAGCAGGTGGCAGCAGCCGGCGCGCGGCTCCTGCGCGGGCGGCGGGCGGGAGCGAGGGGAGAGGCTGTGGCTGAGCCCCGGAGCCGCCGGGAACCCGCTCGGGTCCTGCGGGGCTCCGGCATTCCCGGCCGAGGGCGCGCCGCCTCCCATGCGCCGGGGGCCGCGAGGCTCTCAGCCTTCTCGCCCCCGAGAGC
>VXAZ01000255.1:475773-869951 GCA_013399875.1 Gymnorhina tibicen
GAGGCCGCGCTGAGGGGCTGCTCCGCGTCGGGTGTGCGTTCGGAGCCGCGGCCCGCGGGCTCTCGCTCTGCCCCGGCTGCGGGAGCGCGTTCTGCTCTGCTCCGCTCCGCGGGATTCCTGCGCCGCGTGTTTTGGCTGTGTAAGTAGCCATTTCAAAGCTGCTCTCCTCGCATGCTCGGTTTCCAGGAGCTGCATCCAGAGGCAGTGTAAGGAGCTGCTTCGTTTTGCCTCGGTGTCCCACCAGAAGCCGTAGCTGCACGTAGTCTGAGTCGAATCCAGCAGTTTGTATGGGAGAGGGAAAGAAGTGGATAACTCGCCTCACGAAGAATGCGTGTTGCAATTGTTCTTGCTTTGGGCCAGATCTTTTGGTCTAACTAAGCACAGTGTGCAAAGCATGAACCGTGTTTGGCATTCGGTGTTTCTCTCCACGCTTTCCTTCCTCTGGCTTTGTTACCATCTCTCCTTTAATTCTACCAACACTCGAGCTGTTTTTGCTCAGTTGTCAGGCTACAGGGTATGTGCTGTAGCAGAGGAGACTCTTGAAATACTTTTTCTTCTCCAGCTGCGGCTTTACATTTTTGCAGCAGCTAGTGTGTCCACACCTGTGTATTTTATAAAAGCCCTTGACACACTTGACATTAATTAATCCAAATTATTTTTTTTCCAGATTCTAGATACATGAACATTTTAGAGAGGCTGACAGCAGTGAGTTCTACAGGTTACTATGTTGTGTGCAAAAACTACTTCTTTTTGCTTCCTGTAAATTTTCTGTCTGATACTATATGAACCTTATAAAATGAATTATGCTTGGTTTCTGCACACTATCTCTGTGCTATTTCAGAGCTGTGTACTTTCATTATCTATCTACCTCAGCTATTCTTTATTTCAAGTTAAAGAATTCTTAGCTTTTTTGTCACCTTTCTTCTGTATCTCTTGCTAGTGTAATTTCTCTTTTCTGTATTTTTTTCATTTTTTCTTTTTTTTTTTGATCAAGGGATCACCAAACTGAGCTTTTTTGCAATATTTCAGTACAACAGAAGGGCATCATGATGTCTGCTAGCAGAGATGACAAATAAGTTGGTGCATCAATATTGTGAATAGCCATCAAAAGTAATAGAAATATTTGTAACTCCATGTGTCACCTGTTGATGAATCAGTGTGACTTATTTTTTTAATCAGAAACCACTGTCTAAGGCACTAGTGGTTAGCAGCTCAATACAAGGGTATAAGGTTATGGATTAAATAGTTGCCTGATGGGCTCTTAATATTCTGTCAGTCTGCTGTGCATGTTTTTCCTGTCTTCTGTGGCAAGAGCAGGAACTGAAAATAGCCCAAATCTGTCTGAGTTTATTGCTGTTTGTGGAACTGCCAGTGCACCCTTAGAAAGTTGATCTACTGAGCTGTAGCTTGCCAACTCGGACCTCTTTCTGGTGTAAACTTAGTAGTAATCTACTTGTTGATGTGATTTTCACCTATTCAGTATCATCAGGGGTTTAAAATGAAACTGGATACTGCTGAAATTCATTAGACACCTGTAATTCTTGATGCTTTCTTTTCCATTACCAGGAACCTCCATTTCCAGGGAATCTAGTGGGAGAATGGAGTTAAGTAGACTAGGAGGAGAGACTGCAGCACTTTTCTTCTTGAAAGGCAAAGTGAGCATTTTTAGCCAAGTTAGAAATATGAGGCCAGCTGGTGTGGATTGTCATAGGGAGTTCTTCAAAGTGAGTATAGGTAGGAAATATTGATTATTTAGCATAATTGTGCCCTGAACATAACTTACCAGGTTTTATTTAGGAGCAGGGCTAATCCCAGGTCTTGCTGATGATGACTTTAACCTGAAACAGCTCCATTGTAATTGAAGGAGCAACTTTTGATTCCTGACGAACTCAGAAACACTTGGAACTGTTGTATAGTGCAAGATTTCTGTCTTTCTGCATTTCATGCAGCAGGTTCCTTCAGAGCTCCAGCAGATTTAATTGTAGAAAATTAATTAGGTTGCTCCTAGGTAGTGATGAGTTTTATGACCTCAGTACAAAATCTTTGGTTTTACTGTAGAACAAACTGAGTAGCTGTGCTAGGCAGATGTGCATTAAATGAAGGCTGAAAACAAAACAAAAAAGCAGGATCATCTTGAAGACTCATATTGGCCTGTGTGTGATTCTGTGCAGACAGTGACACCAGAAAAGCTGAATTTCCACACTGCAGTCCCAGTTCTCTGTAATGTGACATCAGTATAAACAGAGGTGAAGTGCTGGTCAGACACCTAGTGGTACTTGGGATTTTCTTTTTTACTTTGAAAATCAGGTTTATCATCTACAGTGAAGTGCAGTCATTGCAGACATTTCTGTGGGCTTTAAATTCTGTACAAGAGAGTAAGGTTTGATGGTTAAGCACTTAAAAAACCCAAGGAACTCCAAAGTTGACCATGCATAAGCGATTTTAGCTGTATCCCCTGCAGTGTTATGTTATCGTAACAGGCTTCAGGTTTGGAAGGTTGTTATTTTTTGCAAGTAGGAAAAAAAGTAAAAGAAAACTTACTGTGTCAAACCAACTTCTTAAAGAGTTTGGACCTTGATAGTAGCCCTTTCACCACAGAGTTGATAGGGAAAGAATTTTGTAGCTTTTAATTGTGAAATGCTTCCAGTGGTAACAGTGCTGGTTGAAGAACAGATTCTATGACAAGTCTTGTTCCCTTGAGTAGGCACATATACAGTTCAGTTATTAGTTCTTTTGTTTTCAGACAGCAGCTCTACCTGATCTAAATGCAGTTTGGACCATGACTTGGGTAATTTTAAAGCTAATTAAGTTATGAATATATGTGGTTCAATATGTGACCAACGAACATGGTTGCATTGTTAATGTATAGGAGGTTAAGTAACAGTGTTTTGCATTGAAATAGCTTTGTTTTTGTTCAGGATAGTTAGTACTTTACACTAGATAATTCTGAATAATGTATATTAGATTTCTAGGAAGAATGCATGGTTTAGTACTTCATTTAGAAGATTAATTAGAGGGATGTTAAGTAGATATAAGATTGATTAACAGAATGATCTGATGGACATGATTTTGCCTCATATCTTACTTTGTATAAAGGGAGCAGAGCTGAAACCATGTGCTTTAGTGTTGCCTGATTATTTTTTTTCTTCATTTGAATTTTTGTTCTTTGTGTTAGTGACAATAGTAGATTCAAATTCTGTAATTTAAACCAACTCAGTTTTCTCCTCCTGGAATGTTCTGTCCCACCCATTTTTCTCTTGGGGACTTGAGTGTCATGTCACACATCAAATTTGTGTAACCCCTGCAGGGTTATGGCATTCCCAGAGATGGGTCACTGTTCATACTTTTGGTTGCTGTTAAACAGTCAGCACTTGTCAACACCATGTACAGACATCTGTTACATATATTTTAAATGGTGGTACCAAGTGTTAAATGTGGGGCTTCTCCACAGGAACTGTTCTTGCACTAGAAATGCAGATAGGCTCTCAGGCTGGTCCTTGTGAGGGCAGCCTTGTGGGCTGCTGAGGTGATGGATGTGTGAACGTGGGCTTCTGGTTTCAACACTCCCATTGGCTGCTGTGTGCTGCTCACCGAGGCCATTGGCATCTGGCTTTATCTCTGAACTTGTTCCTTTATCTCTGAACTAGGTATGATAATTACAGGATGTTGGTCAACTGTTAAATTTCCTGAAGATAGTCTGCACGCAAAGATGCTAAAAAAAAGTCATTTGAATAAAAATATTTAATGTACATGAATGAACCCAAATTATGTAGTATGTGTCTCATAGGTTTATTACTGTGTTTCTGCAAATCACAGCTTAAAGCCTTGCTTGTTGGCTATTTCACATCAGTCCTGTGCTGCTGCTACTTGGCATCCTACTTCAGTATTTATTTTGGTCCTGGTTTTGGAATTTCCCTTCACAGGAAGAGTCCAGGCTCCTTATATGGAAAAATTTATTTTAAAAAATTTACTTTTTTTCCATCAGTTCTGTAGATTTTTTTCTCAGTAAGTGCAAGAGCCACTATCTCTTTTATTTAAAGCTCTGGTCTAAGGGCCAGTAAAGTCAAGGAAAAGGTTATCAGTAACTTCAGTGTCTTTTGGATCAGGCCACTCCCACATGATGTGCTCTTGTCATTGGAAAACAAGACCACTGGTTTCAACCATGAGTTTCCAGTGTTTTCTTTGACAGTATGAGAGTTAGTAACTTGTTCTTTAACTTAACAAGTTATACTTGTTGTATAGTTGATTCCAGGAACTGGAGCCTTTGGAAGACTCTCTGAGTACCAAAAAAATATTTAAATTACAGGACTTGGTAGATAAAATTCATCCCTTTGGAGAGGAGCTGCTTGTTTGTAACTGTAATCCTCTGTTTCCCTTCCTATAAGACTGCTATAAACTCATGAGTTATATATAGCCATATGTGACTAAGTGTAGAAAGAAATACAGAAAACTGCCCTGTTTTGAATGTAATTTTTGTTGATTTAACTTTGCTTACTTGTGCTTTTTTTGTAAACCCAAGCTTCTTAAAATACTAACATTAATAAAAGAATAGTCCCTTTTGTTAAATTTAAGAGATAACTGCTGTGACAATAGAAGTTCCAGATTCTGAACTTTCAACTTCTGACCTCTTCTTGCATCAAAATGAAGTTTAGCAGAGAAACCTGGTACTGAGCAGACTTCTAGTTTGTCAGTGAACGAGCAGGGCTGATGCGACACCTTAGGCCTGACTTGGCCAAGAGGTGGGGCAAGGTCTGTCCTTTGGGACTGCATGGTCTGGTGAGATAAGAGAACAGGAGGAGAAGGCTTCCCAAAGTGAAGTGTTTGTTGGGAGCCTGAGGATACTGTCTGTAATGCTGATAGAAGTACTGTAGTTTCCTGCTTGTTGCCTTCTATGTGAGTCATGATATCCAAGTTGGAATGTGTTTTCTTTGCTCTGGTTTTGGGAAGGGGATGGATAAAGAAGCCCTTTTTAAAAGCCCTTCTTCATGAAACCTGCTTCTTGGTGAAAAACATCTGTTGTGCTTGGCCTTGCTGGATCAGCACTTGGATATATGTAAGCATGGATACTATTCCCCCAGGAGAAAAACGTCACTTGGATACTCGAATATTGTATGACTAAAATCTGTAACCCTGAATCAAGCGGATTCCCCTGATACACCCTTTGGATTAGCTGCAGAGAAGTGCATGGAAGGACAAAACTATCTCTAAATGGCAAATTCAGCAAAACTATTGACACTAATCTGAGAGTAAATGTTGACTTGGAAAGTATTCAGATGACCTGGATTTTTTTTCCACAGTAAAGGTGATTGCTGTAGTCCTGATTTGGTAACATCAAACCATTAGTTGCTTGTATATTATACTTGTATTTTTGTTTGGTTATTTTTATCTAAAACATGTAGTTTCTACGAAAGTAAAAAAAAGAAATATTTTTGCTTATCAGATTGGCAAAGAGAAGCAAGAGCCTGTCCAATCCCACCCTGCATAATTACAATAAAATGTCATCCCATGACACAAGCTGCCCAAAAAAGTGATAAATTTAATGGAATGGATGCAATTACTTAATCTGGCAGAAATGAAAGCTCTGTCTCATTTTCTTGTAGTTCCGTGGAGCTGCATTCACTGGGGAAGTGAGTGGGGAATAGTGGGCAAATCTTGCAGATTTTCAGGGTCTCTATGTGGAATTGAAGCGCTTTACTAAACTGGCATAAAAATAAGGATTTAAAAGAATAGAGTGTGTTAACCATTAACTGTTAGTATTGTTCAGTTTTATTGGCCCAGGAAATACTGTTTGTGTGTTGAAACACAGGGGTTAAGGCAGGATGTCGGTTTTGATTTTTTTGTAGTGATAAACAGCCATTAAAAATGTAATTTCTTATACGCCTTTTCTTCTTCAGGCATTGCTTGTACTCATTAATACATATGGCACACCAAAAAGATTGTCTTTTTTTTTCTTTCTCTACTTCCCCCCTCCAGTTCAGAGATTTGCTCAGATTAAGGCAATTGCAGTACTCTTGTTTCTTCCCATGGTAATGTTTACAGTTTTGCAGGATCAGGTTCAGGTTTATTATGTAGGCACTCACAACGCTGCTGTAAATAATCAGTTGTCATTAAGCTGTGCCTTCTGCCTTTGTTGCTGGCTAAATTCATCACGCCATGGCTGAATGCAGAGTGATAGTTGTGAGCATGTTTAAAATTTAAATAATAATAATTAAGAATTATTTTAAACAAGAAAAACATCCTTATGTAGTTTTGAGTCATGAGGGCATGAAAGGGCTAAAATATCTTTGGTGCTTTCATACTGTTAAAATTGGACAGAAACTGTCATTTTCTGATTTCTTTTGAACCACAGTGCTTGTGATTTAGTTGTGATTGTTTCTACTGCTTTGAAATGGGAAGAGGGGGAGAAACTGTTTCCAAATGTATCTTCCTGGCGTTTGAAGATTCAGAAAGGTGGGGTTTGTTTCTGCTTTTTGTTTTGCTGTTTTCTTAAAGTTATGTTGGAAGGGCTTTTCAAAACTCTGGGCTTTGCAAAATGCCTGTTTACTCACACCATACAGATATTATATTAGAGCAGGGAGCACAGTGTGAAGCAGTGCCCAGAGTGATTCCATTTGAGTTGCATTCCTTTCAGCAAGTCTTCACCTATCTCCAACAGTGAGTACTCAAGTAGAAGATTAAAAGTCACTATATAAGACTGTCTGACTTTAAGCAGTTTGTGCAACAGCAGTAGACTCTGATTAAAAAAATCCCAAATCCAAAAGACAACATATGAAATTTGGTCACCCTTTTTTTAAAGATTGCTCTATCACCTCTGGCATACAGATTATATAAAGCAGCAAATGAAGTTCACAGTGTTGGAGGAGTTACTTGGTTTCCTTTGCTAGCCTTTTGTAATAGGCTGTTCTTGTTGTCTTGCAGATCCAAGAAGTCTCACATTCATATTAAGTCCCCATTTTTCAGTTTACAGACACATGGGTATTTTGCCTGAAGCTTTAAGTGACATCAGGTGAGGGTCAGTGTGCTGTAATAACCAGCCCTCAAGCACACATAAGTTCAGGCTCTACTGCCAAGAGATGACCTTTGATTTCTTTTTACCTTATGCAATAAGGGCCCTATTAGCTTTGCTTAGGCCAAGTCCCAGCCACTTGAATAGGTTTTCTTGAGCAGGAATGGTTACCAAAGTCCCCAAACATGGTATAATGGTGGCAGAGATTTCTGGATTGCAGATGACTTTGATACACTGACATAGATTTGGCTATTATTGTGGTCAGAAGAGAGAAGTGACTTCACTGTGACTTGCACAGTTGCCAACTCTAAAACTAGCACTATGAAGTACAGTTTCTAAGCTACATCTGATTAACAGAGATAGTGAGCAAAGATGCTTATGTGTTAAAACTTTTGTTATGTATAGACAGAAAATAATACCTTAATCTGAAATGTACAGCCAAAAGGCTGTGTATGCTGTCAGTGGGTAGACCTGTATCATGGTACTCACGCTTCCCGCTCTAGGTATCCTCCTAATCCAGGTATGTTGTTAAGCTGTGAGGTGCAGGGTCTCACAAAACTAAGTATAATAATTTTTCTGAAACTGCTGTGTTGCAAGTATGTTGGGGCTACCTTATTCTGAATAAAGTAGTGTATGGCTAAATGGGGAGGCAGGATAGAGTCACCTCTTTACTATGCTGTGACTAATTGTGCTGCTGGTTTCCACTGTTTTGTTAATAAGGGGTTTCTTTAACCTACCTTTCTTTGCAAGCCCATGCAGGAATTATAGGGAAGTATGGTATTTCTTACGGTTTTGTCTCTTCAACTCTTCTGGCTTTTGCAGATATGAGTGGGTACTTGTGTGCATTAGCTCTGGTGAATGACTTTTCAAGTAGCAAAGTTGATTCCGTTCTTCCAAAGTCAGGCAACAATCACGTCTTACTCCTACTGTCAAGCAAAGCTCTGTTGGGAGCAGTATTGAGTTTACTTATAGGCTGAGAAAAACTCAAAACTAGATCCTGACCTGGAATGGATGACTGGAAGTCAGAAAGGCATCTTCCTGACTTGTTTAGGTTTTTTGAATAATGCTATTAGGAAGGGTGACAAGGGCTGTTGGTGATTCTGCAAGGTTAGGATCTTTTATCTGTCGACCATAAACTCATTCTTCACAGGCCACTGGATGGCATCTTCCAAACCATAAATTTCCTAATAGGGAGATTTTAATCTGCAGGTGGTGAAAGGTTTCAACTTCCCCGCTCAGTGAATGATAGCCCAAGATTCCTTGAATGTGTGATGATCTTTGTGGTTTTGTGTCAAGGATTGGTATCTCCTGTAGGAGTGTAACAGTTCATGCAGTTTACATTAAACGGACTGAAATACTAACTGTCATCTAGACCACCAGAGCACATGAGGCATAGCAGCAAGACAAGATTTGTAGAATGTCTAAAATCCCTTTCAAGCTGACAGGATAAGAATAAACAGCTCCCTCTCCCAACACTTAAAGGATCTTGCAGTTCAGTTTTAAAATGCAGGAGGGTGAAGGGTTCACCACATGGAGGTATGATTGATACAAGCATTAGGATATTTCTGGAACCTGAACCAAATAAGGACTTCAGGAAAATGATATTCAGTGGCATCAGTCTTGGGGGTAGAATTGAGAATGCAAATAGTTTCTGGATTTCTGAACACAGGGATTTTACATTTCTTCTGCTGTCACTAATCATGCTGAATCTTAATTTCTCTTTCTTGAAAAGACACAACAAGAGCGCTGTTTGCCATCTTTACTAATTAAAGCTTAGTAACTTAGTGTTTTCCCTTTTTTTCTCCATTAACATCTCCTTCCCATGGAAAAGAGATGCACCTCTGTAAATGTACCCCTTTAAGTGGTAAAGGCTTGGCAGCACAATTGGCATCTGATGCTACTATCTTGGTTGCCAGTCCAGTTTTGGAACTGGACTATTTGTAAGATTCTATATATATCAAGCTCAGCAGATAAACATATTGAATGTCTATGTTGTTGTGCTGGAGACCTCATCTAAATTTTATTGTGGATGAAAGCTAAATAGAACTTTGTGAAACAGTTCTTCAGTGTGTTCTCTGAGTTATCCCTGTATTTACTTGCATGCAGAATTTAATATTTGCAAAAGATGTACAAGATAACTTACTGCCATTCTTCCAGCTGGCTGTCAGAGATCCATTGATAGTTTATTGTTTCATGTTGGGTTGAAGTTCCCTGGTATTCTATTTCAAAATTATGAAAAAAATACTTAATTTCACAATGCTCTTGCAAGACCTCTCATTAGAGCTATTATTCATCATTATGTAGAAACATAAAAGAAAACAATAAATCTTCAAATTCCATTGTTGCATTTCCGTACCAGTATGTGGGGAGCCTCACATCAGAGAGAATTTTAATGAGAAATAAGTTAGAATCTCATAATTCTTATAGTATTATTTAGTAACAAAGTAATTTAAGCAATCTTGCACAACTCATTCATTTCAAGATGTTTCAGGAGCCTAGACTCTGAAATGCACAATGAAGATGTGTAAGCTACATGGTGAGCTGTTTTTCTGCCCGTAATCTAGCAGTTTTCTGTACTTCCTCTTAAAAAATGAAGTATCTAAGTCTTGCTATTAGGTATATGACATTTCCTTCAGAACAGAAGAATGGTTATTATTTTTATGCTTTATTTAGCAAAGGCATGTTCAGCAGTTACCAGAATACCATAATAATCTCAGCACTGTTTATTTTGGACGTGTCGCTTACTTTTCAGTGGTCCCTTAAATATATTCCCACACGGGTACCTGAGAAGTTCTACATCCTTGTGTCTGGCCTCTGGTCAGTTGAAGCCTTGTGTTGCTCTTGTACTGAAACTATTTAGCAAGTGTTTAGTGCCCAAATTATCCCAAGTGCTAGAGGACAAGGTGTTATTTGAATGTTTAAAATGGTGCACCTCTGTCCCTCCATGCCCCAGTACAGTACAGCACCTCCAAGCTGTTGCTCAGCTTTTCCATGACAACTGGGTTGCAACACTGCTGTCACCTGAGCAGTGCTGGTCACTGATTGACGTGAAGCCCAAGTCATGTAGGAATTGCATGATGGAAAAGAGAAATCTCTTCTTTTTGCCAAAATAAAGCAGTTCGCTGACTGCAGAAGAAGACTGAAGGGAAGAGGACTTTCATCATGTTTAGAGTCTATTACGAGAGCCTTGGTCACTTTTTCTTGGACATTTGTTAGTACAAAATGTGCGTCACTGGGTACCTGTGGTGTTTTTCCTTCCAGTTTTGGCAGTATCGAAATGTATGTTAAAACACTTGTCCTTGAAAGCTTGTGTAGAAAAGGATTTGATGAGTTATTTTGGGATGTGTGCTCACATTACTCTCCATTAGAGAAAGTAAAGGAGCCAGTGGTTTGCAGTGCAGCCCTGCACTGAAACACTGGGGATAGTCCTTGGACTACCAAGATACTGTTCCTTTGCTGCCAGACTGCAGGGGAGAGAGACTTGTTGGGTTGTAGCCTGGCATATCCATTTATAAATGTATTTTATTTCTAACTATATGGAGTAATAAACTGACACCGAATTGCCTTGCTTTTACCTGTACTAACAAATAGGTTTGGGTTGGGATTGTTTCGGTTTTCTTCCCCCTAATTGTTCTTCTGTGTCAAAGACCCATTCAGTCTTGAGGGAATTCCAGCCTTTCTTTACAATGCCTAACCCAAAGCAGAGAGTTACATAACAGGCAGAGAAAGCTCTGAAGTTCCCCAGAAACTGTTTTTATCCCATGTGTAGTTTAGTACACCAAGAATAGTGCTACAGGAGCCCTTGGAGTCACTGTAGCTGAAGTTGAAAATTGAATCCCAAGGCTATTAATGCTAATTTCAATAGATGCCTGTGTTGTATTTATAGATACATGTTCCAGTTAGTAACTGTTCCTCTGCACAGAGTTTAACTTTAGAAAATTAAACATCTCTGATGATAGTGGATATGAATAGCTACCCAGAAGAGAAATACCTAGTCAATCTTGACAAGTCTGTTTTCTCTGGTAACTGGAAGATGCAAAGTGATCTCTTTCAAGGACTAAGAAGGCTTAACTTAGCTATTAGAGGTTGGCTAACAGGTTTAAAAGTGGTTTGGTTTGACTTTTGTAGCATCCTTGTACTGAAAAACTTTTCTCACTTGTCTGCTCTGGATAATGTAGGAATATTCCCAGAAAGCATTGTTATTTGGAGGTATTACTTATGCAGAGAGATGATTCCCACTGATACTCCAAAGAAAATATTTTATTTCTGAATAAGCAAGAGAAGGTTTCAAGTCCACATTGCATACTGTCCTCCGTGTTGTGTTCTGACACTGGTACCCCAACACCTCAGAAATCATGCCAATAGAACAGAAGGAACTTTGTAAAAGTTAGTATTTTGAGATTGTATGTGTTCAGGTAATAGCTGGATGTGGACAATTTTTTTAAATTTTAAAGAATTTTTTGTGAGTACTGTGATATTTTTAAGCCTTCCTCTACTGTTTAATTTCTTCCTTAGGAAATCACAGTTATGAAGTTCAGGATTTTTATATTGTTAGAAATGTTTCTGTGAGTTCACAGAACAACTGCTGACTCCTTTTACTATCCTGTTACTGTGAATCAGCTCTAATTTATGGAAAGGGCAGTTTACATCAGTTTTTCTATTTGTGTTGGAGCCATGCAGGGAGTTAGTTGTGGTAGGCTAATGACACACACATCTATTTACCAGTACATGAAATATTTCTTTCAGAAGGTACATTAGCAATAGGAATGCTTGTTCTTCACCTATGTATGATGCTGAACGTTGCCTAATACTATAAAAATTATTCTCTGGGGCACTGCTTCCTATATTTTGTCCTTTCTTTTGCTATGTGGAGGATATTGATGCTTAGGCATGTATTTACAATGTTTATTGGACACCACTCTCATGGGAAGCAGTTTGAAAAAATGAAAAAAGAAGACTTCTGTCTGCCAGGCTGACATTCTTATTAAACAGATGGCTGAAAAATCATGTTTCCTCTTTGCAAAAGGAAGGTATCTTCTAACTTCACAATAATTATGTAATATACGTGATTTTTACATAATGAGAGGGGTGTCTCCCAGTTGCATTACTAAGAAACAGCTGATTATACTCCTGAAATATGTTGTGTTTTACTTTCCTTGTACATGTGCCTTCAATTAGCTTTGTTGAAATATTTGTTTTCTATGACCTTTTCAAACAGGGTGTGTTATAACTCTCTGAGTGAGGCTGGTGAGTCCTTGGTTTTCATGCAAAAGACAGTAGGTCCTCAGAACCACCAGTTAAATGCTGTTGGGAGCCTGTGTTTTGAAGACACAGACTAAGAACGGTTGAAAGTTAGAAGCTTTTCTTTGATTCTGAAAATGGCCTTTATTAACCACGTCCTGAAAGGAGCATAATAAAAGTTAATATTCTTTGACATATTTACAGGTAAAGAAATCAGTATGGCTAACAGAGGCTCTAAGAAATTTCTGTTATTCCGAGTTGTTCCGAAATGCAGTTATATGCCTTGCAATAGCAGTATTGTTAAGACTTCTACTAAATGAATAGACTTGCAGACTGACATTTCATATATGATCCTTCTCTCAGTTATTTCCATCCAGGGCATTCTAACTACCAGTCACAGCAGACAGTTTTACCTGAGTTTCCACAAAATGGAGTGGGTCTCGAAACAGTACATGAACCAATTCTAAAACACCACTCCACCTACTTACACTTGGTAGAAAAATATTTAGAACAGGAACTTGTTGAAAACGAATTTGTGCTGTCACTGCTCATTTTGTAGGCAAGACAGTCGATGTTTAATCATAGCAGTGTTCACACACTTGTTTCTCTTGCTTGTCATAACAATGAGGGCTTCACATATTTTGTATTGGTGCTTATAGAGATTTCAGGTATTTACCTGACTTTTTAGGCGTTAAATGTTTTGGGTTTTTTTCATATCTTTCTATATCAGTAATCAGGTAAATGTTGATCAGGATTATGGAATGTTTGCTTAAGAAAGATTGTTTCATGAAAAGGATCTTTAACATGTAATTTCCCCTTCCTCTTACATATTCAGTCCCTTCTTGGTTTAGAAGACTCAGATTGTAGCAAAAAAGTTCTTTATAAGTAAAGGAAAATTTATTAAAATATACTGAGTGTGTCTTGTTAGAAGAGGTGATGCTTTCTAATATGTAGAGCTATGATAAGCACCTTTCATGGTTTTCAAATGCTGAAACTGCTAGAACCTTTAAATTTTCTGAGGTGGTTAAGTGTGGAACAGGGAGCTCTTAATGGTTGTGTGTGCAATGACTGTTAGCGGATCTGTGGGCAAAGGGAACATTCAGCCACATTTACACTGCACAAGTAGAGTATACCAGCTAAACATTGAGTAAGGGCTTTACATGGGAACAGAACTGCTCAGTCTCTGCACGCTTGTTTTGTGTAAGGTCTTTCCAGTTTGTTCTGCACTAGTTACACAGAACAGCTATGACAAGAGTTGGAATTCCTTGAATCAGTGAATGGTGAGAAGCTGGTATCAAGATTCCTACGGTATCTCTTCAGACAGAGAAGGGAAGGTAAAAAAAGCAACCACCATGTGGTTGCTAAGCACAGTTTTAAAACTCCTACCAGGGATTTGGCCAAATTGCACAGCCTATCACTCTGAAATCTTGACATGAACTTAAGATAGGTTTGCAATTTTTTCCACACAGTTTGATCTCAAAAATCTCTCTGTCAATTTGGAGAGTGATATGATCTCATTTTTGTGATTCATTTTATGTTTTACATAATTGTCCTCTGCCTGGAAACTGCACATGAGAACTTTAAATGCTTTTGTGAGAATTATCTAATACTTTCAAAAGGTAAAAAAGGGGATAAAATCAGACTAATAATGGCAATTTTGGTGCAGCCTGAATCTTGAGAAAGTATAATTCTTCTGGGTTATTATTTCAAAGACCTAAAAAAGAACAATTAATTCAGTTTTTCTGACACTCAGTTTTGTGTTTTCTGGATTCTTCTTAAAGTTTGGTAAGTCTGAACTCCACATAAACTACCTTTTCAGAATATGGTGATCGTAAATAATGTCAGAATTATTAATCAGTTTAACACTGCTATTCCAGCGTGTTTTCTTTACAATTGAACTGGGTGTTGATCAGCTAACTATATGTCATACTTCATATCACAACAATATACTTTAATTGATTATCAGACCTATGGTCTTAAATCCATATGTAAGCCAATTATTGGGTTTAGTAAGTTTTAGACCAGGCTCATTATTGCAATCCTTTCACTTTTAATATATTTTTATTACTAGTGCACATTCAGCGAATATATAATCAGTATTGTGAACAAAGATTAAGAAAAGTTAAAAGAAACAAGTTCTACTACTCAAATATGACTGCAGCCTGTGACCTATAAGCAAGCACTTTCCTGCTTCTCCCCTTTACTTGCAAGATTAATGTCACAACCCTTGTTTGATCTTAAGTTATATATTCTTCGACAAAGATGGAAGCAAATTGTTTGAATTGTGGCACCCTCCAGCATAACAATATTTTTAAAAGCCAGAATTTGCATTTTGTGAATAGATATTTTGGGAAATCGTGTGTATGGTCACTGTTGATTTCCACCACCTTTGCCTCCTAGATTTCCAGAGAACAATTAAATGTTATAGGATTGGATGCCAAATAATCGGGTTACAGAGTTCTTCCACTGAAATCCAGACAAATCAGCTGAAATTGTTCGCTGAGAAGTGAAACATCTGCTGAATTAACGCTCTCGAAACAAGACCAAAATTCCTGAGTACTCCAGGATGGCTCCCAGCCTTCCCATGATTTATTCCGGGCGTTGGGTGCCCCTGCGTGAAGCCCCGGTTCCAGAGTGGCGGCCCCGTTCCCCGGAGCGGGCGCTGCTGTGGGTGAGGCGCGGCCCGATGCCCCGGGAGTGCCGCTCTCCCCTCCCTCCCGGCCCGCCCGCCCGTCCTTGCGGTGACTCAGCGCCCAGCGCGGGCCGTGACTCACCGAGCCCTGAGCCAAAGCCACGGCTCCGGAGGCTGCGCCTAAAACAATTGGTTACGTTTGTGAATAAGAGACATGGGCATGGCTCCGGGGAATGTCGTTGTTTGTGGAGCACACTTACTGGACTCTCTGCGTCTGAGATTTTAGGCAAAGAAATGAAAAGTGGATCTTGATCAAGCTTAGATTGGAGACAGGCACTGAGCTTTCTTGGACTGCAGTAGTGCTGGGCACACCCAGAAGGAGAACCTGAAAGTTCTCAAAGCATTTAAAATAAAAAAGAAGGGTATCTGCAGGGTTAGGTGGAGTAACTTGCCATTTTTGTTTTAATAAAATGTTTGTTCCGTGTAAGTATCAGAACTTTTCATCAGATCTAATGCTAGATTTCTCTGTTATGCAGCTTTCAGAGACAAGTGTATGTTTTAATGTAGTTAATGAATATTTGAAGAGATTAAAACTCTGGTGGTAGGTGTCAACAGCTGCAGTTCAAGCTGTTGGATGTATGCACAAATTATGTAGCTAGATAAACCTGGCACACTGTGAGTGCTTTATCAAAGTCTTGTGAATGTAGTGAATTTTGGATGCAATCCAAAGGACTTGCACTGAACATGATTTAATAGATTTGAACAACTAAACTAACAGATACACTATACTTTACCAATGTGCAACGCAACAGATTCAAAGGCAGTCTTAAAGGGTGTAATATTTTATTTAAAGTATTTCTAGATATCTAGATATTCTTTATTTATGATCCCTCCCCCCACAATATTACAAAATGAGAACTTTTCATATCAGTGGAAACATGACTTTGGAACAATGCTCAACTTTCATAGCTACTTCAAGTTGCCATTGTCAGTAGCTGGCAAGATACATAATCTGACCAAAAAGATAAATACTGAAGGAAATTGAAGTTGGCTCCATATATATGTAAGTCACCAAGTTAAAAGAGGCTAAAAGCTCAGAGCACTTCTGAACTTGGTTGAGTTAGCATATGTTTCTATATAATAAATCTCACATTCCTGTTGCGAGTTAAAATAGAGGGTCTTGGATTGTTTAAGTAGGTACTGTACACACACATGTTCAGGAATTTCTGTTACATTTAATACATAGATGCAGATGGATATATGTGCGTTGACAGGACTTACATGAAGTATAGATTGATGCTAAAATGCCATTGGAATTCATGGAAGTGAAATACCCTCCACTCACAATACACAAAGGATACAGTCACATGAAAAACCACATGTGAGTGGTCCCATGATAATTAAGAGGTTAGGATAACATTGGCTTTCTGCAAAATTTCAAACCTCTTAGTAGGAAGACGTTTCTTGAAGTTAATTAGCTGAAGAGTAAATCTTACTTTTGACGTCCCAGAAGGACTTTCTTCCTCTTTTCTTAACTTTCTGTACAGTGTCTGTGGTGTCTGTCCAGATAATTCTGTGTATTGTGTCATTTAACTCTTTGAGAAATCTTTTTTTGTCCTTATCAGCAAATTTCTGAGATTGCCTATGAGCCTATTAGATTATTTTTTTTATTGCCGTTATCCATCTCCACCCCTTCTTGAAATCTCCATTACAAATTAGTATTTTTATTTTCTAATGTTGGGAGAAAGAGTCTGGGTAAATGTCAGTAAATACCAAATTAAGGGATGATTATGATTGGCTCATTGCTTGGTAGGCTAACTGCTAAGACTGGTAGCAGCAGTTGGACGGTGTTAAAACTACTCACCTGCAGTGTGAAAGGGGAGGAGACTAAAGCAGGGTCCTTTAATCATTTTCTGTAATTCAATGCACATTTTATTAAATGCAATGAAACACCTCTCCCTTTGATTGTCATCCCGTGGGTCTGGAGAGATTTGTATTCTATTCCATCCTGTCAGGTGGGTTGGTTTGTTTGATTGATTGGTTTTCTGGGAGGGGTGTGTTTTTGTTGGTTTTTTTTTCCTCCACCCAGTTTCACAGATTGATCTTGTTTTCATCCACCTTGGAAGTGAAATAGGGAAGACTGCTGAAAAGTCAAATATTTTAATACAATGGAGTCTTGCTGACTCTGTGAAGTAGAAGAGTGTGGGTTGTTCCAGTTGAGAAATTAATATCTATTCTGCTGTATGCAGGGTTACTAGAGAGTCTTTTGCTAGATAGGTCTATAGTGCTTTTCAGCCCCTTCTGGGAAGGCAATTTGACTTTTACAATGCAAGACTTATCGAGCACAAGTACACCTCATCTGGCTTTTGAAAGTTTCCCTGCCAAATTCATGTTATTCAATCCCAGTGTTAACTGTGTAGCCATTTCAGGTATTCATTTTGCCCTGGATCTTCTGGAGGGAAAATGATTGTCACGTTTGCACATTTTCATATCAAAGACACCACTGCCAAAATGACATGCCTTTCAGTAGGCTGTAAGCACCTAAGGTCTTAAATAATTTGGAAAACAAGCTCTTAAGTCACTTCAATATTTAGCAGTTTTTGCACTATGTACTACAAAAGGTACTTCAAAAGAAATGCATCTGTGAGTTGTGGTAAGAGGTGTTTTGAAAAAGGCATTGAAATACAGTTGAAAGTAGAGTTAGTAATGCAGCCTGCCATTGACAATGAAGATACAAATGAACTGAAAAAAATTGAAAACATATGCATGGACTTAAAGCACTCTTTTTAAGAACAGACTCCAGAAACACTCGGGGTCCTTCTCTTGTTTCTTTGCAAAACTAGATCTATCATATTATCATTTCTGCTTTTCAAACGAGGTGCAGTTTATAGAAGGGATTAGTGGAGTGTACATAGCTTTTTTGGTGTTTTTGTATCCCGTAGCAGTGTTCTTTTGAGACTGTGTCACTCCATACAAGGTTGTTGGATGAAAATATTATTGTGGAGTGAAAAATCTGAAAGAGAGTGCATCTGGAAAAAACTGCAAGATGATAAGAACTTGAAACCATGTTGGTTATAATCCATGTTACAGGGAGATTCTCCATCTTCAATAAGTGATATAAACAACTATTGCCTCAATATGCCTGGTAATTAAGAATCAGGTTGTAGGCAGTGAGATATTTGTTTCCTTCTCAGTTCAGAATTAGTAAGTTCTGTGGTAAGGGATCTGTCTAAATTGCCTGGATGTGTGGACTTGCCTAATGTTTAAAGGAATGGAGCTTTTACTGAATGTGCTAAAATCTCAAATGGTGTGAATTGTTGCAGGAGAGCTAGACTAAAAATCTGTTTTCAGAAGAGCTTCCCATCTTACAACAAGCCAATTTTACAATGTTAAGTAATGAAAACAGTGAATAAGTTTGAGAAAACCTCTTAGATCTACTGACAACTGTGAAACTGCAGGAGAGGATGAAGTTTAGCTCAGCCTTAGTGCTTTCTTCCTCAGGACTAACTCAAACCTGTTACATACAGGACTTTTGTTGTGATACTTTCCCAAGTACTCAACTTTTCATGCCTTCCATTTAAAAAACTAAACAAATAATTAGTCAATTCTCTTTTGAAGATGTTACAAGTATTTTGTGATTTTCTAAACCAAATTTATTGTCCTTTGATTTTTGGGAGTGGGTGGGAATATTTAACCTGTCCAGTTACATGCAAACAATCTGCATTTTCCTAGCAGCAGTATCTGTACTTTATCTAACTGCACATTTCTTACGTTCTTGTCGGTCCTGTCCCATTCTAGGCAGTTTTCAATTATCTGGCTGTCTGACAGAAATTGAGAGCTCTTTATCTCTGAACAGCAGTGTTCTCTTGTTTCTCTTCACTCCACTGCATTTCAGCATGTAACCACTTGTAAATGGAAAGATACAAACAGCGGCTGACTAAGTTTTGAAATGCATGGATTTAGGTTCAGTTTTAATAGTGTTTTATTTCCTCTTTTCCTCCCTCCTTGCCAGTCTCCCCCCAGCCCTCGTTATTTATACTCTATGTCCTTACTGCAAGGATCTCTTTCCTGCTTGAAAATTCTGGTGTGTTTTAGGTGCCCAATATATGATTACAAATTTACTAAAATAAGAGCTTCCCAGATGTCTGAACATTTGAGATTATTTACAAACAAATGAAAGTGTACTTGGGTAATCCTCCCAAGGCCTGGTAGGTTTTCTGTAGATTCACAGTAGTCTTGATGCAATGATAGTACTTAGAAATAAGAATCAGTTAAATTTAAATTCAGAATGCTGTTTAACCCCAGATTTCATCCTTGATTGTGGGCAAGGCATTTAACTTCATTGTGGGTAGGTTTTCCATCTGTAGTAGAGGAAACAACGCTGCTCTTCAGACTTTTTTTCTGCAAACTGTATGAGCACTCACAGCAGTATCATCCTTGCATTGCTCACAAAAAGAAGAGTGTATTAATAATATTACTGTACATTAGAAATTGGTAACCCAGTTTCAGTTCTATGAATTTTAAAGACTTTAAATAAGGTTGTTTGCTTTATTGTTATACAAGTGACATACCAGGAATGTGAATTAAAAAGGCAAGTAAGTTTAACATCAGATTTGCCTCACTGGGAATCAAACCAAGATTTTGCATCCCACAGTCTTTCTGCAGAGCACTTTGGTAATGTTGAAATCCTGTTGCAAAAAATTGTGTGCATACAGTTTATTCCTGTAACACATACTGGATATTCTGTGTGAATTGCTGTAAAGTTCCAAGAATTGAAGTAGAGATGACTAATGTAGGTCTGTATGCAGTTTTATATGGAAAATACTGAAAAAGCAGTGTTAATTGTTTTTCTCCTTTCTTTCTGTAGGATTTGTGTGTGATTGGCATTGTGTTGTACCACAGTGAAGAAGTATTTTTCGTTTCACGATACTTTGCATTAAAAGATCATGGTAGACAGTTTAATAGTTTCTTTGAGGTAAGTGGTGCAATAAAACGTTTAAAATCTTATTTAATATGCTCTTAACACACTGCAGTAAATTTCAATTTGGTGGTCTCTTGCTCTGCTGTTACAAGTGTCTGTCCTATAGGAGGGTAAATAGAAATCTTGTCCCAAGACCAAATACTGAAGTATATGCATACCAGACATAGCATTCTTGGGTGATAGTGAAAAAAGAAAGTTCTCAGTGTTTGTTCATGCTTAGAGCATCTGTCAGTGTGTGCCAATGTGATGGTCTATATTATTGGAAAGTTCCTGTGTTTTGATGAGCCTGCACAATTACAGTCACTGGGCTTAAATTACTGATTTACATGTTTTAGTACCTGTGCAGCAATTCATTCAGGGATTTGTCTTATGCATTCCTGAAACAGTTTGCCAGTGGGCAAACATAGAAAGACCTTTCAAACAGCTTTCCTAACAAAGGAAACATTCAGCTGTTTCTAAGCTGGTCTGTCCGGTTCTGCCCTGTCCTTGGGCGAGCAGATTCAGAGCAGACGGGCAGCCCTGATGCCACACAAACATAGGCTGACCTCCTGCAAGGAATGCCGGCTGAGTGCTCTGTCTTTTGGATGGAGTTACTGTAACACCTCTGCCCCAACCTTGCTTCTCCCTGAGACATCAAGCTTTGAATTGCAATTTTGGCACCCTCCGAAAATACCAGGGCAGATTTCCCATCAAAATGGATCTGTCACACCACTGACACTACCACTGTTATTTTTCCTGTTGAAAGATGACCTGCAGAGATCCTCCCAAGCTGTCCCAGACTTGGGCTGCTCAACAGATTTGGGAGGAAGTTGGGAATTTGAGACAAGAGCCATACTGCATTAGTCAGTACTGATCACTTGGCTAAAATGCTTTCACCTGTATCTGGACAAGCCACATTTGGCCACAATATTCCTCTGTAAAATGCAGCTACTAAGGTACAGCAACCACGTGAGAGACTGCTTTGGTACCCTCTAGCTTCATTCATGCAGAGCTAACACTCACGGCAGACTAGGAAGAACTCTGAGAGGTGTTCTTAAATGAGGTGTTAAATTGCAAAATTTTTCAAGTTATTCCTACAATAGACCTAATATTGCTTTGCTTTGTGCTTGTGCCTCCCCCTCTTCCCCAGCTGTTTATATTTATGCTTATATTTATGTTTATATGTTTTTATATTACTGACAATTGGTATTGCCAGTAAAAGAAAGTGAGACAGTTTAAAGTCTGACTTTGCTTCAAACTAGGTGCTTGGCTCCAAATAGTGCCTTAACTGTGAGATCAGGGGCTGTACCAGCATGGTTCTTAGAGGCCTGAGTTATACAGCCATCAATCAGCTGCAATTGCTACCTCACCTGTTCAGGTATACTTGAAAAGTTTTGCCTTATTTTGAGGAGCACTTGTTCTTTTCGGTTTTTCTGCACTGTGAGAATACCTGAACCAAACCCACTGAAACTAGAGAAGCCTATTTTTGTAGCTTGGGAGGCCTAAAATTAGTCACGCATGACAAATTAAAAAGCCTGGTCCAGAGGAGTTAGCCAAAGCAAGCTGCTGAGGGAAATAACATTAAAAAATCAAATTGCCACACACTGATTTGAAGCTAGGGGCTCACCTCAGGATAGCTTAAGTATTCCTCGCAGATTTCCTGTGTGTTTGAAATAGTAGCTTGATACCGTTGTTTCTGACAGATCCAACTGCAGATACAGAAACAAGTTTAAAATCTACCTTTATTGTCCTTGAGCCACGTACATACAGATGGTGATTGCAGTGCAACCTCCTTAAAGAATGGTCAGGAAAAGCCTGGCACAGAGCAATCACACATATACTAAAAGTTTGCGTTTTAGAACTGAAAACTTTAATCTGGTAAGTAATTTGCTTTGAAGATTACAGTTCTCATTCAGCTCAGAACTCACAACCTTTTGCATGATTTCAGAAGAATTTACACATGGAAATCTGTAGACTGTCAGACTGATCAGAAAAATTCTGTCCTGTTGAGGATGAAAGCATTCATTTCTTTACAGAAAGCCTGAACTTTCTTTCACATGCTCTGAGGGATTATAGGGAGCAGAAGCCATAAGGGAGCAGGGGCAGGTAGGAAGATTCTGAGAAGGAAGTTAAATATAATTTGCAGAGGATGTAGGTTGGGCCTGTCAGACACTGCAGTCCACCTCCTTAGATGCTTGTCATTTTTCATTGAGAAGAGTTGAGGGATCACTTAAGCACTTGGAAAAGAGATAGGCAGGTGAGCTGCAGACAGACTTGACCATGTAATTTTGCAGTTTGGTGGTCTGAGTTCTATTTCTGCCTTTGATTTCAGGTGTGTTTTGCGAATCAGTTTATTCATTAGTGCCTTTGGCTTCTATCTACCACTGTGTGATTGGGCCCTGCTCTGAACTGCATATTCTGACTCCTACTGTGATTTCTTTATAGTGTCTTACACTGGCTCTGATTTCAGCCACCTCCACTGTACTTTGTTTTATCACAAATGATAACTTTGTGAAATACAGTACTTCCTTCTAAGATACTTTTTACAGGGCTTCTTTTTTTTTTTCTAAATTGATGTGGCAGTAAAGAAGTAATGACTTTTTCTAGCCTTTAACTGGTTTATTGCTTTGATAGAGAGGGGCATAGATGATGAGGTGATGATAGACCATGTATGCCTTGTGCAATCAATACTTACCTAATGGTTCCTTTTGCAGTATGTTAGCAAGAACAAACACAGAAAATACAAGATAAACATTCCCTAGCAGAAGAATATTTGTATTGGTGGTAATGAAATGCTTGGTATTAAAAAAACCCTTTCTCTTTAGGAGGTATGTTTCAGAAATACCTGAAACAGTAAGAAATATTTAAAGGGTTACTGGGTAGGTAGCAAAGGAAGGAGCTGTGAATAGAAAATGCAGCTGGATTTTGCCTGGTCCATTAGTTTGCAGATGTGTATTTTTTATCCAAATCCATCAGTTTTACTTCTGCATTGAAATTCAGCAAATCATTAGCAGCTTTTCCCCTTATAATGGGTCTGAAACATACTCTTTGTAGACTGAAAAGTCAAACTCCTGGTACAAATAAAGATACCTTGATCCTATTTGTCATACCTGTCCCTGTTTTCTGGTGAAGGGGCTTGTTAGAAGGAGACAAACTAGTCTCTGTTGCAAATTACAGCAAAAAAAGACTGAGCTAACTGTGCCTAAGTTGTAACAGGCTCCTAGGAGTCACTACAGTGGTGAGGCTTGACAGAACAGTTTGTTTGGGCTTGGTTCCCATTATGACTCCTTTCAGACTGAAGATGTGGGGACTGGGGTGATGCTTGGCTGCTTATCCTGAGTCTCTGGTGGGCTGTGTCCACTACTTTCCATCTTCTGTGCCCATTAGGTTATTCAATTTTCACAAGTGTTAGGCAATTTTCTGTTTCCTGTGTGCTGGAGGTGGAGTGTTCATCTGTAAAATGAGGAGCCAGAGCTAGAAGCAGATGTGGTCTACAGACGGGTGAATTCTTAGCACTTCAGAAAACTTGCAAAGCATGTGTCAGTTTGACACCGAATGCTGAGGTGTTAAAATATGCACTGCCAGGAATTTTTTAATTTAAACATGAACTTATGTGAAATACTATCAATGGATTCTATTTGGTTCACTTTTGCTTTATAGCTGGACAAATCTATGTAGGAACCTGGTTCATACATTCAGGTATGAGCCTGCTGTGAACAGAATCTTATAAGACCATTTCATATGGCTTAGTGAGTCTGCTTTGGTTAGCAATGATATTCAAGTGTCTAAATATTTTCTTGCAGTGTGAAGCCCTGTAATATGTTGTAGATGTGTTGTTTGTATTAGTAGTAATTATCTGTTCTGCTTCACTGTTTGCCTTTTCAGACTTCTCAGTTCCCTAGCAGTGCTGGGATTTCAGTTTGTCGTCCCACAGCCTTCAATTGAACACAGAAAGGTAAGCATCAGAAGCATTCAGACTTTGTGTACTGAAAGGTAAATGTGAAAATAGTAAAGTAAGACATGTAAAGGAATGCAATCTGAATAAAGTTCTGGGAGTAAATGGCTTCTGTTTTGTGCAAGTGGGAGTTTTTTGGTTTCTTATTTTTCTTTTTTAATAAGTATCTACTTGGTTGAAAGAGGCTCATCATGGTTAATTAGCTGAGTAATTGTATGGAGTATTGTAGGTCACAAATAGTTACTAAAGCTTTGGAGCATTTTCATCATGTAAGACATGGAAAAAAGAATTCCTGTGAGTGAGAGCAGACATGGAGTGAGTAGAGAACCACCCAGTTGCTCATAGGCAGCTCTTTCTCTTGCAGAGATAGAAATATCCGAAACAGAAGCTGGACCCAAACCACTCTGTTGCTACTCAAATTGCTAGAGATTGGAGTTGGAAACTTGCTGGAATTTCCTGTTGTGCTCTTGTGGATGGCTCACTCATACTAGACGTTGGCATCTCTAAGAAGGCTTGCAGCCTGCACACTTTCCATCCTGCTCAGCATTAGTGAGATCTTGGCTGGAATCCTTGGGTTTTTGCACTGCTTTTCAGGA
This sequence comes from Gymnorhina tibicen, assembly GCA_013399875.1. Lineage (NCBI taxonomy): Eukaryota > Metazoa > Chordata > Aves > Passeriformes > Artamidae > Gymnorhina > Gymnorhina tibicen. The sequence continues at coordinate 500,164 of VXAZ01000255.1, forward strand.
AAGTAGTGGACAGTTTGGAGAGAAACAAAGAGTAGCATGGATTATCCTTAAGAGATCTTACCTCTGAGGGAAGTTTGAATGAATTCATGTTGTTTATTCTAAAGATTGGAAGACTGGTGCTAGAGGCAGACATAATCTTCAAATACTTTTGAGTACTAATGGGAAGGCTGGTTTTTTCTGTTTGGTGGAGCAGATGAGAAGAAATAGATTTAAAGTGAGGCAAAGGAAACTTGAGTTTTATGTTAGAAAAAACTTGTCATGGTAAGGATGTAAAGAAGATTACATTGATTGGATAATATTTAGAATTTCCATGGTGTAGGTCTCTGTGAATGTGTTGGACAAATGTTTATCAAGAGCAATGTGCAGGTGCTGCTGATTCTGCCACAGACCTGAGGCAAGACCCCTTGAATGCTGTTCTGTCTCTTTATGGACTGTCACTTCATATCAATGTTGTTCACATATCTTAATTGGTATTCAAACACAACCAATTCATTATTGAAGGTATCAACCATTTAAAAACAAGTTTGCTTTTCAGATAATAAGATTTTAAAATAATAATGGAAGATACGTATTTTTAAAAAATCCTATACTGTTAAAAGGAGATAAAAGGCAAGTTTGCTGGGTTTCCTTTTTTTTAAGTGCATGTGCCACTGTCTTTAGGGTAAAAAGTTATTTGGACAATAGCCTCATAGGTATGGACTAGAAACCTGACGCTGCTTGATTCTCAGAGTTCCAGAAGAACACAGAAGTCCTTTTAACTCCTTGTGTAACTCCTATTTGTAAGACAAGTTAAATGAGGTCAGAAATTATGCAGTCTGAAACTGGCACAGTCCAGTCTGCAGCAAGCTGTCCAAGGGCTCTATTCTAAACTGCAGGACAATTTAGTATTTTTGCCTATCTTACATCTCTTTTTTGTTGTGCAGTTGAGATGGTCACGCGGCTGTTCTGGTTTCAGTACTCTGTCTGACTAAACATTCTTTTGTAACACTGACAGAGGAGAGATGCTTCAGTCCATTTTCCAAATGGCCTTAGGGGGAATAAATCTACTAACTAAAATAGAGTAACTCAGAGAAACAATTGCTTCATTCTGGGAAGCCCCGGAATTAATTTAGATAAAATCAGATTCTTTGTTTTCAATTGAATGAGAAATCCACGGGTCTGGAGTGTGTTCTATACTAGTTAAAGGGACTTAGGGGCATGGTAACCACCTTAGAGACGTCCCTTTTACTGAGAACAAGCAAGGCACAAGTTTCCTAGTGACAATCTCACAGAGGCCCCAAGGCTGGCTGTCATTCTCAGCTCTTACCCTACGGGAGAGGATTCTATTCATGCCAAACTGTGTTTAGACTGGAAGTCTGTACTTATTACTCTTTCTACAAACCCTCTGCCCCACCTATAAGCTCCAGACAAGAGGGGCTGTTAGTAAATCTAAAGGCCAAGTCAGACATGTTTCTGTGTGAGTTCTCAGCTTTGTAGTTCTCCAAGTTCTTTCCCTTCTTTTCCTGCAGTAACCCCAACATGTATATGCTGGCATCTCCCATGTATTTCTGGATGGATGTCTCTGCTGTTTGGCGAGGCTCTTTCTGTGTGAGGAGGTCAGTTGTGCAGGAGGAAAGAAAGGGAGAGGAGGAGGACGAGGGAAGGATTTAAAGAACAATTTGAACAAGAGAGTGAATAATGAAAGTGGTGTTTGCTAACTTTCATATGCACATTCAGAGGGTACAGTATGGGGAATCAAATAACTAGAGCTGGAGTCTAATGAAACATTAGACCATACCCCAATTCTTACTGTGTATTTATTTTGCATTAAGCTAAGCATGACTGATGCTTGAACCTGCAGTATTGGAGGGTGTATGGATTCTGTCTTGTGCACCCTGCACAGGGTTATTTTTACTCTGAAGGCTATGGACAGGGGAAAAAACCCAGAGAACTGGATTTGGGTATTTGGCTGAGTAATTCATTAAAACATTTCCAAATAGTCTAGGCTTTTTTCTTACACTAAAAGTTTTGGGAAAGTCAGGTAAAACCCAGGACAATCCACAGAGCAATTGATGGAAATCCAGTTATAAGTGCCTCTAGACACCTACAGCTAAGACGAGATATTGTTCTTTTAGGACTTGAGTACACATCATGAGATACTATTTTCTGTTTTGGTTGTTGTTTTTTTTTGTAATCTTGGTAGTTTTTAATCTTTTATTTCTTCTATTTTTTTTAAATCCATGTTTAAAGTCACACTAGTTTCACAGGCTCACACGATGTAGATTGTTCAACAAAAATCTACAGCTTGCTCCTATTTGTAGGAGTTTTTAAATTTAGCTTCAGTGTATTAGAACTGTTTAAAGCACCATTTGGCTACTCTTGACTAAGTGACATATTTAGGAGCTTAACATGAGGTAAGAATTTGACCTTATCAAGCAGCATTTTTTGGTTTTTTTTTTTTTTTAATTTTTAGACAAATTTCATCAACAAAATCTGGAAGAGCAGAACTCAGCAGGTTGCTTCCTTAGATGCAAACACAAAAATCTGTTTCTGGCGTAACAGCATGGGACTGATAGCTAGAAGAATGAGCCAAATTACTTCCGTAGGAGGGAAATGCACATGTTGGAATTAAGACATGGGGAAATGACAAAACCAAATGGGAAAGTTGTGGGAAAAGGTTTGATTGGACAATGTTTTCTGCTTTTAGACTTCATTATTTTTGAGTGAAAGTCTTGGAAGCTTGTCAGACATGCAAAGTCAGAATTGACCGGTACAGGATTTCAGAAATACATGGCTACCTGAGTTTTACATAGAAGTAGCTTTTGTGCTTCTTTACTTTAATCAATGCTGTCTCTGCTGTCAGAAGTGCACAAAAACTGAAAACAAAACCCATCTTTATATGTTCCTACATCTGAGCTTAGGGCACTACTCTGTTAATCCTATCTCTGTAAATGGCACAGGTTTGTACAGTGATGTAAATACATTCAATATGGTGTGTTCATCAGATAGAAACAAAAATTCTTATGCAAAATCCTTTTATGGTTTTTTGCTGAAGACAGGAGTTGCAGCATTGGCTGGAAGTCTCTTCGAGCTTTTTTTTAAATGATCTAACTTATTTATTCCTCATCATTGTATATAATTTCTAATATCAAGTGTACTCCTCTGTAAGGCCAAAATACTCATCAATAATAGGAGAAAAGGGGAAATTTTGTTTGTGAAACAAAATAATTGCCACTTGCCTTTTAAAATCAGCCAAGGTCTCTGCAGCTGGATAAACTGAAATCTTTCCTTCTATTTGAACAATTAACTTGCCTTGTCCTCACTACTGGACATATGAACAGCCCTGCTGCTGCTCATCATGCAGTCAACCTCTCTGTTCTCCCTCCCCGTGCTTATTTTATTGAAATTTAACCTTATCTGATGAGTGTCATACTGTGGTGAACTGAAGGTTAAACTATAAACAGTTCTTCTCCTAGACAACCATTGAAGTCTGTATTCCCAATTTTCCAGAAGTCACTTCTGAGTGGATTTGTGACTACCCATATGTTTCTGTGTTAAGAAAGTAAGCTGTAGTTATATTTATGTCTTATTCATTTTAGCAAAACTGGTAATGTAAATAGCAGTGAAGTCTGTCCAAATAAAATTTCGGATATGACTATTGCTTTGTTTTGACATCTTATTTCTGTTACAGCACTAAATAGGAGTGTTGAAGCAACAGAATTGCTTTGAATTTATGCATATCTTTTTGTCACTCAGTTGTAGATGAGTACTGAGTTCAGTGGAGGTACAGTGTCTTAACAAACTGATTTTTATTATATGGAAGCAGTGGCAGGATTTATTTTTATAAGCTTTTAATTGGGGCAGTACAATACTGTTAAAGAATTTTGAGCTTGTTTGGGCTCAGTGTAATTTCTTCTTGCTGGCTCAAAATTAAAGAAGAAATAAACTTGATGTTATCTGTATCAGATACACAATGTTTCTATGAAAAGCAACTATTTATCAAGTGAATGTGACTATACTCCCCATAGAATTGCGAGATTAATGTGCTTTGGGATGTGTTTTGGGGTTTGTTGGTTTGGGGGTTTTTTGGGCTATTTTTTCCCCTCTCTCTTGTGTTGGATTCAAATACGCTTGTGGAGGGGTCATCACTGCTAAGTCAAGAGAAATAAGGAACAGGATTAGGAGCAAGAGCTGAGGGAAAAGAGTGGAACAGGGGGAAGGAAAAGGTGGCCAAGATGTCTCATTTGGTCATGGTGAGCAGTTTGAGGAGTTTGGCTACTTGAACACACTGTAAGAGAGTACAGTGTGAAGCATGAAGCAAGTCTGCTATATCCTTGAAACACTGGAGGAAACTGAAGTAAGACAAAGTAGTTAATATCTAAGCTTGGCTTTTGGCCAGGCACCAGGACTAACGCCTAACAGTTGTAAGGAGCACCCTGGGACTTCCACCACAGCTGGTCACCCCCTTGCTCTTACATAAGCTCCAAAGCAGAGGCTTGGAAGGGAAGGCTATGTTCTTCCTTGCAGTCCAGGCAGGGTGAAGCTGTGCCCTACGGTCAGCAGTGACTCAAGTGTGTAACTTGTCAGGATTTGCTGAGCTGGAACTCAGCTCTTGCTAACAGAGCCACTGCAAAGTCACTGGGGTCTGTCTGGCTGGGCTGTGTAACTAAACTGGGTTGTACTGGAGAGGCTTAGTCACTGCGGATTTGCACACAGCTGCTGTTCCTTTGCAGCCAGTGGTTACAGGTGTCACCCTTTCTTTTCTGGTAATGTTTTTGTTTATAGGATAACTGCTGTCCATTATGATTGTATTTTCATACACATCTCCTCTATAAAGCACTTCCAACTGCAAGGGAGTCCGTATTTCTCTTGCAGTTTTTCACTGGTCAGTATATCTGCTTGCCTTCAGCACAGATGCTTGACTTTACAGATATGCATCTGTTCCATTCATAACCTTTGGTAAAATAGAGTCTTTCTAGCCAATGATGTTGCTATTCTAATTGCAGTAATCCTTAGGAAACAGGAGAGGTGATTTAGTCCATGGCAAGACATTTCCTTTAAAATCAGCCTTGTGCAACAGACTATTTAGAACAACAGCTGAAAGTATTTTCTTGCTATCTCTGTGTTGTTACTAATTCCCTGTCCTTGATGTTGTGGATTAAAGTGGTTAGGAAATAAAATTCACCTTTGTTTGGGGAAAGGAGACAGGATAAGGATACATTATTTTATGTGAATATACTCTTTGAAAAATCAAGGTCAATGTTTTTGTTATTTTTAACCTGCTTTATCATGGACCTCTGAACTTTTATTTTTATCTTTAAATTTAAAAATACTGACTTCTTTAAGCTCAGAGCAGGAGTTCTGTGTTTCTCTGGAAGAAAAGATAAAAATATGACAGTTCCGGTTGGATTCCAGTGCAGGTGAGCTTACAGGGTCATAGATAAGTTTCTCATCTTCCTTCAGAGCAGTTCTGCATGTGAGTTCTGCCAAGCTTTGGATGAGAGGGATGATAAAGATAAGAAGCTTTTTGGATTCACAAATGAATTCTTCTGTTAGGGAATGTTGCTTTCTATTTTATGACAGCTTGTCCTCTCTGTTTCTGGAGTGAAGGGTGGATGACTCACCAAGAGATCTGGAGAGGTGTTACGGCAATTACAGAATAAATAAAATGTGGTTTTCTACTATATGTGGATCCCAAAGAATTTTTCTAAGTGTAGAAATAGATAGAATGGCAACAACTTTGTCACAGCTGTAGATGGCTGACCTGGAAGAGGCCAAGGTTTAGTATAAGGTTAGTGACTTAGTCCACAAATGATAGTGAATGGTGAGGGAATAGTTTTAAAAAGAAAGAAGCCTAATTTGTGATATAGTGAGGGCCTGATGCTTATCATCTTTACCTTACTGTAAATGAGAAGCAATCCTACCATGCATAAGGAGTGGTTGTATAGAAGTGGTGGAAGTGAGGTCAAGAGTGAGCTGTCTGTTACTTGAGAGCACTTAATGGTCTCACAGAAGAGTGGAAAGAAACCTCTCCCTTAAAACACTAATCTCCCAGAGTGCAATGGAGGTGGTCTTTGTGTGAAAAAATTAGCCAGACTTGGGGGAAACGTCAAGCTTTGTTGGCACAAAAACTGTTCTCAACCTTTTTCAGAGCTGTTTACTTTCTAGACTATTCAAATAATGTTAAGGTTTCTTCAGATGTGGTCAAAGTTGGTTGAAGGGGCAGTGAAGCTGTCCAGGCATTGTAACTCCCTTCAGTGATTTGTGAATACAAAGGTCTTCTATTTCCAGGCTTTTTAGCCCTTTAATCTTCACAGGCACAGATGTTCAGAGAGAGATTTTATACAAAGAACGGAAACCCAAATCATTTAAGCTGGTAATATTTACACTTACCACGTACTGTAAAATTCAAATGGTTTACTACTTCTCTGATTAAAGGCTTCCAAAATGCACTGAAGGATTAAAATAGCTGAGCACACGAACCAGGCAGACATGTACACATTGTGTCATGATGTTTTGTTTGGCCTCTGTTCCCTTTTTTTGCTAGCCTTGAGAGATCCAAGAAGTTATCTGCAAATTTGGGGCGGGGGGNAAACCACCAATGTTCCACATGTAAGAGGCATAAAAAATATGGTTGTTTCAAATGAACATATATAAAATGGACTGCAAAGCCTTGCTGCTGGGAAATTGTCATGGCTATATACATATGGACTTTATTGGAAATCAGTTGAGCTACTACTGAAAGAATATTCCTTTAAGATGCTTAGAATTAAAGCAAATAGTGAAAGGTGAAAGAATTAAAAGAGTTCCATAGATGTATTTACAACACTGGCAGGGAAATACAATAATGTTACATTTGAACAGGTTCTAAAACTAAACTATCATTTCCTCAGCCCACTCAAAATTTGGCATGCTGTGCTCTGAGCAGCAGTTCAGGTCTCATTTCTAGGAGTCTGACTGGTTTTGTTTTTACACTTTTGAAATTTTAAGAAGGTGAAGTCCAGCTTTTACTTTGTGGCTTGATCACTGATCAATTATATTCATGAATGGTGAATGTTCACGAAGAATGCTGTGTTCATCTCATCCCAAATATGGCATATGCATTTTAAATAGTATCAATATACTATTTTACTGGTGTTTTGAAACCTCAGTCAGTCTGAACCTGGCTGTGGTAAAAGCTACATGCATATCCTTTGCGACAGGCAGTGCCCTAGTGAAATCTTTAATTAGTCAGAACTGTAAAATAAAGAAAGTGCAACCCTGGAGTTATGGAAAAAATAAGGGGTCATTTCCAAGTGCCTTGATACTCCTTTAATAACAATGGGGACAGTGTGGTGTCACAGCTGGGTTATCACATGTGGGGTAATGAGAAGAAGGACCATGGAAAAGACAATGAACAAACACCTAAAGCCTGAAGGGTTTTGGGGAATATGAACAGAATTTACAGGGGCTCTTTGCTCTGGGAAGCCCAGGACAAAGAGGGTAGTAGCAGCTGAAAGTAAGACATACTGGCTTCTGTTAATTCCACTTTGCATCCAGTACATGAATGTGAGTTAACTCAGTGAATACCACTGGTAGCATTTTTCTGAGCAGGTGATAAAACGTTCTTCTGGATACAATTTCTTTGCCTTTGGGGGAAAGTAATACCATAAAGCTTTGAGAAACATACATTTATGCCTGTTATATCCCTTTCAGATGTATATTTAGGAATATAATGTAGTTAATTTGTTCGTGAGTCCATTTCCATTCTGGGCATTTACCCAGAAAAAAGAATTACTGGATAATATGTTAAAAATTAAATCTATGAAATCTAATAACATTATTGTATCTAAACGGAAATGGTAAAAATATACCAGAAATGTCTGACTTGGTTTAGATATCTCCAGGTTTAAAGCTTGCCACTGTCTTGTATCCCTTTTCAGTTTTGAATTTGGATTGCTATAGCATGCTTAATATCTACAGAATATCTAGTAACATTGGCTGTGGCTATAACAGCTTAATTATGTAGCTGGCTAAAAGGTATATACTGTCACCAAGCATTATAATCATTATTACTGTGAAATTCCATCATTAATTCACATTTGGAGAACTGTGTGCAGCATTGCACACCCGTGTAAGAATGTAGGCATGGAAAAGGTGCTGAGAATGAGGAATTCCTTACAAAAAGAAACTGAACAGATTAGGAGTGCTGAATTTCAGAAAGAGATCCTGGAACTGGATTGTGTTAGCAATTGCAAATCAGACATCATAGTATGGTGAAGGAGAATACAGAATGATCATTCTTCATTACCACACAGAAAAATTTGGGACACATAGTGAAATTGTCAGGCTGCATGTATGATCAGAGCAAAGAGAAGCACTTTTTCAGTGTAAAATGTACAATCTTTTGGAAGCCAAGATTAAAAATATGCTAAAGAAGGTATTAATTGTATTCATGGATAGTAAGTCCAGTAGTGGGTATGAAAAACAATTGGAATATGGTGTTTAGCTGAAGGAGGCCCTTAAATTACTGATTAGCTGTAAGCAGAAGGTCCCTGGATGTCTCTGACTATGGCCTGGTTCTTACACTGTTTCCTAAAGTTTTGCTTCTCCCCTCAGTCAGAAACACAGTACTGAGTTAATTGGGCCTCTGATCTAACCATTTCCCCCCCCTACTTTTCTGACCGGTTAATTTGTATTTAAGCTATAGTTTAATAGGATGAAGTGTCTTACAATATTTAAAATTAGTGTTTGTCAGAGCAGTACTGCATTGTCTGCCATTGTCTTCCTGCACAACAAGTTACATTTTAAATAGTTGTGGCTTTCAGTTCATGTGATGTTTCCTCTTCAGGGACATTCTTGCATAGTATGGTTTCAACAACTGCTGCTGAAATCCTGAGATGTGGATCTTATTTCTAAATTCTGACAGAGGCAGTTCTAGAAATTGGCATTGAATTTCCATAGCTTGTGTACTCGTAATTTTTGCTGAATTTTTGACTCAGGATCAGAGTGATTGCTGAATTACATGAATTAAACTATTTTTCTATTTAAAATGTCATCTATGTCAGCCTGCCGGTAATATGTTTAATTCCATATGTTTTTGGGAAAAAAAACCCAACAAACTCTTTTAGAATAAAAAAAATTTTAGAATAACTTTTTTCTTTAGTGCGGCTCCTGTGTACAAAAGTGGCAAAATACAAGAAAACGGGAGAAAAGGAACAGAACGGGATGCAGGGTGCTGATGAGTAAAGGAAGGGGGTAGGTCCCTAACTACCCTTCTGAAAATCCAGCCTCAATTCTGTTTGCCACTCCCGAGTTGAAAGGTGGCAGATTGGAAGATATTTGTTACATAACAGTCATTATGAAGGAATTTCTCATTTAAGGAATTTTTGATAGCAAGTTAATAGGAGGTAGTGCAATTGTAGAAATTTCAAGCACTTGCACACCTGAAAACTTGCCTTACTTTTTTCTTTACATTGTTTATTGTACAGCTGCATGTAGGGAAGTGTATTGTGTCCACTTCCAAGCCTTGGCTTGCAAAATAACTGAAAAGGGTGTAGGAAAGAAAGAAAGAAAGGGGGACATTAAAGGTGAAAAGAAATTGAGTTTGTAGAGCAAAATATTTGGTTGTGATTAACTTGCAGTAGATAAAAATCTTTTTGGTGGTGCATTTATAGTTTGAATGAGTCTAGGTCACCTAGAGAAGGAATCAATCATGAACTATGGGAAAGTAGATTAAATGGGTTAGTTGATCTCTCTCTTTTTACAGGCTATGTGATTCTCTTAAAGAAATTACTCTCATGACTTAACTTGGCAAGAAAAGTTCAGTTTACATTTCACTTATTCCCCAGTGCAGGCTCAGACTCTTCCTTTCAGCAAGTGTGATTTTAATGGGTATTTCTTAAAGCAAGAGAAGGAGGCACCTAATGTCAGGGATCTCTGAGTATGTGGTGTGTCTGAGATGTTCTGAAATACGTCAGCTGAATCCTGTAGCTACCTGTAATTTCTTGGCTGTATCATACAGCTGTGGCAGAATTTCTTACTGGCTGCAAAGTTACCTGGAAATCACAGATTCAAAGGATGGGAACTGGCCTGTGAGTGCTGTAATTCAGCTCCTCTGCCCTGGGGAAGGGTCGGTGATACCTCGTTTTGCCTGGTAGAGCTTTAGGATTGGTCTCAGTGCTGCCGGGATCTCCTCAGGCAATGTTTCCATGCTTTGTTTGCCTTCCCTCTAAGTAGTTTTCCTCCTTTAATTTGGATCACCTTTGATTAAATTTAAGTCCATGGTTATTTGTGTGTTGGCTATAGACAAGAACAGTTTGCTGCAAAGAGAAAAGGAACAGCTCTTTGTATTTATTGATGTAAACCATTTAGGAAGGGTCATTATTGCCTCCTCTGTTTTTCATTCCTTAAACTAAGCAGCTTCAGTATATTCAATCTTTCATAGTAGAATTCACTGAGTAGATTATGTCATTAATCTCATCATCTCCTCTAAAGATTCCTCTGTAACCCGTATCTTACTCAAAGTAAGAAAACAGTAAGAAAAGTAAGAAAATAAAAGTTCATAACCTGATTTGCTACCAAAAATTTCCATCTCAAAACTTTATCTTACAACTAAGTTATTGATGAATTTGCCTATCAGTATAAGACATTATAATGTTACTTTTTTTTAAGTTTTATTTTTATGTTCTTCCTTAACTAGCTGGATTAAACCTTCTTGTGCTGTGTCTACAGCTCTTTCACTACGAAGATTTGGGGGTCTGAAATGACTTTACATTGCCTTCAGTCATATGAAGTATCATTTCATCTGAACAAATTCTTGCTGCAATGAAGTTTGGCAGCCAGAAGGTTCTCTCTGTAGCAGGTTGACACTTCTCACTATTCAGTTTCTATTTCTGCAAACTGATACATTTCTTATGCTGGTGACAACTTGAATTGCTTGCAGATTAAGAGTTTTTAGTTGTTGCCTGAATGACTGTCTTTGGCATTTTAAAAAAACAGGTGTACTAAACCATCATAGAAATGATTAAGAAGTAGTCCAAATAAGTGAAACCTTACTTGTCTGATAACAAAGGACTATTAGTTTTACAGTAAGTAAATTTTACTGCAGACTGAGTTTAGACCAGAAGAGTGTCTCTGTGCGTAGCCATTACCATTTTACATCTGAGGTAGAGCACATTAATGCATAGTGTAAATATGGGCAGTGAATATTCACTGGAAAAATCACAAACTGAAGAATAGCTAGTTTAGTTGGTCAAAGTGTGAGCCAGTGGTGTTCTGTTATTGGATATGAAAGCAAATGTAGCAGCCAGAAAGACCTTGCTGCATGTTGTAAGTCTGACATTATGCGGTATTAGGTTGTACAGGCTATTGGATTTTAAAGGCTGATGCCAAATGGGGTCCGCACAGGAAAAAAGACATTAAATACCGAGGCATCTGCTCCTGTTTTCAAATAACATGGGAGAAATGGGTAACATATCGCACTAATGCAGATGCTTTTTATTAATCAGAAGTTATAATTAAATGCAGTTTTTTCTGTGGTTGGTGATGAAAGTGTGAGAGCAGCCTCAGAGGGGGGAAATGTTTCAGATTACGTAGACCACAACCGTCTATTACACAGCAGCACCACAAACCCTGCGCTGGCTTGGCTTGTTGTATTGTAATGCTGTATTCAACCCATGTTTGCAAACCGCGTTCCAGCCCAGCCTGCCATGTCTCCAGCCAGCTGAAGAGGAATGTGTGCTCCCTGGCAGAGGTGGGGCACAGCTCAGTTACCACAGCTCGTGGTGGCTGTGATGAGAGGCAGAGTGTGCAGATGGTAAATCTTTTGCTATTACACAATACTGTTTGAGGCAAAATTATTAGTGGAAGTTATGGGTTTAGGTTCTCATGCTGTGAAGGGGGAAGTGACAGACAGACAAGGCTGGCTTTCCAAAGCTCATTTTGAGGTAGCTGCACTAGAATAGGGCTGGAGAGGTACAGCAAACATGTTTGTGGACAGTGCCTTTTCTTGTCTCCCAGCTGATTTGATATGTGTGTGCTTGTTGGTACAAAACTTGTTCAGGGAATTAATAAACTACTTAAAGGATGCTCATTTAAAAGAATGTTATGCATGTTAACAATTGTGAAAATCAGATATTGGAAACCTATTTTGGAAGCTTGTGATTCAACTAGTTAGTCAAGAGAAGCAAGAGAAAAACCACAAGTTTGAGTTCTTTGCTCAGTGCAAAACACTGAGGAATCCTGGCTCCAAGAATGGGTAAACCTTGGGGCTCAAGTCCACAGGGAGATGGGTGATTGTAACTTCCTGGCTTTGCTGATACCTTTCCAATCATAAGGTCAGGATGTATAAAATACTTGGCTTGAGGGGTTAACTCTCCTTGTGGAGAGACCCTGCCCTTCCTAATCCTTCCTAGCTTCCTTCATGAGAAGGACCCTCTCCCTTTTGGGCTTCTTTCTTTCACTTTCTTGTGCTGCTGAATGGTGAGTATGGACTAAGTGGCACTGAACACCAGAGACCAACAATTTGTCCCATCTTTTATTGAGTTTGATGGGAACTTCTGTGAATGTAGGATTGAATGCATCATCTCAAAGTGGTCACGTGGGGACTGGGGCAAGAGTGGCAATGTAAGAGTTAACTATAGCAGCATTTCTGCTTGGTTGGAAATCAACCTGTCCTCTTACATTATTGCCTTCATAAAAAGTTCCACATTAGATGAGAGTTCCTGAAATATTATGCAACTACCAGCACTCTCCATTGCTGAAGCGTCAGAGTGCAGCAAAGCAGTGAGTGTCTGTTAACCCAATTTCATTACCAAAAATGACCTTATTTCCTGCTTTTGGTAATATTATAACACATTTCCAAGGTTTGCATCATGCAATGTTTTCCACTGCTGAGAACAAAGAAAATCTCTTCCTATCCAGATAGTCCGAAAGAAAAATAACAACAAAAAAAGCCAACTCAAAAACCCAACTAAACAAAAAAACCACCACAAAACCCCAAAACAACCAACACCGAACTTTTTGTCTTAATGGTTGATGGCTGTAGGAGACCTCCTCTGACACTGGCAGTCCTTTGACAGGCAGGGAATAAGACAAGTTACTTCCTAAGTCATTCCATTTCACTTGTGACTGCGGAGTGAATGGCTGAGCACTGGGGTTCATTCATGCTCTTTTCGTATTCCAGCGTGAATTCTGATTCCTACGTGTGTGTGTTGTGTCCGCAGGTTCCGCAGAGGATAGAAGAGCAAGGAGATGCACCTGAGGACAGCAGTGCCGGGGTGCCCGGCCTGTGGGGCAGCTGGGGCCCCTGGTCCGCCTGCTCGCGGAGCTGCAGCGGGGGGGTGATGGAGCAGACGCGGCCCTGCCTCCCCGCCTATTACCGGGAGCGCGGCTACCGCCGGCCGGGCCGGCACTTCCCGGCCTCGGACCGGGCTCTGGCCCACCAGAGCGGCCACCACGAGGACTCGCTGTCTGCCTACCCCGGCCACGTCATCTCCGCCATCCGCACCTCTGTGCCGCTCCACAGGAACGAGGAGCAGCTCTGGGCCGGGCTCCGGGCCGCGGCCGCCCCCGGGGCGCGGAACAGCAGCCAGGGCGGCCGGGCGGCCCTGAGGGGCAGCCGGCACTCGCAGGGCCCGCGGCACAGCGCCAAGCCGGACAAGAGGTACGAGCCCGTGCCACAGCTTCGCTCCCTTAGGAATGACAGGGCGGCCTAGAGCTGGGGCTTTTTCACGCTTATAGGGAAGTTATTAGAGACTCACACTGACTTTTACAATGTTTACCGCCTTCTGGGGGAGGCTGCCCTCCCGGCTGACTACTTACATGATGTCCAAGGGCAGATGTAATTATTCTACGATTGTGCTAAGAAGATTAACTTGTTTCCCTTTAAGATTTGTGTTACGATTTATTGAGCGATTTTTCCTTTTCTGCTGCAGTCTCATTTGACATTTCCATTAAATCTCAGAACAAATAACGGTTCTATAATTGTATTCTTAACTTCAGCAGCCAGTCTGATATTAACTGGTTGAAAAAAAATTATTTTTTTTCTGTAAAGGATAGCCAACTGTCTGTTGACTTTATTTCTACTCAAAACTCTAGTTTTCTAGTTTTGTATTTCTATTTATTGCCTTTTCTGCTTTCTCTTTTTTGTTTTTTCCTTCCTACCACCTCTTTTAGCAAAATTTCCCGTTTGAAAAAAAAAAAAAAAAGTAGTTGTTTAATACATAGAATATTCTAAACACGTTTATATTAATTTCATAGTAGTCTTTAAGGCTGGGTGGATCTGTGCTGTTACAAGTAATTCCAAATAATTTTCCCACTTCTGGAGAAACACTTTTTTTATCTTCTTAGATACCAGTCTATCAGATCTTTTTAATATATGTGTGAAAGGAAAATAGATGTGTTTCCAGTTTGGAGACTGAGCAGAACAGGCAGGGAGATCCCCTGGGATGGAGCGCTCCTTAAATGTCTGTTCTCTCTGTCTTTCCTCTGAATATGTATTCCAGCAGTTCTCTGGTTCTTTCCCTCTCAGCTTTCTTCTGGGAGATGCATGAAGAGAAGTTTTTTGGGGTAGTTGACAAAAAACCCAACCCAAACAAAACAGAAAATACCCCAGCGCCACCCCTGCAACATAATCAAAGAAACCTTCCTTCATGTTATCTGCATCTTTAAGATTCCTAGTGAAGCAGTCAGTTGTAATTCCCTTTTAAAAGATATTTTGCTGTCCTTAGCAACATAAAAAAGAATATTACCTTGAGGCAGTATTGCAGCCTGAGTGGAATGAGACAGTAGAACTCTCTGTTGCTGCTGATAAAGACATTCTCAACCCTTGCAAGAAACTCTGTCCATATAAAAGAACACTTGAAAATCGAATACACTTGAAAATAGAAATTAACCTGCTAAGCTCCTGTCTGTCTTGGTGAAGCATGAGTTTCAAAAATTGGGACCAGCTGTTCAGATGTTGGTCTTCTCAGGTGTTGCCCATTTCCTTTGTCACTGCTTTGTCTTTCTGTCAAACCCATGCAAATGATAGCCTAGACCTGTTGAGTATAAATTCAGTGTGGCACTGATGGTCTTACAGGAGCTCAGAGAGTGCCAGAGATAGAATTAGTAGTGTTAACATGAGTGCAGTGAGGCGAAAGTCATAATTTTTTTTCTGTTTTCCTACTTAATAATTTGCTATAATGCAGTTCTGTTCTGGGCTGTGCAGTGTGAGAGCCCCAGGTTGTGGTGCATGGCTGGGTTGTTGCTGACACTGGGAGCCTGGCCTTGAACTGTCAGCACAAAGTCATCCAAAGGCTCTTTGCTCCAGCCCTTGGCACCCTCTGTCTCCAAGGGAATCCCAGCTGGCCCGGCTCTGCACAGCCCTGCTGCCTCTGCTGGGCTTCCATCCCCATGGGCTGTCCCTTGCTGCTCTGGTGGCCTCTGCAGGCCAGCACAGACTGGAACGGTTTGGAACAATCACTGCAGGATTGGCTGGAACATGAGAGGATGGTGAGCAGGAAATTATACTGACTGTGTGCAGAACTGAAGCTGTGTTATTTCCTAAGAAATGCCTTGCCATATGAAATATTAAAATGCTCACTTTCCTGTATGATGGAGGCATTTGCTTTTGAAAATTCTTGTGCTTTCCTAAGCACAGTACAAGCTTCTGTACCACAGTTGATTTTCCACCCCCACACACTCTGCCCCTTGGCAAAACACTGTGGATTCAAGGTCAGTGTTTTAATCTTACTTGCATAATAAGTTATTTCCATCTTGTGTTAGGAGGTCCCTGGTGGCTTTAAAGCCTGTTGTATTGCATAACTTTCAGATTCCTTGGTGGTGACTGTAAAAACAGAATGAGAACAAAAAATGTTATTTGAGAATAGAATTATTTGAATGACAAGCCTAATAGTTTTCCTTGATTTACAAAATCCGGAGTAAAAACTTTCTTTACAAAGGAGTTTGCTGTTCCTATCAGGTATATGGAAAAGGGATTTCAAAATGTGAGTTACTCTACACATGATTTTTATACTGTAGAACTGTGTTTACTGTTCACTAAATAGATGATACTGGAAATGTATTTCAGGCTGTTAAGTAACACCTGTGTTTTCACAATTTGTACAGTCAGTGGAAACTTTTCAGGGTATTTCTATTTACTGTACTGGACTTGATATAAAAGCTGTAATTTTAGCAGACTTCCATAAAACAGTAAGAGAGGAATGGACATTTGTGACTGAGATAAGCTCACATTGATAACATGGTAGAATGAAATTGGATGGCTTCCAAGGCAAAGAGTTTTGACAGCAGCAGCAGTCCTATACAGCAGCCCAGTATGTTTGTATCATTTAGCAGCAAGTGGAAAAGCTTTCTGCCTGCTTCCAAGCAGCTGACAAAGAACTGATTAGGGGGTTTTTTTAGCAAAATCCAAAATAGAATTTGTGTCTCATAAAATTTGCTATACCTTGTCTTTGAAGAGGTTATTCACATTTTCAGCTTTTGAAACCTAGTTTAGTTAGGCATTAGGAGCCAGGACTGCATGAGAAGTTCAGGGAGAGTGAAGTTTGAGGTACCTACAATTAGAAGCCTGGTTTAAAAAATTTCAGTGCTCCCTTGTTTAACTCAGTGCAGTAAGTAGAGTTCCTGCATGATTGAGATGTGTTAATTACAGTCAGTCACTGGAGTGAATATAAAAGAAAAGCTGATGGTTCTCTGGCTTGTCCACTGGCAGAGGAAGGGAGCTCTTCCCAGCTTTGAAGAGTTGAGTTCCCTTTAGCAAAGTCTGTCCCAAACAGACTTGGTTTGTTATTTTTCCCTAGCTAAAGTGCACAGAGCACACTACACAATAAGAACAAACAGGAGGGTGGACATAGTGAAAAAATCTTAAAGCATTTAGACATCTTTATAGAGAGGCACATACGGAAAAGTAATAAGGGCATGCAGAAAGATAAGATGCTTCAAGAGAGAAAACACATCTTGAAAGGAAATACCATTCGTGGACTAGGGTTTAGTACTTCTTAAATGTTGCATTTCCAGTTCTCTATTTTGGTGATAGAGAAGAGAAAACCACAATATCACACTGATGTGCTGAGTGTAGGATGTTTACAGCTGCCACCTTCACTTTCTCTGCACGTGGGCTTTTGTAGTGGAGCAGCACAACCTCAATGTCCACTTGTGTGAGCATGATATGTACTTTGTATCTGGTTCGTAGGAGCAGAAAGTAAAAACTAGAATTATCACCAGAATAATGCAATAACTAAAGCATTCTTTCACAAACAGTGCAAGTTAAATAAGTATGTTAATAAGGAAAGGGCTTCCCTAAAGCATTTTTTTTTGTATTTGGAAGAGGAGTGAGAGGAAAAATTTGCACTGAGGAAATAATCCAAAAATCATTGACTTCTCACATGGCTGTAGCTCTGGGTCTTTATTCTGCTGCCAGCAGCTGACGTGCAAGTCTGCTGTGCTGCTCTGTACCCTGTATAGGGTCGGTTTGCATTTCTAGGCCTTTGAGCAATGGAAAGGAAGAGTGCATCATTTAATGTCAAACCAGAATTTCCTTTCTGAAAGTATTTCTTTTGCCTCCCTCAAAGATGCTTTGACCAGGCAAATTTAGGTCACTGTTTTGTCAGCTCTACAGTTAACTTTTAAAAGGACAGTTCTGTTGTTATTTCCTTAACCAATAGCCATGTGTTGTGATGCAATTTCTGTGACCTGTTCTAGTCAGCTCTGGTTCCTAGAGGTGGAAAAATGTGTGATTGCTGGACCTTCAGGTTCAAGAAGGTATTATTTTCTCAAGTTGTAAGGCTTTATATTTATTGGCATGAGTGTTTGCTTTTCTTAATATCTGGAATGAAACCCAGCTCAAGTACTTAGCCACCCCTCCTTTCATTATTTCTCTCATAGAATGAAAATGTGATGAATTTTACCCCAAGCCCCATATGGTTACAAAAGCTTATTGTGGGTTGGTGTGTATACAGAAGGAAGATAGAGAGAGAAGGACTGGATCCCTTTCTAAGGATAAATTTTCCAGAAAATCCAAGAGCAGCAGTGGTAATCAAAGAATTCATTTTGGTTGCACTTGGGGCATTTAAAGCTGTGTGAGAAAGATGTTTGCTTTCCTTCTGAATAAAATTCCAAACAGGATCCAATAGCAATAATGATCAAATGAGGTATTCCTTCAGAAAATGAGTAGCAAGCTGGGATGGCTGTGGCCTCAGGTTGAATCTATGCTGTCACACCTCATCTGGTTATTAATCCCCATGACATGCTCTAGGTGTCACTTATTATTACCCAATTAATATCAATTTTTATTATACTACTGCAAGCATGCTTTGAGTGGGATTACCAGAAATAAACCCCTAACACAATCCTATAATTGCAAACCACCTGAGCTTTCTTATTCTTACTGCTGAATATTTTGATCCTTCCTGGGCTGGGCTCGCTGAAGGAGGGGAAGTAAGAACACTGCTGCTGTTCAGTCAGATACCACTGAATTATTGTCCCATCTGTGAGGGGTAGAAACAACCAAACCTCCCATCTCATTTGTGAGGCATCTCAGCAGAGTTATGAGGTTACTTGCATTGAATTTCTTCTGGTTTACCTGCCAACTGCATGGTTGCATTATTCAATCAAATCTTAAAGAAGAAGCTAAGAATTTCCTGGGATCAGAGGTGTTATTGAAAAAGAGGATTGTAGTATTTGGGTTTGAATTTTGGAATCCTATCTCAGTGTTGAAAGTCACATAAATGAGGTTGTATAGCACTTGCTGAGAGATCAGTAAAAGCAAATATACTGAGTTATTGTACTGGGCATATTGCAGCTATGCTGAACTGGGGTATCAGTGGTGATACCCCATCTCTGAGGATGGAAAATTTCATTTAAGATAGTTCACATCCCATTAACTAAACCTGTTCCCAAGAGACCATTTATTTAGTGACCTTATTCATTAATTCTACTGTCTCAGAAAAATGTAAATATCTTTTGCCCCTAATATGATACAGAAATGAGATTGTTTATGGTATAATGTGTATAATCCATTTATCTTCAAAAGAGACATTTTTTAGGCATTGTTGGTTACTCTGTGAATTCCAGCAGTTGAAAGTTTTAGGACAAATATGCTCAAAATAATTTTAATACTCTTATGTATATGTGATACATGGGAAGCAGTGCATATCCACGAATCATGGTGTGGTTACCAAACTTACCACGAATGTAAAAGAGGCAGTTAGTTCCCCTGCTTTAGTTAATGAAAATACAGTCAGTGAGATGCAGTGACAGCCTGCCCTGACGAACTGCCCTGCAGTGTGCTGGTGAAGGGAACAACTGGCTGGAGTGTGGCAGAAGTTGGTGCTGTTGGCCCCGCTCTGCAGTGTGTGATACTGTCTCAGGAGGGCTGGCTGAACTCTCGTGACCAAACATTTCACAGAGATATCTGCTCACTGCTGTAAGGCCAGTTTCTAGGTCAGTGAGCAGACAGGCATGCATTTTGGAATATAAAACAGTCAAAGAGCCCCCTTCTTTCATTCATGTTTAAGTGATTTTTTCCAGACTGATTTAGAGCTGGTGAAAAGTGAGTGTGTGGAATGCAGAGCAGCACAGGCTGTGGTGCAGTGGGAGAGGCAATGCGTGGTGGCTTGATGTGAATCAACCTGACTGGTGGGAGCTCTCCTTCTTGACTAGATGGAAACATGTTCCCAGATCCAGTATACCAGTCATTTTTGTTAAAAATGATTCCTGTGAAAGAATCTGCTAAAATACTGTGAGATGTAAACTCACTAACAGTTTTGAACAGTATAAGACAGTTTATTTTGTGGCTTAAGGGGGCAAAAATTTATGGTGGAATCCTTTTAAAGTAAACCTTGTTAACTGTGTGCCTAAGAATATATAAAACATGAAAGAAAATTAAAAGCAGTAGGAGGGCTGGAAAGTAAGTGATTGACTTGGACAATTGTAGGCCAGTCACAGTTTTGAATTATGGAGGAAATGCCAGGGATTAAAAATGCATATCTGAAATTATTTTAAAAATAATATCTAGGAGTAATTAAAAAAAAAAAGTACATTAAAAAGTATATGCCTATACTGATCCTGTTAACAAAATCTTATGGAATTAGGACCAGGTTTTTTTCAATTTGAAGTTTTGTGTCTGCAAGGACTTTTCCATCTCCCTTTATTTTTTTCTTAATTACATTTTAAATATTGGAGTAATATTTCAATAGCTTCCTTGCTGACAGGAATAGCTAATAAGTCACTTCAGTGCTTCAGAAAAAGAACGAAGGCAACTCTGTACTAAATACTTGAACTATAAGTAGATGGGTAGTGTCCTTTAAAATCTGTCAATTAATTACAGTAATGTAATGCTGCAAAACAGATAATTTGCTATGACCCAAAACATTAGGTTAAATGTTGGTATACTTATCCACAGAAATATATTTAATTAAGTTAGAATATATGTAATTGATTTAGTTACAGAGGATTTTGCCTGCTAAAAAGCAGTTCTGTTAAAACCACGATGAGTAGAAGGGCTTAAATTTAAGCCAAAGAGCTTTGATAGGGATCTAAGGGGACTGAGCTCCTTTAGAACTAATTTTCTAGCTGAAATCAAAGACCTGCAGTTTTGGAGCATTTTTTGAAATAGAAACGAATAACAGCAATGCCAAAGCACAAAGACTTTTGCAGTGGTAAATAATGTGGAATATTGTTTGGGAAATAAAGCTGTAAATCAAGCTTTTAACCTGTTTTCTGTCTTGTCTTCCACTTTCATCTGGCATGTAAAACCTCTGTTTCTACTGATAGATCACTGTTAAGTTCAGCTTGAGTAGGTGCTAGCTCTGGGTTGGTTGCTGTGCTGATAGGGCACAAACACAGGCAGCAGCACTTCAGAGAACAGATTATAGGCAGCTGCTGAGTTCCTCAGTGAGGAGAACAGGCAAGAACCTGGAGATTCCTGGCCCTCGGCACCCAGAGCCACCTCAGGACATGGGTGCAGTTAGACCAGGCTCGCTGAGTACAGGGGCTTCCTTAGCATGTTAGAGGACTTGGATGTTCATTCCAGGACAGGACTCCTGGTAAAGGAAGCCTCTGAAGATTTTGAAATAAGCTTCAAACTTGACCAAACTCTACACAAAATTAAAAGAAAGGTCTAGGTGTTGTTTTCACAGCCTGGTGATGTGTGGTGAGATTCTGTTGTCTTTCATTAGTGTGGTTGTTGTGACTGGGAATACAGAGAAGAAAACCATCTCCCTCTGCTTGTGGAATTATTTCTGCCAGTAGACAAGAGAAAATCTTGGGGGAAAAAAAAAATCTTTAATTCCTATGCAGTTTTTTCTCCTTATCCCTGGTGAAACTGGTGGCTGAAGGTTGTTACGTTTCCAAAACATTACATTATTTCTTCAGAAACAGTGAAAGGTTGTGAATTGAAAATTTAAGAAATCAGAGGTTTCTTTGGGTTCATTCTAAGGAAACTTTCCCGCAGTTGTACAACAAGTCTTCCTTGTTGTCATAAATGAGTGTTTTTGCTAATGTTCACCCTTGCAGTTTTTCTTTTACAAGAGAAGTACTTTGATACTAGGAGATAAAATGAATGAAATGCTGAAAAGTTCATGAAAATACATTCTTTTTTCTGTCTGACATCAGAAGAGAAAGAAAACCAGTTATGCTTCAGCGGGAAGTGAGCCAGGGAGCCTCCTTTTAGAGGCAGTGGGAGAAATGTAAGGAGAGAGGAAGTGATGAAAAAAGGGAAGAAATGAACAAGGTGTGTCGGAGAGAGGCTGTGTAAAGAACACTTAAGAGTTGGAGGCCCAGGAAATTTGTAATCTTACCTGTGTATTTTAGAGACACTGTATATCCTTGGTTCAAAGAGGGTTTCTATTCAGTATAAATAACCAGCCCACCAGCTCCGAAAGTGCTTCAGTCGTGAAGACCACTTGAGTTTCAAAGCATTGTTCTTAGCATGAAGTCTGTGAGGCAGCGATAACGCATCGATTTGCCAAGGCACACGTTTGGTTATGGCTAAAATTAGAAAAAGCTACGACAGGAAAATTCCTTTTTGACACTGCAAATGTGCTAAGAGGGACCAGTTCCTACTATTCACAGCTGACGTATTTTCATCATGAGAGCAATTGTTAAAAGTTAGAACAGTAAGAATGCTACATCATCATCATCATCATGTTTGCTACAACCTTTACATTCACAGCTCAAAACCTGATTTTCTTACTTGTCTGGGCAAATGTGTTTTTTGAAATAAAGAATGTATTTAAGTTGGCTTAAGTTTAAAGGGGCTCGTCATTTTTGTTATCGAAGTGCTAAACAGATTTGTCTGAGCAATCAAAGTGGTATATGTGTTTATGAGAATTATGCCCAAAAAAAGGAGATTGCCAGATCTGCATTAAACAGCTGTTATGCCTCTGCTTGAGATGAACACTGTAGATCAGAGATGTCTGCTGGCTGTGGTCTGACATGAAATACGTAATGCTTTTCTATGTATATTTTTCTGTTAGGCAGTAATTTACCTTTAGATAGTAACTCTATTCTTGGTGGCATTTTTTTGCCCTTTTTGTCCCAGCTGACTGCAAATATTGTTGAATACTTCCTTTCCTCTTCTTAGTCTCTCTTGCTCTTGTTCTTGTTCAGCCCAGGGAACAACAGAAAAACAAATGCTGTGTAATCTCACTCTCGTTTAGGTCTGCCTAAGTAGGCACAAGGCTTATGGGTTCTCTTTCTTTCCTCTCCTGTTTACTTACGGGAAACTTTTCTTTCCCTCCTTTAATGCCAAAAACCATTATACTACTTTTCTCTACTGTAACTACCAAAAGCTTGCCTCAGCAATGACTTGTCATGGTCACAGAGCAGATTAACAGGGATAAACAGTTCAAGAGTGCTGGTCGCTTATCTGCCAGGGCAAATCAGCACTCTCGTTCACACATCTTGAGCCAGGAAGATTGATTGAAAGCCCCACGTGGCCATCAGGCGGGAATGTGAGGTAAATGACTTTCAGGGTTCCCATCTAACAAGAGTCCTGTGAGAATATACGACTTCGACTTCGGGAGAAAACGAACCCAAATAAAAACAAACCCAAAGAAAGGTCCCTTTAATCTGGTGGCTGTCTGACCTCTGTAACACTTCTGTTTCTAGAAAATAAATATGTCAATTTATAATCTCTGGTTTTCACTGGAGTTCGAGTCTATTTTGCATACATATTAAAAACATAAACATATTTTACGTACAGAAAGAAAATTACTTTTCTTTAATGGTGTCTCCCTTCCTGAGCAGCAAATGTCACCCAGAATAGCTGTATTCACACATTGCTCTGAACTGGAAGAAATGTTTTTTGCCAACTTATTCATCAGATTGCAGTGTTAGGATCAAGGCCTTCTGAGATTCCTAATATCAAGCTAGACTACATCTTGTACATATTTATAACAAGTAATGTAAATACCTAACTGCTCCTTCGCTTATGGATTCAGTAACTGTTTTCTCTCTCTTTCTCTGTTTTTAGAAGCAGAAATAGAAATCCTATTGGTCCAGGAAAGTATGGATATGGAAAAGTGCCATACATTTTACCTTTACAAACTGATACTGGTCAGCAGCCTCAGAAGCTGCGGAGGCAGCGACAGTCGTCGAGGAACCACCTATTCCACCAGAGTCCGAGTCTCATGAACTCCTACAGCCAGGCAGCTGCTCCTTCACTGCAGCACGGGAATCTTTATCAAGAACCAAGTGGGCCTCAGGCGGGACACCAAGTCCTGGGGCCCTCGGTTTATCAGTCACCTTCGTTCCCTGTATCTCAAAGTCTGTTCCACGGCGGTGACGCCAACCCTCATGGCCCTGCCTCCCACCAGGCCCTGCAGGGACAGCCCCAGCCCCAAAGGGCTGCAGCCATCGTGTGCATTGGTGCCTACAAGCAGTATAAACTCTGCAACACAAACGTAAGTGTGTTTTTCCTGCATTTCATGTGTTGGACAGCTGTTGGTTTTCCCTAGTGTGCAAAATGTTCACCTAATCATCAATTTAAGTTCAATTTTTTTTAAATTAATTTAATGAATTTTTTTGTGAACTTATTTTAGGATGTCTTGGGGAATACTGAAAGTAGAGCCATAATATTATAGTTCCCTAATACCATACCTTGAAGGATTTTAAGCAGTCACTTCATCTACCAATTAGTACAATTCTAATTTGATAGGAGAAACTGGTCTTTTTGGTGCTGAAACCCGGGAACATGAGGAATTTGAGATGAGGATAGTAATTGAGAGAGGTAATGGGACAAACATGGGCTGAACAATGTCAAAGACTGCAATAATTGTGGAAAATTTTAGTTGTAATTGTGGTGAAGGGACAAGGGATGAATTTAATGTAAATTTTCCACTTTCGTTTGGTGTTATGATGTTATTTTGATTTTTGTGTGATGAATGTGGATTTTAATGATAATTCTTAACTACGTGGTTCACAGAGGCAAGGAGTGGAGTATATTGGGTTTGCGTGGTCATGTTTTGGTAGAGGGGAGGAGTAGGGGTACTGCATCCATGAGAAGCTGCCAGAAGCTTCCCCCATGTCCAGCAGAGCCAACACTGCTGGCTCCAGGGCGGACCCACTGCTGGCCAAGGCCAGGCCCATCAGAGACGGCTGTTACATCCCTGTGATAATATACTTCAGAAGGAAAAAAAGCTATTGCGCAGGTGTACTGTGGCCAGAGGAGAGCAGAGTGAGAATGTGTGAGAGGAACAGCCCTGCAGAGGCCAAGGTCAGTGGAGAAGGAGGGGCAGGAGGTGCTCCAGACACTGGAGCTGAGATTCCCCTGCAGCCCGTGGGGCAGCTCATGGTGCAGCAGCTGTGGCCCTGCAGCCCACGGAGGGCACTGGAGTGGGTGGATGCCTGAAGGTGCATGGAAGGAAAGGTGGATGGAAGGCCCATGCTGGAGGAGGCTCCTGCCAGACACCTGCTGGCCCGTGGAGAGAGAGGAGCCCACACTGGAGCAGGTTTGATGGCAGGACTTGTGACCCTATGGGGGACCCACACTGGAGCAGGCTATTCTTGAAGGACTGCACTCTGTGGGGACCCATGCTGGAGCAGTTCATGGAGAACTGTAGCCCATGGGAAGGACTCCCATTGGAGAAGTTTGTGGAAAACTGTCCCATGCTGGAGCAGGGGAAGGACTCTTCTCCGTGAGCAGCAGCAGAAACAACCTGTGGTGAACTGACCGTAACCGCCATTTTGTCTCCCTGCACCACTGAGGGGAAGAGGTAGAGCTGGGAAGAAGGGAGGGGTTGGGTGGAAGGTGTTTTTAGGATTTGTTTTACTTCTCATTGTCATGCTCTGATTTTGCTTGGTAATAAATTCAGTTAATTTCCTCAAGACAGGTCTGTTCTGCCCATGACAGTAATGGGTGAGTGATCTCTCCTGATCCTTATCTCAACCCATTAACCCTTCGTTATATTTTCTCTTCACTGTCCAGTTGTGGAAGGGAGTGATAGAGTGGCTCTTTAGTGGGCACCTGTCACCCAGCCAGGGTCAAACCACCACAGTCACTGACTTAATGTTTAAGCTTAATGTTTTTCCATGAAAGAAATTGAAAAATGGAGTTTGGATAGGCCATGTTATGAAGGCTGTCTACTTCTCAGTCCCATAAGATGAGGCTATCCTTTTGTGAGTGCTAGTCATGTTCTAAACAGCATTTCGACCCAGCCCCCAGTAGCCTGGATCACTCCAGTGTCTTTCCATGGTGCTCTGTGCATTTTGTGACAGATGCGACTTTCACCAGCATTCAAGTTCTACGTGCTTTGATTTTAGCTTCCTAATTTATTGGAGTGAAAATCTGTTCTGTGTTAATTTTTAAATAAAACTTAATCTGTTATTACTTGATTCAAAAATGTTTGGCTGGGTGTAGCTCCATGCTCCAGGGCAGTCTCCCATTGTATGTGGGAGGCGAGTGAGGTTTTGTTCTTTGTCCCCATTAGTGGTTTTCATCCTGCTAAAATTTTCAGTTTCTGCCTGTGCCCTTTTAGTATTTCCCAAAGTATGTCCTCCTAATACGTTTTTCTTATTTGGACTGCTAATCTAACTTAATGTTGCAAACATGAAGAAGCCTGTATTTGGATATTAGAAGCAGAATGTTCAGGAGAGGTCTGAATATGCTGACATGACAGGCTGTATTTTTTTGGATGGGTGAACATCTGATTCTTCTGCCTCCTAGAAATCCTGTTTTGTTTAGTGGAAGCTGTATAGTGGAGATGTAACAACGGAACACAGGATAACAAAACCACAACCTAAACAAATCAGATTAGTTCCTTTTTGCTTCTTAGTGTAGCAGTTATCAGTCTCGCTTTATTTATGAATAAAGTCATTGACTGAGACTAGAGCAGTTGATTGAAAAGACCTAATGTCAAGAAAGCTTTAGTGTATTTCTCTGGAATGGAAAACATGAAGGGCTAATTCGAGCCTCTGAGAATAGTCTCTGGGACAGACTGCTCTTTCGAAAAACACTTTCTGTTTTTTGAAGGAAATGGGAAATGACCTTAGTGCATGGGTATTAATTTGGAAAGTTTTCTGTGCTAAATTTGCTCACTGTGTTCAAGTGATACACAAATGTCCCAGTCTTTATTTCATCCCTCACACATCAGGGCACAAAGTTGGACAGTATTCTGCCTGACTTAATGTGACAAAATTGTTTCCAGGAAAGAGGTCTTTTCAGAGGGCAAGGGGTAAGAGATGTGGAAGCTAGAAATGAGGTGGAAGGAATAAGCAATCTGAGATTGCCAAGGTATGGAGAAGGAAGGTTTGTAGAAGATGTTTGTTGAAAATGACAAGTGGGCTGGAGAGTAGAGGGCAGTTAACTTGTGAATTGGACAGTGGTCGGACATGCAGGTCAGCATGGTGAGTGGTTTGGCCATTGGCAGATTTCTTTTGATAGAAGGGAACAGGAGTGAAAATATTTTCATATTAGTTTTAGATTTGTTGTTTAAACAGAAGAATTCAACAGATGAAGAGAAAACACAGATGAGCACACTGCTGCTGCCTCCTCGCCATTGTTGCTTGTATAAATGCAGTTATAAAGAAATCTGCTATTATAGTACAGGAGACTTAATAGCAAAGAGAAATTGTAGCTGAAGCAGCTTCTCCTAGGCATAGAACGCTACATAGTGATGTTCTTTATTTAGTAATGTTTCTGTTACCCTTGGAGAGGCTGTAATTGCTATTCAGGGTTATTTTTCCCCCTAAAATGTGGTAATTAATGTAATTATTAAAAAGAAGTTGCTAAGAACAGTTTTAGTATAAAGGCCAGGATGAGAGCAAAACAAAGCTGATAGTGTTTCACTTTGTTTGCTTGTTCTTCCTGATTAAATGCTTCTGCACGCGGGCTTTAATTTAATTTATCAGCAGCGACATGTACCAATGGTCTTGCCAGCAGGCAGAGAACAGTATCTTTTTATTTCTTTTTTCCCTTCAGTTCTTCCTGGAGCATACCAAAACTTAAAATCTCATTTATTGGACGTATTCTGTTAACCCTTATCCTGGTGTTTGACCACTCCTTCTACAGTTTCTCTTAAGGGCAACTAATTAATAACAAATTAAGTTAATCTGCCTTGATCCATTAGGTCATTTCCTCATTATTGTGCATTTATTGTTTTTTCATTGATAGCTGAACTCATTTCACATGACTGACAGACTGATTCATAAAAGGTAAACTTGTGTGGTTTGGTTAGGGACAACCTCGGAAGTGCTTGTATTTGTTCAAGTGTTCCTGCAGATTTTTAAAACCTATTTTCTTATTATGTAAGTGGCTTCCCCTGTTCAGCACCTTGCAGACGTGCTCACCTCAGAACACACAGCTGCCTGTCACCCTCTTTGGCAGGAAACAGACAGTAAGCATCTCTCCTTTTTGCACAAGCAGCTCTGGCAGATCTAACTGAAACCATAAGCTACCTGTAATACAATAAGATTCTTCCAATGTAGTCTCTATTCCTTCAAAAATAGGGAAGTGGTGAGTAAATCTCCCTTATTTCCCCTGCTTTAAAGCAGAATGAATTATATGGATGTGTGGCTGAAGTAGAATTTGAATTCAACCTTCTTTGCGTGGTTTGTCACCAGAAGAAAGGAAGCAACTCAAATGGAACATTTGTTTACTGAGCACTTTCTATAATTAATTGTCTCGAGCATTGCCAAGTCACTGTCTCTTCGTGAGTGCC
This sequence comes from Gymnorhina tibicen, assembly GCA_013399875.1. Taxonomy (NCBI): domain Eukaryota; kingdom Metazoa; phylum Chordata; class Aves; order Passeriformes; family Artamidae; genus Gymnorhina; species Gymnorhina tibicen. The sequence continues at coordinate 528,282 of VXAZ01000255.1, forward strand.
TGAATGTGTGAGAATATATTTGTAAATCAACTCCAGGCTGCAGGTCGCTTGGGCAGTGTGCACAAGGAAGGTTTCAGGCTTTTGGATATTCCAGACTACTTAAGGTAGTTTCAGCATGAAGAGTGATGCTAAGTGAATATAAAATCTGAATTGTCTTTAGCTATGGCCTGAGGTATGTTTTTGACCAAATTTATATAGGACTTTGGAAAAGTCAAGGTAAAATGTATGGATGAGTAACTCTTGACAGCTCAGTGAAATATTTATGGATAAAATTTTGCTGAGCTTGTCCAATTTTATTCCCATTTGCTAGCTTGCCCACTGGTTCATGTGGATTACTGTCACATCTCCAGTTATACTGTTGTTTTTCCCACTATTTTATGTGATTGGTGTTTAGCAAGAAGTCAGTTGTGTTGTGGAGAAGTATCTAGATAGGATCAGAAAATGATGATTACTTTTACTTTCTCGGCCTGACTCTTCAGCTATGCCTGCTAGTACTGTGGTAGCACAGCTGTGGAAAATCCAGCTTTTGGCTCTGAATAAGAGTCCTGTGCTTGGATCTGTGCTCCTGTGTGCAGAGCACTTGAGAGTGGTGCATTCTTGAGCAGGGAATGGGAAGTATCTGAAAAGACAGTTTTCGAAGTGGAAAGAGGTTTTACTGTTGAAGAGATGAGGTGAGGTAGAAGACTCAGGATCAATCCTCAGCTCTGTCGTGATGGGATAAATTAAAATATTTGATTTCCCAAAGAGTCTTACTGATGACACTGATACTAACTTTGACTGGTGTGAGTTAAAACTGTGCCATTGAAAGGCTTTTTTTGGATGCAGAACCCTAATTAAATAGAATTACAATGTTCTGCAGGAATGTGTTGAGTCCATTAAACAGTGATGTGCTTTTCTGTCACCTAAGCACATAGGTAGACATTGGCAGGGTCCCCTGGCACCTGGGATCTTGGGCCATCCACCAGCTAGGTGGTGTTCTGCCCAAGCAGTTCTGAAAATTTTCCACTCTATAGAAACCAAAGCATTTCCAGCATTCAAGTTTTAGCTAAGGTAGAAAGGGGAATGTTTAATTTTGTATGAAACAGAAAGTGTAATTCCCAGACAAGTCTTTTCAGAATTGATATGAGGTGCTGCAAGTGTGCACACTTTAATGTAGTTGGGATGCTCACACATTGAGGTGAAGACTAACAAAAGACTGTGTATTTTTGAGGTGAACTTTTTTTTTTAGACTGAAAAGCCCCCTCTTGTTCCCAAGGAGTTACTGTGGGAAAAATCTCATTTTGAGATTTGTATAGAGTAGGTGTTTGACATAAGTGGCAAAGTGGGGTTAAAATGACATATCTTTTCCTGAGGAAATTTAAACTTGACTTTATGTGAGGAATTTTCCATGCAAACACTGTGGGATTGTGTGTAGGTTTGGTAGTCTGACATTCCGTGGGTGTATAGGAAACTTACTGAAAGCTTGCATTACTTTGGGTTGTACTGTCCTTTTTTTGACTGTTTTGCTATTTGCAGCAGTTGTGTAAATATTAATTCAGAATTATTTGTCACCAGTACAGGCTGAACTTACCAGAGGCTGGCACAGAGATATTACCCTTAAAGGGTCTTACGTAGTGTGATCGGTTGTCAAAAGAGTCACAGAGAGACATCTTTGATGAAGCTCTAGGACCACAATTGTTTCTTCTGTATCTCTGCACTGTGGCTTTATGACATCCCCTTCAACAACTGAGAACCCTGTATTAGATATTTTGCATTAAGACATTCTTATTAGAACTTAAGTAATTATGAGAAACTGTCTGCCTTAAATCATCAGGAAAAGTATGTTGGGGTAACTTTAAAAGCTCTCTCAAAGAGTTTTATTCTGCAAGTGTGCTCTGTACTTGTGGCAGTAACACAGTTAGCTGGTTTACACAGATTCATTATTACTAGGTTAATTACTTACTAATGTAGTAAAATGTTCATAATAAGTCCAAAATCATACAATTCAGAAAATCTTGATGTCTAGAGGCTCATAGGTTTTAACTGAAAATTGAGTTGCTTACTTTGATCAATAAATCTAAGCTACTTTAAACTAATTAAACACCTAGGAGTCCTAGAGTCATGCCCTGTTGTGACAAGAACTATAAAAGCACAGACCAAAAGGAAAGGTGGAGGCGAAAATTTGGTAATGTATACATGGCTATAGCGATGTCCTGTATTCTCCAGGTCAGGGAGAAGTGACCAGTGGGATCTGTAACATTCTTATGGATGAGATCTTGGACTTTATTCAAAGGCAGTAAGATATAAATAAAATACAGTGGAGCCTAGGATAGAATAAACACCTTAAGTCAATAAAACTGAAATGGTCCACTGGAAAACAAAGATTGGGAGTATGTATCAGTGATAAAAAAATCTACTAAATGTGTTAGAGTTAGCCAGTTCATATATATTCAGTGTCATTGATATGTTTGGGGTTTAGCTTGAATGCTCTGGGAGCTGAATTTTCCAGAGACTCTGTCAACTTCCCGATATATATTTTCTTGATTTTTAATGTACAAGAGTACTTCAAAAGGTATAGTTAGCAGTAGTACTTCAGTATTTTATGGTACTGCAGGAAGCATTGAGCTGCCTTTTTCTTCTGTGAGGTTTATTTTGAAGTTCTGAGCCTGTTGCATGGGTTGCATGATGTAGCTGGAGAAGTCCGCCTCAAGTCGAGTGAATTTGTTCTAATAGCTGAAGATTCAAACCCTCATTTTTGTATAATAGCAGTGTGACATAAAAATGTTAATAATTCATCTAAGTGCCTCAAAATCAAAATACAAATTGGTTGGCTAAAGCTTTGTTTCCTAACTTCTTGATGAACTTTGAATGGGAGGTTTCATGTAGCAGTTGGAATTGTCTGAGAAGTTACCTTGCTAATTCTCGGGGTAAATGGAATACATGTGTCTTGGAGGAGAGGAAAGAGGAAAAAGATCCACAGTTATTCCATCACTTCATCAGTTATGAATAGCAGCATTAGCACTTAAGATCCTGTGGAGTGATTTGGAAACTTTGCTGGGATGCTTGTTGAAGTGGAGTAGGGGTTTTTGTTCTGCAATAGAACGGAACTCAGGGTGATTTAGGTTGCCTGGTTATCATTCAGATATAACTTCTGTTCCAAGTTTTAAGGAGGAAGCTCATCAATGAAAATTGGGACTTCAGAGTTGCAACCAGATGGTTGCATTCCTGATATTTGTAGTTTTGTTTAACAGTGTATTGTAAGTTTGAGTAGTTGTCATGAATCAATATAGACAAGTGGTGTGGGAGAGATTTTAAGGCATTCCAGCTTTGTTTCTTTTTGTCAGTTCATATTGATGAAAGTGTTTGTTTGAAATTCCGGTGTGGAATTTTTCAACGCTCCCATAATATGAACAAGAAATGTGCTTTTTATTCATATGTTAGTTAATTGTATCCAGGTTTTCAAAGCAGAGGAGGCTGCAGATGTCATGGTTAATTTACAAATAACTTTTTAATGCTGTTTTTATGAATATTTGTTAACTATTGCATTAATTACAGGTATAAAAAACACCATCTGTTAGATGTCAGTGTCTCCTTTAGTACATGAAAGGAGTAGTTTTTCCCTGGTATTTTTAGGAGATTAGTTCAGTTATTGCTGATATCAGTGCATAATTTTAAGACATTTTCAAGCCAGATCTCAGGAAAAGAACATAAATTACATGAATAGAGGAACTTGCACTGAAACTGCCACCAATACAATCCCAGTTCTCTCTTGTACTGACCGAGGTGAGTAGAGGAAGAAGGAAGTGCAGGAGAAGCTGCCAAAGTTAAGCTATGGGTGCTGAAGAAGTTGTCTGTTAGCAGTGCTGTCGAGCTTTTAGTTTTGTGGGTTTGGAGGGGGAGGTTGTTGTTGATCTTGTTGTTTTGTTTTGTTTTTTTAACTTTAGAATTTTTAAGCAGGGCTTGGAAACAGCAAATTGCCCAAAACTTGTGCAGAAAGTTAGGAAACATAAATGTCAAATTATGTCTACAAGCATGTGTTCTTTTGCCTAACCACAGAATAGTTGTGTTGAGGGATGGAACTCCAAACCCTCTCCCCGAGAAGCGGTCAAAAAGCAACCTGGCACCACAAGCCCTGCGGTGCCCAGAGCAGGTAAACAAACCTTGTGCACATGATACGTTAAGAGCTAACTGCCTACAGAACAATGCAAACCCCAGAAAGAACTGAAATTGTGGTGAGATTAAAAAAACCAACAAAACCCAAACCAGTCTGGTGTGCTCTGTCTCATCTTGTCTTGTACTTCATCTACTTCATCAGCTGTGCTGTCTGTCCAGAACTAACACCTCTGCGGGCAGCATATTGCACATGTAGAGACGTATAGGTGTAATTAATGAAACAGAGCTTCTTTCTAGTGATAAGTTGTTAAGGCTGTTCATCTTCAAACACTTGACTTACATTTGTGGAAAAACCAATCCTGTGTTTTTTCTGTCAAGCAGTGTTAGAGAGGCAGTGGGTGATGAGTAGGGGAAAATGCCAGAGAAACATCCCCTGCCTTGTTCTGCAAACCGGCTTTGGGTTTTGGCTGCAGCATTCAGTAGCTTGCCAGCCAACCCATGTATTGCTTTTCCTGAATTTCTCTTTGCATCTTCATTTGTTAAAGATAGCAAGGAATACTGATTGTCTTGCTGGCTGTTTTGAGACCTCAGTTTGGGTCACTTTCTGATGTTTTTTTGGATGATGTGAGGTTTTAGTTTGAGGAGCAAAATGCCATTAAAAGGACAAAGTCAAACCTGTAGAGGTTTAGAGCTTTCAGAACTGGAGTTTTGTCAGCAATCCTCTGGTAACTCTCGTGTTAAGGAAACTATTTAATTATCTGCTAATATACTATTTTACCCCAGGGTCCCTGCATAGATCAAGAGCTTAGTTGTGAGTGATACACTACTCAGTGTTATTCTCCTTTTATTCAGCCTTTGGCTCCCTGCCTTAAAACTGTTCCTTGCTGAAGATGAGGAGAAAAGGCTTCTTTAAGGACTAGTTGCTGATGCTATTACTTCAGTGTTTGCTTTAAAATTGCTGTGTGATAGCAAGAGCTAATGTATTGTAAGAAATGGAACTGGGATATGGAAGAATGAGGTGTAAGAGAAGTGTTCCATAATTAGTGCTGCTTGTCAAGTAGTTTGAATTGCATTTTTTTCCCTGTGTTCAGTACCATATTTATCACTTGACAATAGTCAAAGCAAAATTTGCCTGGCAAAACTGTAATTATGATTTGGCAGCAAATCAGGTCCAGAGGCTTTCAGTCAGACCCCCCAAACAGAAACTGAGAAGGGATTGCATTAAGTAATTGTACCATAGGTGACATATTTTCCCTCAAAACTGGTAGCTATTCCAGAAATGGCAGAATGTCCTTCATGTTCCTTACTCTGTATGCCCATTTTATACCTACTAGGATTTACAGTGAATGAGATAGAAATTATGTGAATAACCCTTCTAGCTAAACATTCCCCAGAGTAAGTCCATTCTGCACACTGAGTGAGTCATAGGTCACATGGGAAAAATGGTATGCAATCATGGAATTGAGAGTGGACCTCACAGGCAGAAAGAGCCAAGTGATACAGTAATTGCATGGACAGTGTCTTCTAACTTGAGATCAAACATTCTTTTAGGGCCCTGTGACTTTATAGTGTTTAAACAAACCAAAAAAGCCCTCAAAAGCAGAATGCCATCATGTGATACATCAGTATTCTCAGAACTCATCAGATCATTGCAGTTGAGCCACTGGCAGAGGGAGTTTGCCCTCTGCGAGTACCACAGGGCAGTGAAAGTGCTTTGCTGTGGTGTTCTTAGGTCTTTCTCACCACAGATGTTTCTGCCCTTTCTCCACAGACAGCCCATCTCTGCTCCTTCCCGCTGGCAGGAGCTGTCCCACTGTATTTTCTCCTCAGTCACACTTCTCACTTTCTTAGTACCTGCTCTCATATTTTTCATCTTTTCTTCCCATCTCTTCTGCCTCCAGTCTCTCCTTTTTCTTAGTTCCCTGCTGCTTTTCAGTTTCTTCCAGTTTCACTTTCTTTTCAATACCTTCTTCAGCTGACTTGCTCATCCAGCCTCATCTCTTGAATCCCAGTCCCAAGATTTATCTGTTTTTCCAAAGTATTCCATGCATTTCAGGTACAGGCTCAAGTGGTTATTAAGAGCAGAAGAATTGTTGAGTAGGTTGTTTTAATTTTCAGTCCTTGCCCTAATACGGACCTGAGGAGCACTTTTCAATAATTGCTGGAAAGCTTCTCAGCCTCTTTGAGCCTCAGTTATGGAACACGCTTGTAAACAGATTGTTCCTCTAGTTTAGCTGGAAAACTTTAACAAGTTTTGACTGAAAGTGTACAAAGTACATTATCAACATTTTTTTCAAAAGTCTTGTGGCCTGACTATACTTGAGTGGATTTCCATAGAAAAAGCAGAAGGTGCATTCTTGACAAAAAACCCACTTTCCTGGCTGACATAATTTCACTCATTAAAATAGAATAGGCACTTATATTTGGAAAAAAACCCAGAATACTGGCAGCATGGGAAAAAGAATAAAACACTTTTCCCTTTTGTTTTCCTTCAGGCTCATTCTGGGATGAAATGCTTCAGTCAAAAAAAATGAGACTAAAACAGATACCAGGAGCGGAAAGTTTTAGTCTGAGCAGTTAAAGCTGAACTCATCAGTAAATGGACGGTGCTACCAGCTGCAGCTATATTAAACCATTCTAAAATAAGACAAATGTATCTGCCAGTTGGTTTAAGGTGCCTTTTTTTTTCTCTTTGAAGTGTATGACCTAGGAGGAAAGAATATACCACAGAAACAGTATAAGAGTGTGTTGTATCAGAAACTCATTTTTGATGGAAACAAGAACTCTAAAATCTGAATAATGCTGCAATTTCTGTTACACTGGGTTCCTGCAAACTCAAAGTTATTTTTAAGTTGCATTTACTTTGCTCTAAAGATGTTCACTTTTTGCGGAAAACAAATTGTTTCACATTGTAGATTTTATTTTTTTTTTAACAAAACCGAACAAAATAAATTGTCTCAACAGACTTATTTCAAATTCCCCCTGGTTGTAGTAGCAGCTGTACATTTGCCTGTATGTTTCTCTCTCATGTAACACTGCATTGACATTTCTGTTGCCTGGTTGTTACTTAGAATAGAGCTTGTTCTCTAAAAATATTGTGATTACTGCTGCAATATGAATTTTTAATTAAAAAGTAGATTATCTTGGTAATACCAACCAGAAACTTCCTTAAACTTCCAGTCCTCCTGCCAGAACCATTCAGGTAGTGCCTCCTCCCACACAGAGGCCAGTCATTTAAATGGAATGCATGCAATTGAGTTTCCACTGAAATCGATTAGGATTTCATAGAGAAAACTGCTGGAGGGTTACTCCTGCCCGCTGCTGAAGGTGGTAGAATGAAAGAGTCACATAAAAACTGCACCCCAGAAAGAACAGGCAGCTCCAAGAACAATGCTTTTAAAAAATGCAATAAAATACTACTGGAAACCTAGATTAGATGTTTTATCACAGTGGCATAATTTTCTACAAACTCTGAGGACTAGATATATCAACTTTGCTTAAAGTCTGTAGACTTTACTGAAGATGGATCAAGCGTGAGTTTGTCTTAGGGTCTTTTGTAGCTGATAGTGGTGGTGCCTTTCAGAGAGGGTTTTGGAGTGGCTGATCTTTCTAGTATGAAGACATCTACTGCTAGTATATTACAACAACTATTAGTACATAACCTCCCATTTTCTGAGAAGTACTAATAAAATGCTCTATTTTGCAGATGTATTTGAACAATGTGGACAGATGGGATGGTGAAAGATGATGAAGCTGAAAGCTTCCACGTTTAGGCATTCTTCAGACTTTGAACCAGATTGTGTGAAATGGAAATAGCTTTTCATTGATTTCCCGTTAAATGAGGCACTAGCATGCAGTTTAAGCACCTTGACCACTATGTAGTGTTTCTATAAATAGGTATTTGAATGGAGGGATTCTTGTATCTGCAGGATTTTTTAATGCAGCATATTTATATAGAAAAGTGATAGCACTGCTGAGACTGGGAACAGCAGCTGTACAAAGCTGTTACGATTTCTGCTGCAAATGGCAAACTTTTGATGCCTGCTTGGGATCATGGAAAGAATATTCTGTGTAAACTCCAGTCTTGTTACTGAAGTAGCTCTCTGCTCAGGGGCCTGGGTACTAAAAGAAATTTGGGACAGTAAAATAGTAACTACATTTAAAAAAACCCCAACTTTGAAAAGACCAGTCAACTGGTCTTTAGCTGGATCAAAAAAGACTAGCAACAGTCCTCAGTCTGCAGGTGTGAATTGACATAGCCCTGACCTTCAGGACATACTTGTGTATCACTTTACACCAGATAACGCTCTGTTCCAGCGTGGTCTGTTTTCAGTATTTGTCTTCCATTTTCTAATTGCTCAACTTCCATCTCATAGAAACCAATTACTGTTTCTCACAATTTGTTGGTTGGTTGCTTACTTGCTTGCTTGGGTTTTTTGGAATAGTATTTGTAAAATTTTAGCATTAAACAGAAATGGAGTATTTTCCTGACACATTTTTGGTGTTGCTGAGGAAATGTAGTGTTAATTTTCCTATTATAGCTCCTTGATTAGCCCCTCCTAAGCTAATAGTTCCAAACATTTCCAGTCACGCACATTAGATCATTGTAGATGCTTTGTGTGGGACGGATGAGTGACTAACATTTTATTTAAAACCAAAGCTGGACTTGAATCTTTTACAAGTTGTTGTAAATCTGAAATAAAATAAGTTGTTTCAGCTTAATCAGATGGATCTGTTAGTGAGAATTTAAAAAGAAAAAAGCCACAAACCTGTGAAGTTAAGCAGCAATACTTCTTTTTCCATCTGTTTAGTTGAGCTTTCTTCCCCATTATTAGACAGAGTGCATTTTCAGATGTAAAGTGCTACAGAATGGAAAAAACGTAAAGCAGTAATAGATGCACTTGCCACATCATGCATTAATGCCTTATGTGTCTGATTGCAGTTAATAAAGATCAGGTTTGGGTAACACTTCAAAGACTTTTCTAGTTAAGTTCAGAGAACCTTCTTGGTGCAAAGCTGAGATCATTAATGGAAAGAAGGGTTCTCAAGTTCCAGGCTGAGAGGGCAGCAGTTCCCTGACCCATGCCAGTGGCAGCCAGCAGGTAGCTCAGGGAAGGCAGGCACCCCGTGTGTAGCTCTGCCATGGCCCATCTTCTTTGTTCCAAATACAAGCTCATTGCTACCTGGATGGGATTTGGGTAGAAATACAATGATTTTGTATTGTACACACATCTAGGGTCTTTACCATCTGTGAGAGGCAGCCCCTTGAAAGGAGTGAGGGGAAAGAGAAAGGCTGCAACCCCCTATTGCTGCTGTAGACTCTGCATCCCCTGGAATCTGTGGTTAGTAAAGCACATTAGAGTTTACAGTGATTGTCATTACTCTGCTTGTCTCCGCTGCAGCAGACACGGAGGTGTAAATTCATGGCTTGAGGCAGTGCAGAGTCCGCCAGTACAGGTGCTCGTTCCTCGTAAACTTGTGCAGATACCACTGCATTCCCAGATGGAAATTCTCATTGCATGTTAGGCCAGACACTTACAGTGGACTGTCTGTGGCTGTGCACTGTAACCAGAGCTGGCTAGCACTATTTTTACTGCAGAACTGTTCTTCACGTGCATTTTAAAGTTTCTTGCACATTTTGGTTTTTCAGGAGCATCAGTCCATTTGAATTGTGTCTGGTATTTTTTGTGCCACAGATATCTAGATATATTTAATATGCCTTTTTGTTTTTTTTTTTTTCAGTTGGCAGACAGTTGCCTTTATGTTCTCTTACCATTAAAAAAAATTAGAACTATTGGGGGAATAAGAGAGTCTCCAGGATTTTAAAAGAATCAGTTGTTCTCTTTCAGTGTGTGTTCAGCTGGACAAAACTAGGTTGCCTTGATTTGAAGTAGTACCTATAGAGCAAGCATGGTCCTTGGCTATGGCAAGAGAAACAGCTTAGTTGGAGAATTAACATTTGAAGGACCCGGCATTCCACTTTCATACTTCGCCTTGGAATTTCTGTAGGTTTCAGGAGGAACAAGACACCAGCAGTTCAGAGCAGAAGTTCAAAGTTCACTGCAGATGTGATGGATTGTTGTGTAAAGAACTGGAATTTATAGTATATGTGTATTTAGGGACACAATACGTTTAAGCTCTGCGAAGGAAAGAACAGTCTTCAGATTACTGTTTCAGAAACAAGTATTTAAATTATTTTTCTTTGGAGATGTGTTTATCCTTTGGGATGCCAAAGGATTAATATGATTATATAGAACCACTACGGAAATGAAAACTAGAGTACAACTAGATTATTTGGACTTAGTTGAACATGTAGCACTGCACACACAGAAAATATTAATTATGAATTATGTCTGAACCTGGAGAATCAAGAAGGGATATGGGGCCTTGGAAAAAGCATTTGCCAGTTACTGTAGGTCATAAGAACGAAACATTGCCAAAAATCTTAGTCAATGTTTTAATTGCCTGTAGAGGTGGTTTCAGGACCAAAATGGCCCATTTACACATTTCCAGAAGTGTGTTAGCTCAGCGCCGCTTTGCCACAGCTTTGCTAATGGCAGACGTGAGCCCACATCTGCAGGCAGACTGATAATTTTCTGGTGTCTTGCCAACATTTCTTTAATTAAACCAAGTGTCAAAGATTTGTTAAAAAGTGTGCTTTTCAGATGTTTCCCAAAAGCTAAAAAGCTGCTCGGGCGGTTTCTTTGTTTTACAGTCTTAGCTGTACTAGCAGCTCACTTGAAGAAAACTCTGACGGTACATGACAAAGTGTGTTGCTGTCCTGTGTGTTGCTGTCCCTCAGGGTGCTTTCATACCTGCATGTTTCAGAAGAAACTGAGGCGTAAATAAAGCTACTGTTTCAAAAGTACAAAGTTTCTATCAACAGCAGGCACAGTGCATTTCAGGAAGTTTGGCCTGAGGTCCCACAACACAAAGGGATATTTCTAAAATGTTTTGTCTTAAGTGCTGCCTCCCTCATCACTGCAGTGCTGTGCTGCCGCTGGTAATTTATTCACATTCTGAAAGCACAGGAAGAAAAGCTGGCCGAGGTGTCGTCCTCTTGGAACAGCCCCATGAAAAGGCAGCAGGGGCAGCTCTGAAACGCCTTACCTTGTGTGACAATGTCCAGCACTTTGAAGGCACTTTGCTGAATGCAGCCCCGCATGCTAAATTTACATCATTGCTTTGTCCGAGCAGCATATTTTAAGTAGGAGAAACATCATCTAAAAACATACAAAATTATGCATTCTAGATGCTGTATATAATTTTACAGTGCACAACTGAAAGAACAATAATTTAAAAACCCTCTCCCAGCAGAAAGTATCTATTTCTAGGTAATTTATATCTCCCTCTACACAAAAGAATCTGAGGCTTATCTTAGTAGATGCAAAGTATATTTTTTGCTGCTTTGGCCTCCATAGATCTGGTTTAAAATGGAGATTTTATTTCTTTTTTTACAAACATCCAAAGAGGCCATCCTGTTTTCTGTATCCAAACCTCTGTGAAAAACTTCAGATAACTCCCTCAGTGATCAAGACAAAGTTTTTGAGGAAAAAAATGAAATTCCAGATCTGTCATTAACAAAACACTGAATCAAAGTCAACACTTTGTTTACCAAAAAATTGTTTTCAAGTCCCTCCCAGGCAGCACGATTTTAATGCCCTCATGTCACTGAGGGGAAACCGAGGGAGAATCACACGGTAAGTTAAATATTTTACCGAAGTTCATTCCAAAAGTTTCTGGGAAATTTTGGAAAGAGATCTGGGCTGTTTAAATCCTAGTACTCTGGCTTAGCCGGAGGAACATTCTTCACCTGCAGACGTGCCAAGGTACCTGCTTTTTCCAGCACATTGCCCTCGGCTTGGCCGGGGGCCGGGCGGGATCTGTGCTGGGCAGAGCTGGGCCCGGGTGAGCCAGGGCCGCGTGGTGCTGCAGCCCGAGCTGTCCGCAGCCACCTGCCGCTTCTCCTGCCTGGGGGCTGGGAAGCAAATGGTGAACTCTGGAAGGGACAACTGTTACACTTTGTAAGTAGGAGCTGTCTTCGGGCTTGCCATCTCACCACGGATGATTGTTGCTGTATTTTAGGAGTTTAATAGTTAAGCTGTATATGACAGAAATAGTAATTAAATTGAAGTGTAAAAATAGCTTGTTCTCTTGAGAATAAATAAAAAATGAGGATCTACAGGAACCCCTATACTGAAGCTTCACTTCTGATTGTACGGGGTCATACTTTTTCATTTTAGTGATTTTCTGCCTACAAAAGTGCTAAAAAGCCAGAGAGGTCAAGAGAAAGTGCCTGGCACTCTTAGGTCTTCTGAGAAGGGCTCAAGGATTTCATTTTTGGGGGGGCTGAGCTGTAGGCAGCATAAAACTGTCATTTCACTCAGCTGTGCATTAACAATTTAGTGGGGTTAGTAAATGGTGCAGAGATGTTAACCAGTATATATGTAGAGTATAATATAACTCTTAAGCCTTGGTGATTCATGAACTGTAGTAATTTTGCCTACTTGTACTTCGTAGTTAACTCAAATAATATTTTAGAAGACTTTTAAAAATAGAAATTAATATAATCTGTATAAAGAGCAAGGCAAAGTGTTTTTGCAGACCAGGTTGCTCAAATTTTTACTCAAAATTTTATATTGTAATTAAACCTTGATGAATGAAATGAAGGAAGGGCAGCAGAGTTGGCGCTTCTAAAGTAGCAGGGATTAGCCTGTTCTTCTGATTTTTGCTTGATCCACACAGGGTTTAGTGCATTTGTCAGCCCATTGTCCTGCTTTAAAGCATTGAGGTCGGTGTCTTGTGGGCAACTGTCAGTAAGTTTAAAAACAGAAATTGTAGCTATATGAAAAGGATCTTAGAAGGAGTGGGTGTCACTATTTGTTGGCAACAGCAATGAATATTTTGATATTTTTACTCATACATTGCCTGCAGTTGGTATGAGCGGGGTGTACAGGAAATGGTTTATGAGCCAGAAATACTGGTACATGAGAGCATGAGCTCAAGGGTCAGAAAAGGAAAAACAAGAAACAACTAAACTTCACAATAGGCTGGTAGAAAATGTGTGCCAAAAAAAAAAAAGGGAAAAGCGTTCTGGAAAGAAACCCTTCAGGCTGATTTCTTGGCTGGTGCAAACTGATGTTTGTTCTGCTATAATTTAGTGAAGTGACCTTAATTTATGCCAGCTCAGGTTCTGTCCCTTCACCTTTAGGATATGTGCAATCATTGGTTTCCATGAAAAATACGTTTCCTTGCCTTGGTTGGTGGTTGTGGCTGAATAACTGTTCTGCATTGCTGTGCCACACATGGAAGGATCTGTGCTTCAGTTGTGGGAATACAGCTTGGCTTTCTGTATTTGGCACTAGAAAGGCTTTTGGTCCCACCCTTCCAATGCGGTGGCTCATGGTCCTATTTTCAGGGAAGGCTTTTTGTTTGGTTTTTTTTATTAGAGGGTTTGTTGAGGAAAGCAGTATTTGCATGTACTTTGAGATCTCAGAAGGGTGGGCGAACGAAGTACAGATGGCTGTTTGGCCAGAAACAGTGTTTATTCTAGAAGATTTGTTACTGTGATTCTAATAGAAGATAAAGTAGTCCATGAACCTTCCCCCGGGCATGTCTTTGGTGCAGTTTATAGCCCACTTGAAAACTCTTGACTTGGACGTCTCTTTGATCCAGTTACAAGCATCTTCTTACAGAGATGGTGGATCCAAAGCAAGAACTCCTCTGGGACCTCTGGTGTGCCTGGCTTCCCCTGCAAAGACAACCAATCTTTCCTACTATACAGACAAAAGAGAACTGACTTGCAGTTGCAACAAGAGTTGTTCTTAGTGATTCTCTTTAGTTCCCTTTGAAAACACTGTTGTTTAGCCATGCTGTTTTCATGTGATGTTATCTCTAGCTTTCCCTTGAAATCTCTGTCATATACAAAAAACATTCTGCTGTTCTAGTCGAGTACTTAATGTGATTTCTACTGTTCTTGAATAGTGTTTTTAGTAGTCATTTTTATTATCTAAAGGCTATGCAAAAAAATGCATCTGTGCCCAAAGCTTGCCTTTTTTCTCCAAGCATAGAAATTGTTCTAATTAACCCCCTGCATTTGGTAGAAGTCTTTCTCGCCTTTGTATGTGCCCACACACAGAGTAATCTTCTGCTGTAACTGCAGTAATGTGAGGATTCAGGCAGAACAAAGTCATTAAGTATTTAACTATTTAACTTGTATTTGCTTTTGGAATTTACTTCACATGCAAACAAGGCTGGTCTGCCAAAGGTGTGCATTGCAGGTGACCTAAGGGAGGATGCCCCTTCTACCTATAAAACCTGCCCTGCCCAATACCTGTGTGTGCATACATGTGCTTGTATAGAAGCAGCTCTTCTAACTCCTCAGTTGCAAGAGCTCAGGATCTGAAGGCGTGAGTTAGAATGCAAACTCACGCAGTGACTGTAATAGCAGCATGTAGAAATACAAAAGGAAAAGTGGAAATATGGTTTGGAAGCATAGGATGAGAATGAGAAGCTGCTGTGGTCAACTTCTAATAAGTTATTGAAGCATGTCTGTTAAGTGTTTCAACTCTGTTGAATCTGAGCCCAAAAGGTTAATGATGAAAAATGTGAAGCTGTTGTGGAAAGGAAGTAATTCTAATCTAATATTGAATTTATCTTGAAGTTTTGTGCTGTTTCTGAGGAAAATGACAGCTCAATAAAAGCTTTACTTTTTTTTTAATAGAACTGTTGCTCCATTAACTTCACAAATGAATTTTCTTCAACAGGCACTTTTTATACTGTTACTTAAAAGCACAATTTGTTACCTGTTTTAAAGAAATCTCCTGATGTTTATATCATTCATCTGGATTAGAATTTTGCAATGCCTTCACTAACCTTCTGCAGTTAAATAGTAGGAAGGCAATAATAACTTTGTTGTGGATTATAATGTGACTTTTTTTTTATCTAAACAGATGTGTCCTGAAAGCAGCAGAAATATTAGAGAGGTACAGTGTGCATCATACAATAACAAGCCATTTATGGGTCGATTTTATGAATGGGAACCTTTTGCAGAAGGTAAGGGAAAACAACTTGGTTTTGCATTATTATACAGATTGTGTTTTGGAAAGGCAGATGTGATTTTTACTCAGTGGAAGCCATTGGGCAGCTTTGATCCACAGCTGATGTTACCTATTTTTACAGCTGAACATGAGTCAGTGCAGATGAAGGTAGGTTCATACCTGACACCCGGTGAGATCTCATAATGTTTGCTTCTAATGTAGCCATGTCTCAGTCCTTGTCTTACCTATTGTGGTTGTAGTGCAGACTGGCAGAGCTGTACCTCTTTATCTCCAATTATGAACATTCAGTGTATACTGTATTTTCAGTTAAAGCCATGTTTGGCTTTGTGAAGTTGCCCAAAAGGAAGTTTCAGAGCTGTACAACTCTGGCACTTTGTACCATGCATTTAGGCAGAACAAGGAGCCAGGTAGCCCAGCAAGCACATGGCCGAAGGTGTCTTCTGCAGACAGCATGGCTTCTACACTTTCGGTGTATTAGCTTTGATGCATCCCTTTTCAAACCCCAATGACAAGACCCAGCCAATGCTGAGCCAGCTCAGCCCACCTCCCTCTCCTTGCTTCCTACACAGCAGCTTTGACTCACTCTGCCTTTTGCCAGGAAACATGAATCAGGGGATCTAGAACATGCCATGATCATTTCTTTTTCCCTCCCCTGCATAGCACAGCTTGCTCCTAATGTTTGTACTGGATCAATAAGGGTAGTTAAACTGTAATTTACAGCACTGTCTTGATGGTGAGTTAAGTGTGATTATTGTTATTTAAAAAAAATACGCATGTTTTTATTTCTCTCTTGTTCAGATTGGTGCAGCTGCATTTCTAACCCGTTTTATCTGCTGGTGCTCCAACATAAACTTTTGTCTTTATTAAAAAAGTCATATTAGAAGGACTATAAACCCTATGAATTTAGAGTATTTAATGAAAAAAACCTAGTTTGTGTGGGAGAACTAATAACACATGATGACTTTAAGGGCAGGATTTGAGAAGAAGGATCCAGTTGTGGCAGAGGGAAAACATCACAATGACATAACCATAAAACCTGTAAGGAAGTTTAACTCTACAGAAATAATAAATGTTTTAATCATACCGATAATTGATCTCTTTAATTTGAAATCTTAAGTTCAGTTAACTTTCATTTTTAATTGTGATGAAAAATTCATAACCTTTTGATGGCTGGATGAAAAGAATCTATTGGAAGTAGAAAACCTAGTGGTTGACTGAAAAGGGTAAATCTGTGGGGATCTGGCCACAGGAGTCTCTCTTAGTGAAGAATGGCTGCATTTGCTGAAAGGAGGGAGACAGCTGCAGACTTTTTTGTCAGAAATTTTCTTTAAAGTTAAAGATGGAATGAAGTCCTCTCCAGAATACCTGTGTCTGATACTTTATCTTCAGGAGGATACCTGGATAGTGTTGTGCATCCAAAATATATCGTCAAATGCAGTGTTTTCAAATGAAGAACTGCAAAAAGTCCTGCTCAGCTTCAGACCCTCTTGCTTTGAGTTCTGTTTGAAAATGTCAGCCGGGTATGTGTAATAAACAGCCTTTTAAGCAGCAGCCCCAGCCCTGGGTTTCTGTTCCAGCTGGTAGAGTTACACCTGTGCAGGCTCAGGCACTGTGAGCTGTGCTCTCTGCAAGGTCCTGCAGGGACGTTGGGCTTTCCTGGCCCAGTTGCTCTCCAGAATGGGGACCAGTCAGGGCTGCCCCCCAAGTGGGTAAAACTTGCAAGAGCTAGAAATGTATTCTTTGGGGACTTGGCTTTTTTCTTCCTTCCAAGTGAAGGAAATTACAAGGAGAAAAATACTGCAAAGTTTGAGCAATTTCATTTTCTTAGAGAAAAAACCATTTTTTTGCAAATCAGAGCTTGGTCCACTGAAAGTCAGACACGATTTACCCCTATCATATATTGAGGCTCTGCCCCTTCCCTCAAAGTAAAGAAGGTGCTAAGTTTTCATGGAAATAATTCTGTTATTTTTTTTTGTTTGTTTTGTTATTTTACGGCAAATTTTTAATGGGAAGTTTTCTAAAATGCATATTTGCACAAGCATTCCCTCCAAACAATGCTTTTGTTTGCTTTTTGTCGTAAATCAGCTCTAGTTTCAGAGCTCCCCTTTCAGGTGAGTGCACTTGTTTGCAGGGCAGGACATTTATTTCCCAGGAATTCTGGCTGTTTCCAATGTGTGTGTGATTTTACATGTGCAGCTGTGGCTTGTGTTAGGGCTGACTGGATGTTGGCTCTAGAGGCAATAGTAGGAGTGGGGACGTGGCTTCAAGGATCATCACAGTGGTGTCTGTACACATGATTTAGTTCCACTTGGTAGAGTCAAGATGTCTTTGGCTTAAAATGCTGGATGAAGCCAGCCGAGTTTCTAGGAACAGAGCCACGCTCAGATCTCAGGAGCTGTTTAAATAGCTTATTGCTGGCAGCCAGGGGCTGGAGGCCTGAGGGCTGTGCAGAGCACACGGAGAGGCCCCGTTCCCCCTGGATGCTCCCGGGGCTGGCGCGAGGGCAGCGCCTTCACCTGCTCCGGGCCCGCAGCTCTGGCAGCCAGCAGGATCTCTGCATGGCCTGGCAGCCTTTCTTTGCTTCCTTCTGATTGCCAGGCCTGGCTTGCTCCTGTGACTTCTCGCTGTTCTTCTGTTTGACTGCTGAGAGACAGGACTTGAACAGAGCATGAAACGCCACATTGCTCCTGGGAGCAGGGCTGGAGTCAGGCTGAGTTTCATCTGGGATGAAAATTCCTATAGCTGAAAGCAGGGTGTGTCAAATGGCACTGGTGTCACTGCTGCATTTTCTGGGGGGGGAAGAATGTGTCCCCAGTGTCCCCCAGTATCGCTGTTGCCAAACCTAACTACTGATGGGCACCATAAAGAGTGATTTAAAATCAGCTGGGGCAAAAGAGGCTGACAGGGCCAGGAATCAGCATGTGTCATGTATCAGCACCCGGCCTTGGGGCAGGCCAGGAGGCAGTTTCAGCTGGCTTCTCTTTACTTGAAATGTGTCAGAATTCAAGCAGTGAATGAATGGAAGGATATTTGGTCAGCATGGTTTTTCATGCTGAACTTCAATGGTAGTCTTTTCTCTAAAATGACACTTGTGTCAGTACTCCATCCTGAAGCCTGTGTTGTGTTCAGAGGAGAACTCACTGTACAGGTAAATCTGTGCATGCTGTAAAATCATTTATCAGTTCACTTTTGTGTTACAATACCTTCTAGTAACCTGACTTCTAGCTAGATATGTCTGCCTGCTACAGCTGGGATAAATATAAGCTCTGAAGAAAATGAAATTTATAGCTTCCACAAGTGTCTAGTAAATACTGCAACTTCAATACTTTGTGTCAGACAAGAGGCATTTAAGATTTAGTCTGAATCAGTTTGGGTATTAAGATGGAGACTGAAGAGTAATGCAAAGCTGCTACATTTACTGATTTGTGTTTTTTTCTTGTTGGATTTTTTAACAACAGTTTTCACTCATTTTGAATGACAAAATGGCTTCTTTTAACAGATCAAAATGTTGTGGCCTAACTTAAGATGTTAAGTTGCTAAGAAACTTCTCCAGTCTGCTGGCAGTTGATGACACTGAAGACACTGAATGAGGTCTGATTAATGTGATTTAAGTAATTATAAAATGGAAGAAAAGCCTAATTGATCTCTTAGGAATCTTGGTCAGGTGCTAAGAGGTGTAAGTAGCATCAAGCACTTGGAGTACCCAGGAGTTAGAGAGGAGGTACAGGGAGTGCGCTTAGCAGAACAATGCAGCAGCTGCTTACGGATCCTCGACAGTCAGCTGTAGGCACAGAGCAGCTGTGCCGATGTTTCAGGTTTGGGAGGTTGTGGCTCAGTTGCCTAGGCTTCGTGCAGACAAGGGTATAAGGGCTTGAGAGGAGACCGTGTATTCACTTCTAAAGTCTCATCAATAAGATGTTCTGTGGAGTATTTTCCATTCAGCAACGGAACAGCAGAAAGCTGTTCCAAGGCCAGTCGTGCATATATTATGCTTGTTTTCAATGGTTT
Organism: Gymnorhina tibicen; assembly: GCA_013399875.1. Classification (NCBI taxonomy): domain Eukaryota; kingdom Metazoa; phylum Chordata; class Aves; order Passeriformes; family Artamidae; genus Gymnorhina; species Gymnorhina tibicen. Next base: position 547,442 of record VXAZ01000255.1, read on the forward strand.
AGTGTGGGTTTTCTTCTTCTCGTAGAACTGTGAGATGTGTGTATAAACAAATTATAGATATGTATTGTTTATATGCACATTATTAGAGCAAGGATTCATTCAGTGTCCGTTGCTGGAGTTCATTACATCTTAGTATTAAACCATTCTAGAAACCCTGTGAAGGTTGATATATATGGAGAAACCTAACATTTGTGTTGTCTGTTTAGGTTTACTGGAAGTGAAACTTCAGTTTAGAGTACTTAGACAATTGATTCTTGTGTATGGTTAGGAAGGTGGGCTCTGGTGCTTGTTTCCTGAATGTCTGTGATTGGCAGTGCAGTCCTTGAGAACCAAAGGTAATGTCCCAGTTTATTAATGCTTGGCCTTCCCTGATTTGTGACTGCCAGTTCCTTGTGGCTCAGGAGAGGCTGTGCTGAACTAGATTCTCTCAGCTTTGTGTGCAATACTTTGACAACCTAATGTTTTCACCCAGAGGACAAGAAGTCATCTTACTGTTTTATTTATACTTTCTCAAGTAACTTACTTCTAGTTAGTGAACATACAGATACACATATATCCTGCAACTATATATGTATTTATACATATATACTGGGAATATATACACAGTATCTCTGAAATAATCCAGCTGTGCTGCAGTTCACCCAGCTGCAAGGTATTATATTCAATGAGGCAGCTGGTTGAAGTCTTCATTTCTCATTGCAGCAGACCATAGTTCTCTGCTTCTCTTTTGCCTCCACCTGTTAGAAATCTTCTTGATTGCTTCTATTCCATTTTGTGGCTAGTTGTTCTTTACAGTGCATGTCCTTTAATTGCACGCACTTTATTTTCCGTGACAGGTTTTTTTTGCTTCTCCTGTTTTATGTGAAATGCTGTAGGCAGACAGATTAATCAATGAGGCATCAGTTTCGGGAGACTTGAAATGTGATGAGTAGATGGTGTTAATCAATAAATATATTTATTGATTAGCTACAACTCATATAGTGCCCACTTCCATAATGATAGATACAAGACATCCTGAAGCACAAACCTGTAGTTACTGACAAGAGCTTAGGCACTATGGGCATACAACTCCTCTTGAATTCTGATGCGATAGGATCTCTGATTTCCTTCGGTATCAGTGGAAATCCTTTGTGAGGCAGTGAAGTATCCGTTTTTCACACATTACTGAAAATTCTATTTCATTTTTGACTGAAATGTTTTTGAAATGTTGCTCACTTATGAGACTAGAATTTATTCAAATGCAGAACAAGAAGTTCACTTATACTATGTCCCTGTTTTCCCCTTTATTTATTGCTGGTTTGTGAATGGATCACAAGAGAAAGCAGATGGAAGTTTGCAGTTTTAAAAGTATGGCTGTGGTGAAGTATCTGAGGCATTTCTTTGACTTCATCTATAAATCTGCTTCCTGAACATCTGTTGTGTTGAGCTTGACCTGGAAATTGTAAATATCCTGTGTATTACAGAAATATGTAACTACTTCTATAGAAAGCTTTAATAAAAAAATATGCTTAGATATTTATGTATATGGAAACCTAGTGCTTCCACATGGCAACTTACCTTTTATAGTTATTCTTTCTGTATAATTTTATTAATGTACCTGTTTTGATTTGCATTTGTAAGAAGCTTAGTGATACTAGAGCCTGGCTTTTACCTTTGATTCTGTGGTTTGTAACAATAAATAATAATGCATATGTAATTTTAAGTGTACTATTTTAAGCAGGGCCCACCATACTCTGGTGACTGAAATCAGCCATTTCCCTGTAATAGATCACATGCACCGCATACAATGTTTCTAATTCATTGTGCATCCTTTAATTTCCTCACTTTTCTACCTGCTGTTTGGAGGGGAAAGGGATTTAAGAGTGCTGAGGGCAAGAAGTGGGTGTTTACACATGGACACCTGGATGAGCCTCAAGAATTGGAAATGGTTGTCAGTGCCTTTAGGAAAATGGGAAATTACATCCATCAAATGTTATCATTCAGCTGTAAATTCAAGACACTCTAAAGTGCAATGGAAGATAAACCATCTAAACAGGATGTATTTGTAAGACAGGAAAGTGAGAGAAAGGAGATGAGCAGAGAAGCCATATCTGTCCTATTCTTACAGGGCTCAGATAAATGTAGCCTAGGTTTGCTGTAAGAGAGACACTGTCCTCCTGTCCAGTTGTGAATTGGGGAAATGTCCCAGGAAGAATTAATGCCCTCGTTTCAAAGCACACTTTTTTAGTTCTTTTGGTTGGAGCAGAAAGTTAAGGACAGATGTTGTGGCTTTCAGGCTCAGATGAAGAAACAAAATTGTATCCAGATTTTGTGGTACTGAAGATTCTTAGGCTAGAACAGAATGTAGAAGGAAGATTTGTTACTTGCAAAGCATGTGTGGCAGTGAGTGGTACAGATACTTGGATAAAATTTGTCTGTTTTACCTATTAGTGTCCCTTGAAACAAGATTCAGACATCCAATTCAGAAATGAATTAAAAATGAACACCTCCACCCCATAAAATGGAATCAGTGGAATGCTTTGATCCACAAAACACGACCTATTGGTGTTAAGTACTTAGTAGCTTTATCACAACTTTCTCAATGACTGACTTGGCTGTCAGGCAAAGTCTGTAATAAGCAAGGCTACATGAGCCAACAATACATGACCTCATGTAATGTGTACCAGTCCTTATCTGTATACGTTCCTTACACAGCTTCATTGTGTCCAGTGGCTGTGCAGAGCAGCCTAGAACTTGCTGCAAGTGGACAGCTGAGGATTTGGATTCCTTTGATTTGGGAAGCACTCTGAGTTGTGTAAAGATGGGCAAGAGGATACTTTAGAAACAGAGGCCTACTAGGGATGAGAGGGTGTGGTTATGGATGGGATTATCCATTATGGAGTGAAAATTAGTATAGAGCAAGGTTGCTTTAAATCAACATACCTTAAGAAGTTAACCTGCTCTGGCACTTCCAGGGGGTTGGTCTCCATCTTTTCTGTCCTCCGTTTTGGATCCTGTGCCGAGCACAGCTTTCTCAGCAGCAAAACCTCTGCCATGTATGAATAAGAAATAAAGATAATGCTGATTCCTCTTTTCTGTCAGTTCTACCAAAGGTTATGTGGTAACCTAGTACCCTACCCAGTGGGAGGATTAAAAAAATCTTTTGGAATCTCCATTTCATTTTGTAGCATCCAATCTTTTGTATGTTGGGTTTGCCAAGAGAAGAGAGAGAACAGGGGGACAAATTAAGATCTTGGGTGTCTTATTTCTCCCACTCTCTTGTGCTGTAGCATTGGATTTGTGTGACCAAGTAACTGTTACTGTATAACAAGTACTGTGCTTTGGGGTGCTTTAGTCTTGTTTGCTGGTATCATCTATTGACTCCTATTTGCCGTGGGAAAATTCCTCCATTAAGCTTCAGAGCCAAAATTTCACTCAAAAAATTTGCCTTTGCTGTTGGATCAAAGTTTTTACTTCCTTTGAATTCTTTATAGCAAAACACTAATGAAAAGAGGGCATCCTGTCCTTATTCCTACACCTCTTTGGGGATACAAAAAATGAGTCTTAATCTGAATTCTCCGAAGTCTGTTCTGTTTGGTTATAGATTCCTTTTGTAGCAGAGCCATGCAGGATCAGATGCTCTGAGCAGATGTATTTTACAGCTTCACAAGAAACTATTTTGTATGAGTTTCATGTTTGTAGTCCTAGGAGTCCTTGTCACGCAGATCTGCACAACCAGTTCTTGTAGGATAATGACTGGAATGGGGGGAAACTTGGGGTTCAGTGTTTGCACGTGTGTACTTCTTGCACAAACCCCAATGATCCTGCCCTATCTCCCAAATTTATGAAATAGTCTGGAGAATAAAATGGAGCTGCAAGGTCAAGACTGTGTAATCATTTTAACGTGTTACGCATTAACTTTGGGGACTATTGAATAAACAGGGCAGCAGTTAAGCAAAGGATTATCAAGGCACGTTTTATTTTTGTTGTTAAATGCATGAAATATTTATTCAACACATTTCTTGTACAATTTGCAGTTTCAAAAATCAAGTGAATACGCTATCTTTGCCTCAGGTAATGTGTGGAAATAGTTTTTGTTGATTCAATTATGCGTTTCAAAAGGTTTTGAGTAGTTTCAAAGTATTTTCCATGTGTTTGATTTCAGAAAAGCTTTCACATTTATCTATTCCAGCCAAGAGCAATTGTCCTAATGTGGTGCTGTGTGTGTAGCAGGCTGTGGAGCTTCCAGTCAGGTTGCTGCTGAAGTTAAAGAAAACCAATATAAATATAACTTTTTATAGGTCCTAATGGTATAAGAATTGTTCAGGTTAGCATGAGTTTTTCCCATTCACTTCAATGGCTTTTGGATGAGGTAATTTAGAAGAAAATTCCACGTGTAACTAAAAAAGTGAACAGAACTGAGGTCTGATCCTGAAAAACTTTGTTGCAGGCTGATAATATCCAGATTTCTTTGTTTTCAGAGAATTGGTATGTACATAATTCCATGGAGGCTCAGGAACTCACTAGAAATTTTCACAGTTTCTTTGAAAAATGATGAGTTCAAAGAGTGCACCTGCAGCCTCTACTCTGCTCAAAGGTTCAGGGAGCTGTTGCTGAGTCTGGACATGGTTCTGTTGGGTGGGTGTATGAGCAGGGACTCGGAAAACTGCGACAAAACCATGGGATTCAGAGTTTTCTTTCATTCTGTGAACAAATTACAAGTACACAACGAAGGGCTTCAGGACCATCTCAGAGACCAAAGTACTTTCCTTCTTTACCCCTCCCCAAAATGTCTTTGTCTTTCATTTTACTGTATGTGTTCCTGAGTAATTAAAATGGTGACTAGAAATGAAACATTTATTCTGCTGAACTTTTAAAGTATTGACAGTTGTCCTAAAAAGTCAAAATAGTATGTGTATTTCTAGTTCTAAAAAGCTCCAAACACTGAAGTAATGGAGAAATGAACTATAAAAGGGGTCCTAGTAAATAGAGACTCTTTCCCATCTACTTTGGAAGACTGGTTTCTTCTGAGTATGTTACATTATATTGAAAGAATTACATATTAAGATACTTTTCACTTATAGTTTGTTCATTTCGAGCCTGTTCCAGTCTCAGCTAAAACGAAAGAAAGCAGTAACTTCAGAGAGAGTCAAATGTGAATGTAAACATTTATGTTCACAGTTTCCATTTGTGTACTCAAAAATTCGTTATGCACACTCTTCAATAGTAGAACTTGCACTTTTGAGAATATTTAGGTGTAAAATTTTTTTTTCTTAATGTAATTTCTATGGCATAATATGGGGTTTTAGAAATTAACACCTACATATACTGAAAGGGCAGATATACAAGTTCTGGTTCCACTAAAATGTGTGGATTTTACCTGATTAGTGTTCTAAATACTTTAACTTCTCAGTTTTGAAACTAAGTTTTGAGTCAGTCTAAAGTGGGGCCAAAACCTTTGGTCATAGTTACCAATAGCATATGGTGCAGGGTCACAAGGCAGAAGTTGTGTCTGGCTGAAAATTTTAGGAAGCCTGCTGTAGTCTGGAAGATATTAGGTTTCAGATCTGGCAAGGCTGCTGCTGCTGTGTTTTCCTAGTTGGTATTGGTATTTGACATTGATTTTGCTGTGTTTTCCTAGCTGGTGTATTGGTATTTGACATTTAAACATGGTGTAGGGCACTTAAAGCACGAGCAATTTTTGCCCAAAGTGAGAGATCCAAGGTGCCTCAGGTGAGGCCAATAATTGCAGGTGTAGCCATTTGCAGGGATGCCGGGGTTGCTGCTGGAGGGGCTGTCCCAGCACCTACTGGTGGAGTTTCAGCCGTGCCTGGGAGTTCCTGCTGCCTAACATAAACTTACCCTGGAAATGTGCTGACTGCCGGTGTCCCTTCTTCTGGCTGTGAAAAATGCAAGGTAAAAGTCATCTGCTCTTATTCTGATAAAGCACTGTCTGTGGGCTGTGAGGGAGAAGACTCGATGTTTTGTGGTGTGGGAAAGCCGGGGTTAGTCCCTGTGGCTGCAGCTCAGGGCTGAGACTCGCTGAGCTCGGTCTTAGTCTGAAGTCACTGTGCAGGATTTTAAGAGTGGGGGGAGGGATGAGAGGTTGTAAAGATAAACTACTACAGGGAGTTCAAAAGGATTAAGTATTACAGTGTATTTTTTAATGTGGCATTCCTTTAAGAGCCCTCAGATTGACAATTTCCAACTTCATCTCCCAGGCTTTCAAAGGAGCAGAGTTCACAGCTCTCACTGATGTTACTGTTTGCTAGAAAAATGAGGCTACTTATTAATATGAATGTGGGTGCCTGTGCTGCACATTATTATTTAAATATTGGCATTTCTGTGTCTCTGGAGTGTTCTTTTAGTGTTTTGATGGAGTTATTTGGTAGTGCTGAGTGTTATGAAGGGAATTAAAAAGATTTCGCCAATTTAGACAGTATAAGTAGTTGGACTGGCATTTATATATGCTCAATATTCCTTCTTGTTATGATGAATTACTATTTTCAAAGCAAGGAAACTCTTACCCACTGTGAAGAAAAAACTTATAATGTGGATGAACATCAGAAGAAAGAGATTCCCAGTGGTAGTATATAAAATGAAAAGCAGAACTGGCTTCTATTGTGCTCTGTTTCCATTAGACATCTTGGAAGTTTTATAATGTGGTGCATAATAAATATCTAAGCCACAGTTTGAGGTCTTTTACAAAGGACAGACAATTCTTGTTAATATTTTTCTGGATCAGTATTCGCTCTTACACCCAGATTGATACAAATCTCTGGCATTTGTCCACTGAGTCAACTTGTGAATTTGTTAATTTGCTTTCCATATTGCACTGTATAACTCTGAATTTAAATCCAAACACCACAAATTTAAAATTGAATTTGAAAGAGCCAGAGAAACTGTGCATTAAATTTGCTCATATATCTACAAAGAGAGGAGATCTGCTTCTGAATAATTTTGGTCAGAGGCCTAAAAACGTTGAGGTGCAACTCACTCTGGTTGTTTCTGCTGCAATAGTACAGTGATTCCTCTGGAGAGAGATCACAAAGAGCTAACTGTTTGGACCCATTTCACCACCGAGGTGGATATCAAGTATAAAAACAGAAACAGACCTCAAGAAGTTGAGCTTGATCTTTTTTCAGATGTAATAATATGAGTCTGGTGACATCATCAGATCTGAAAAGTAATGCAGAGTTTTACTATATTTTCTTTTCATTGCTCCAGTATAAATGTAACCCAGTGTATGTAAAATGCATTATAGCAAATCCACAAGCAATTTCCTTCATTGTAACAAATACTGCATCTCATTAGAGCAAAACAAGCCCCCAGTTATGGCGCAGAACATCTGCTTAATAATTTCAAGTTCCTCCAACTATGCTGCCAAAACATCTAAAAAGTCAACATCTAGTCCATTACTTTGATCAACTGAAGTAGTAAAATTATAAATAATGCACCAAATGCAGATCTGGTGAAAGGCAGAGCAGAGCTGCTGGCCCTGAGCTCGCAGGGCTGGGACTGATGGGGATGTGGCATAAGGCACTGGAACTGGTATCGTCAGGGAAGGCAGGGTGGGATGCAGAACTGGATTTCAGCCTTGCACAGATTTCCTATCTAGCAGTGAGAAAGTTAGTTAATCTTTCTGTGTCCAGATCCTGACTGTAAAATGCCATTTCAAATGCTCTCTATATCTCATGGGTTTTCTGTAATGCATATGAGGTGCTTTAACATTACTGACAAGAGCCAAAGCATCCTTAAGCAAACAACAGGTCATTGTTTATGTAAAAATTGGCATGAGTTGTAATGTGACTTACTGTTTGTCTGCTCTGTATGTCTTAGGGAAAGGGTCACATTGTGCTGTTGCACTGTTAACATTTTGACTACTCATGTTCATTCCAACTTTGAACAAAAACTGAAAATGGGAAAATTTTCCAGGAATATAAAACATTTTTAAGTATCAAATTATTTGGGATGAGTATTGTCAAAACTTATACATATATATATATATTAAATAGTAATATTATTAGGATGTCAAATTATTTTTTTTAATTTTCAGTGAAATTTCAGGATTGAAATGAAACAAGGAAGTGAAAATGATTTTGATGTCCCTCTTTTCATTTTCAGCAAAACTTTATTGTGAGGAAATTAAACATTTTGAAAAAATGGGGAAAGTGTCAGTTGATTGACTCCACTGTATTTGTAACCAGATGGAAAAATGTGCTGAAAAGACAATATATAAAATATAATATATAAAAGAGATTCTTGCACATGGCCAAGTCATTTGAATAGAAGAAAAACCTGATTCTGAACAGAAAGGGTCATGGGAAAGCAGAAATACCAGCCAGTTCCCTATTCCTCGGGTTTTATACAGCATGGTTACACCCGTCTGCACACGGACTGGCAAATTCAGTTGTGGTGTAGATGATGGAGTTTGATTCAGGGAAGTGGCTGGCTTTACTTGCCAGCTCCAGCCAGGATTGGCTATGGCAGTTAAACAGGTCAGAAGAGGAGTATCCTTTTTAAACCCTATTTCCTCCTCAGGCCAAGCCCAGCATGTTTGAGAAAATGATCTGCTCCCTAAGCTATTGCTACAGGGCTGTTGTTTCTCGCCACAGGAGCAGTTGTTGCCAGGGAGTTCAAGAGCATCTGAGAGAACAAGATTCCCAGTGTTTGTCCATTAATCAAATCTGAATTTCAGCAGCCAAACACATAGAATAAAAACCCATTAATTTTGTCTCAATGAACATATAGAACGTAAGTAGGGAAAAGAGTGAAAAAAGATGTGCTGATTAGCCTAATTTGTCTATCCTTGGTTTCATTATGTATTTAGAACTTGATTTTCTGAGTTTAAATGGTCTTAATTCTCCTTGAGAGGGTTTTCCATTATTTAACAATCTTGCTGTCAAGTGTTTGCTTTTTCTTTCAATTAGTTAGGTTCTGGGCTTGGTTTTGAGGGTTTTATTTTGATCTTAATCCAAAACCCATCTCAACTTTCCTGAACATTCTTATTCCTTTATTGGATAGTTACAGTATTTTCAGATGTTTATGCCTGACTGTCACTTATACTATATATGTTTAGCTTAAAAGTAATTGGAAGGAAAGTCTGGTTATTTCTTTCATCATTTATGAAAAGAATAACTGAGTCTGAGACTTCAGAAAATTTGGCTTTCTCTAGTGACTGTTTATAAGCTTTTTTCAAAATAGGTTTTCTAGCACCGTGGTTAGATCTGATACTACAGAGGAATAAGGATTACTTTTTGCTTGGTGTATTGAATTTCTTCCCTCCTCTTTCTCTCTAATTTATCCTTCTTTAAATGGACAGTCCCTTAGTCCTCCCTATTTCAGATCCAAAGGCACATCCTGGAGCTAATGTGCAATGTGTTGCTCATTCCCACAGGTTAATTGGCAGGCCCAGCTTCCTGCAGGTTCGTACAGCCCAGCCCAAGTGCGTTTCACCATTACCTGGTTTACAATTATAGCAAAACATAACATCTCTTAGCACATTTTATAAACCCAGCTGTGTAAGGTATTAGTGGTTTGTGTTTAGGTTGAAAATCTTGTTCATGTGCTGCCTGCTGCAGAGCATGGGGAATTCATCAGTAAACATGCTTGGCATCAGTCCTGCGAGGCTGAGACAGAGGAAATGGGATCCTGGTGCTATACGTGAAACTATGCCTGCCCTCACTGCATAGCCTGGAGCAAGATCTAAGTCTCCAGCTCACATTTAGCATTATTCTTCAGGAAATTTTGGGGATAAGAATGATCTTTTAATACAGGATTGCTTTTGGCCCTTTTTCTGATACACACTGTTCTGTGAAGTCAGCTCTGGCTTATCCAATAGTAGCAGTAATTCTGTGTTTTTGCTGCTACTGCCCAGCCACAGAAATTACTTCAGTACTCAAGGACAATGCATGTTGGCTTCCACATGAAATAATAGGAATGGTGGGTTAGCGTTGAAGACCTGCAGAATTCAAATCATAACAAAAAATGTGGTCAACACCTTAAAAAATACTTTGAAATTCAAAATCAGGCTGTCTGCCTTGGCAAGTACTATGGATGCTGCCTAATGCATGCAGACAAAACTGTTTGCACAAATAAATTTTTACTTGTATTCATACATGTTGATATTCATTCTGATGAAGTGTGCCGCTAATACATCTTTTTATTTGAGATTCATTTTCATGAGAGGAGTGCTTACAAAGAGGCAAACAGTTACCAGTATTCAGAACTAAAATATGTTTTTTAGTTCACTGTACTGTGCACAAGCAGATTTTAAAGCCATGTATCTAAACCTAGCAGTAGTTAGTCTTACTTATACACTGGTAATCCCCCCCACCATTTAATTGAGGAATTATGTGTATGCAAGCTCGTGTAGTGTTTGTGTATGAAGGAGGTGCTGCATGTTTGTATAGCACATATAATATATCCTGAATGGTCAGTTTATGATTTATGAAACTATACTGCAATACATATTAAGGTGTTTATTGCAGCATTTAAATTACTGAATTATTCAATAAATTATTGCAATTTTCAATAATTTAGCTTGACATTTCAATAAATATTTAATGCATAATTGCTTATTGAAATATTTATTGCATTGACATGAAAGTGGAAATTCTGCTGATCAGACCACCTGTTTATATTGGCTATTGGTCACAGTTACTGCTGGATATTGAATTTGGAAGGCCAAGTGAAAGCAGCATATGTTCTATATCTGGTTAGCACGGGCATCAACTGCAGGGAAAATACGATGGCCTGAGGATTTGTATATGCTGGCAACTGGCATATGCACCTACACCACAGACAGCTTAAAATCTGTATACATTTGTCTTCACAGCTGCTTCTAATCATATTAGCAAGATTGATATTCTTGTACATGCCAGAGGCGATCCCTCCGCTCTCTGTTAAAGCAGAACCACCCAGGACAGGGGCCTGAATTACAAATAGAGATTGGAAAGCAGGTGTTAAGTTTTCAAAGAAGAAAAGACTGTGTTGTTAAGAACAAATCCAAGTTTCAAAAGGATTTTTCTACTGCCTGGGATATTGGATCTCTTGAGATAAGACTCAAGTGGTTGTGAAAACATGGGTATTATAGGCATGTCCTGCTATTATCAAAGGGATACTTCATTAATATTCCTGTTTGGCTGTGAACTCATTCTTCTGTGTTTCTTTTTCTGTGAATTGTAATCAGGCCCGTTGCTTCTGAGACTATTGTCTCTTGTCAGTTTTTTGAGACAGAGTTGGCATGAGGACAAATAAGTAATATGTTGTTTCCTAAAAGACCTTTTTTCTAGGATTATTCATGGTAATCTTTTTTGTCAAAGTCTGCCTCTCAAGAGGCCGCTGCACTTATATCCCACATAGTGAGACTTCAGTAAAAGCAGTAATTGCATTACTGTGCCTTACTTGACTTTGGCCATGGTTCACATAACACAGCCTGTGTGTTTAATCAGCCTATAACATAGGAAACTATTCTGCTGTATGGTAACCTTCCCAAACATTTGGCATCCCATCCCAGGGCTGGTGCAAATAAGCGGACACTGAAGGGGCAGGTCAGCAAGGTATTTTGGGACATAGGAGGTCAGTAAAAAATAAAAATGTTAATATTCTTTAACTTCATAGATCAAGATTTCTGTGGCATAGAAAATATTTATCTTTAGGATGCAAAAGTTTTGGGTCTTCAACATTCACAGAATCAACTAAGTTGGAAAAGACCTTTGAGATCATCGAGTCCATCCATTCATCCAAGGGATTATCTGATTATCTATTGCTTGAAATATGTTATTTCATTTTTCTGACGTTATTTCTCTCCTCATGAAGGAAAGATGTTGTCTTCTCTGTGTCCTTTGTGAAGCCAACTTCAGTTGACAGCATCCTTCTTTGTCCTAAAGGTCAAAAGAGAGAAATCAGGATTCTGAGACTGATTTCAGAGTTTAGTTTGGCCTAAAGTTATACAATGCACATTAAATTTTTTCCCTCTAGAACTGTAAGTATTTGGAAAAATTACATCATTCATCTCCTTATAAATATGAATGGAAAATAATGTTTTTTAAAAAAATAAAAAATAGTTGAAGACTGACCATGAACTTTGTCTCTTGATAGAAGAAAACAGGAAGAGAAATCAGACTTGCTGCCTACAAGTGCTCATATGTTTCTAGGGATGAACAGACACTAGGGATGAACAGACACAAAAAAGTAACACTCATAAAATAAATTTTAACTGATAAGCTGAGTCTATAAATTGAATACATTGGTAAGAATCCATGGAAATAATCTTAGGTGAACTGCTGGGTAGAAAGTTTCAGGAACAGGATGGAGATGTGTCTGTGTGAGCCCCTCTGGGGGACAGCCTGGATGCAGGAGTGTGCAGATGCATGAAGGGAAATTCAGCATCCTGTACCATTGGCGCTCTGCTCATTATCCAGAGTGTATTAGGAATTAGAACTGTGTGGCTTTGCATGAGCTCACGAGTTGGAGAGCTGCCTTCCTGCTGTAAGGGTGGGGAAGGTATGCAAAGTATTTAGGGTATGTGTCCGTGCATGTCCTGTAGATCCTGCTCTGTGTACTACAGCAAGAAGAAGTAGATAATTTCTTTTCGGAACAAAAACTATGTTCCTTTCCTTTTTCTGGGGTCAGTTTTTTCGTCAGGCTTCTTTTACACCACCTTCTATCATGTGGTTAGTTGTCTTACACATAGTCAAACTAAAGCCTTGAAAAACATGAACACTGCACTGAAATGATGAAGCCTCAAAGACGGTATTTTGGGGGGGATTTTTGTTCACTTAATAAATTTTGTCCTTTAATGGAGTTACTTTTAGTAAATTTAGTTTTTTAAAAAACATTGTCTCTGTGCATGTGAAAATCAAGAAGTTTTTAAAAAATGGACCTAGAGGTTGTAGTTTAAAGAAAAATACCTAATATTGTGATGTTTAAGATAAAGTCCAAACAGCTGGGAGAGCAGTGTTGGCTGGTTTTGGTACAGAAAGGCTTTGGTGATAAAATCTGTAGGGGTTAGAACATGCAATGAAAGCCAGCAGAGATGCTTCTGACTTACTGTCTGCATGAACTGTGAATGCAGTTCCATCTGTCAGTCTCGTGTGGTTTCAGAAATACTAGAATTAATTTTATTGCCTAATTTGGGGAACTTAAACTAGAAGTGGAAGTTGGACTGTTTTGTTGTTTAGTATTCTGTGGTACAATGCATGGAATGATCACAAATTACTGAGATCCTGCGGTATGAAGCTGTAATTAATTGTTATGTGTATTTATGCTGATGTACAATGTACATGAGGGGTTTTGGCAAGATCTCAGGGCAAGGTGGTGGGTTTTGGATACAAAGAGTGAGCTTTTCCTACTCATTGGGGGAAATCTGAGAGAAAACATGAGCTGCAGCCGTAAGTCACAGTACAGCTGACATCAGACGGGACCTCTGGAGATTGTCTCGATCAACTCCCCAGCTCATTTGGGGTCACCTTCAGCCAGTCTACCTAAGACCATGTCCAGCTGGGTTCCAAAATAACAGATTCATGTAATAACAGATCTGTTGCATACTCTAGAATCAAAAGCATAGCTTATTTTGAACAAGAGAAGTGGGTGAACTGTTGCGGCTGATACTTTGCAAATGAAGCCGATGTAGCTTGAGTGCTTGAGAAATAGCTCCTGTACCCTAACAACAAAATTACTGGTTACAGATGTTTTCATTAGAATCTTTATTAGTGGTGCATGCCTGAGTAGCAAATATGTATTATCACAAAACACCTTAATAACTCCATGGGGCAAATACGTATAATAAAACTATTGCCCAGCCATTTAGAGGTCCAGTGGGGTTGCAGTGGGGTTCCAGTGCCCACTCAAAGCCTCAGTATGTTTTAAAGAGAGAACTTAGAGATGTCAGTTGATGTAATTGTGCAGTTCCCACAGGCAGCGTGTGTGAAAGTTGGTGTTTCCAGTCTCAGGGTCATAATGAAAATTTTCCTTTAGATTTACTGTAGATTTGTGTGGCTTTTTAGCACCCACAGTAATTTTGGGTGGAATGGACCTGGATGTTCAAAACCAAAAGCCAGAAGGTGAGCTCGTAGTGCTCACTGGGATCATGCAGATATGGCAGCTGAAGGTTTTAGATGTGGTCCCATGTGCCATTAGTGTAAAATGAGATTCGTACTTCTTTCAAAACCTGAAACTGAGATGGTTTCATGCAGCCTTGAGTCCAGTAGCAAAGCTTTCATTCATCTTTGTCAAGGGCTACTCCTAAAACTTTCTTATATCCAAAAGGTTAAAGCAGGAGCAGTCAGCTGTCAAACACGTGTGAGGAAAGGTCTTTCAGTAATAAGAACCTGATTGAGTTAGAATCTCCCCTAGCTGTGGTGAATCCTTACCCAGGGCATATTTCCATTATGAGCCACCCTGCAGGTGAGGACTGAGAAGGCTGCTTAGTTCAGCACGGGATTCCTCATCTTTCCTCTGTCCCAAACTGAAACAGGCTGTGCAAAGCAGAGGCCATCCCAAACCAATCACGCAGGTATGAAAACTTCAGACGGTATCTCCCAAAAAACTTGAAAAAAACCCCTTTTTGCTAGAAAACAAAGGAAGCAGAAACACTTTCAGTTACTCTCAGCTGGAAAGGTCCTGATCTCTCCTTTTAGCCCCTGTACAACCCGATAGTATTTGCTAGATGTTATACATTTTTACAATGTATACATTGTTAGACATTTTTTTCAGTCATAAAAGGATCTTCTGCTTCCTGTATAAACTTAGTTATTCCAACTGCTTCCATCAAAGTGTAAAACTCATAATAATGAATGAAATAGCATCAGGATCAGACTCTTAAAAAGTAAAACATCAAAGTACAGTAACAAAACCCTTTACTGTTCAGATTGGACTTGTGCCTATTGTCATGCTGTTGGAACTTACTCATCAAGACAAAGCACCAAATGTGAGAAAGCTTAATTCACATGATAGATAATAGCAAAATAAGAATTTTCATTGCTTTCTCCAGAGATGTTTTAGCTTGTTTGGCACAACAGTATTTGGGATAGTGTTTCACATACTTCTAAACAGCATAATTTGCCTTTGTCTAGAATGAAATTGGTCATTACAAGTGCCCTGGAATAAACCCTCATCCCAACTGAGAAAACTATTAAAGCAGCTATTTAAATGAGTATTTAATAGTAATAACTACTAAATGATCTAGCATACGGTTATATGCTGTCCAGAGTTGTGGCCAGTGTCACAGTATGTTAAAAATCCCAACACAGGTGATGTGCAAGTTGCAGACATATACAAAAAGATCCAGTTCACGTGGCTTCAGTAGAACAGGGAAGGTCTCTCTGCACACACTTTCCAGTGGAAATTCCTTGCTCTGCAAGAGCCTTACAGAGTCACGTTGTTGACATAAAATATCTGGATTATTCTGCCTGAGCAGGCTCGGTGCTCTGGGGAGCTGGGTGAGTGCTCTGGCACTGCTGGCAGCTGGGGGCTTTCAGGCTGCCTTTGTGCTGCGCTCGCGTGGCCGAAGTGGCACGGCCACCTCGGCCTGGTGGCATCCATGCTCTGCTGATCACTGAGGGATGCCAGCTCCCTCTGAGTCTTACAGCTGGGTTAAATAGGCCAAGATGTCATTTGCAGGAAAGTAATACTTCAGAAAAAAAGAAGACTCTTGAGATTGTTTTTAGCACCCCCAGATTTCAGGCGTTACAACTTTTCAAAGTGAATAGGGCATTTTACAGAAAATTCCCACCTTGTCACTGGATTGCTTAGTACTTTCCATGTTGAGTTGATTGTTTCATTAGCATTTTATAGACTGAAGTTTATAATTTTCTCTTAGTATTAAGGGTGAAAATCTGCTCTTCAGCTTGTGCATCCAAATGTGTTTGATACCAGCTGTTTAATAAAATCTCTGTATTAATGAAAGCAGTGATGTGCCACATAATTTAAGTATTTCCATATATGTGAAGGTATAGGGAACTTTAGAAGTTATCAAATTAGAATTTTTTTTTTAATAAGTGGATTAATTCAAAGAGCATTGGTAACTGTTTCAAGCGTTTGGAAGAAACTATGTTGTGTCAGCAAGTAAGACCTGTAGCTTTTGTTTCAAAAGGTTTATATGTTTTATTATTAGTGTTTTTAAATCAAACTATTTAGCACTTCTGGTTTCTGAGACCGGTGGGGACTGTTGGCCCTTCTCCCTAACCCAGGAGGAGTTGACACCACTCCCAGAGTCTGAAGCAACCCCTCTTCTGCAGGGCTTAATTTATTACTTGGACATGAGACTTGCTCTGCGGTCTACTAAAGGAATCAAGAGGCTCCCTGTAGGTTCACTCCTCCTTAGGTAGGAATAATTTGGCTCCCTCCCAGTCACGTCTTGATAATTGATCCCTCTGCCTTTTTCCTTAGGAGGGCAGCGTGTGCTACTGCCCGCAGATGTAGGCTTGTAGAACTGTGCTTTCTTATATGATACATTGAAACTCATGGAAAAGAAGGAATTAAATGTGTTCCTGGACCTTGCAACTGGACGTTTGGGTTGGTAGGTCAGGTGCTGGTAAGGCCCAGCAGAAAAAAAAGGGAGCCAAGGATGGGGGACAAGGGAGCAGAGAAAGCTGATCATTCTTTTCACAGACACCTTCTATGCAGAACACTGACGTAGCTCAAATGTGTGCTTTGCAAAAAGTTGCTTTGACTTAAGGAGGCTGCCTGGTGAAAGCAGAGGGAGGCACATGGTCACCTCACCATGCCAGTACTGCAGTACAGTTAAGGCAGACACCTGGATCGCATCCTGTGCCCTGTGGAAATAAACCAGAAAGGCCTTAGGGAGAAGGAAATGCCCTGTATCTCACCGAGGAGCTGAGCTAGTCCTTGTGTGAGGAGGCTTAGTGTAGGTTCTGTATGAACGGCACCAAGCTCTGGATTCCGTGATGGTTTATCCCTGATTCTGTCTTCAGGCTGGGAAGCCTTGGGACATGGGAGCTCAACAGTATAGTCGACCTTGCAGCTGTGATTTCTCAAATTAGTTTTGTGAAGTACCACTAAGGATCTCCAGCATACATATAAATATTTCCTTTGTCTCTGGTTCTTAAGACAAAGAGAGTCTTGTCCATTCTTTTGAATTTAAGAGAAATATGAGCTATCAGTGTCTTGAAGGATGGAGAGAGTGATATTTTTTGTTTCCCAAGAGTAACAAAAAGGTAATATTGTATGTATATGCTGTCCTATTGCATCTTTTTAACCCTTCACTTCATGTTGGTATGGTTACAATTATCAGGAATTCTGATAATATATAGATGGTTATACAGATTTAAGTTCTTGAGCATGTGGAATATCTGCTGAATATGATCTTGTTTTAGATCCAGAGAGTGGAGATTTTAATAGCTTGCCTTTAATACTTCTAATAAATCACCAGTTGAAATGACGAGTTTACCTCATAGAAAGATGTGAATTGCTCCTTGCTGCTTCTTCCAAGAGTTGCCTCACTTACTCTGAATTTGGAAACATTTCGAGTGGGCTGGAAGTGCTTTCTGAATTGCTAGATTACCCATGTATACAGGCCAGATCGGGATTCATTTATTTCTAAAACTCTTGTATATTTATGCTAAGTTGTTATCTGTCTGCGAGGTTTGCTCTCCGCTACCTTTAGTTTATTTTGGGGTCCTGCATGTGTCCATGTGCACCCATTTCCAGTGCACGTGTCCATGTGCAGCCTTCTTTGAAGGAATCCCTTCATAGAGAGGAGTGGAAACTTCTGTGAACCAGTGACCTACATACAAGTGATGATGGGCTCACAGTCTAAGAATGTGAGCTGTGAGCAGTAACCATTTCGTGGGATGCTGATCTTGTCACCGAGTGCTTGGGAAGTCTTTCAATATAGGTGTCTTTCCAAGGGCCAGATAAAAAAGGTAAATTCTAAGCACAGTTTAGAGCCTCTGTTCTTTTTGGTGTAGAAGTTGGTTGCTAATCCCAGCCAAGTCTTCTACAATCCTAGAATCATTTAGATTGGAAAAGATCCTTAAGATCATGAAGTCCAGATTAAACTCGTCACAAATACAGAAACAAAATAAATTCAGTGCAGGAAAAACTTGTGATTTTCGAAAGAAATTGACTGGTAGACAAAAGTGGTTCATTCACAGAATTTCAAAGGCTGTTGCAAAGGTATGGCTCTTAAAGAAAAAAAACTAAATACTCAAAAATGTGGTTCAGTTATGCAGTAATTCTTCTTATTGAGAAATACAATAATAGAAAAAAGGTCACCGAGTCACATATTGTTTGCAAGCTCTAGAAGAGCAATGAAGTGATGTAAAACAGAAGAATGGGGAGAAATTGAGCAAGATTTTGGGGAGGACGATTTAACTTTGCGATCTGATTCAGCATAAAGAACTTCAGGAACAGGAAGGAGTGGAGTCAGAGCTGTCATCCTTATTGGGGCTGTTTGCTTCTGGGTGACCTTGGACAATCAACTTGATCTCTGTGAGCTTCAGTAAATGGAAATAGGCAAAAAGCAAGCTCAAACACTTGTCACTTCTCTGCAATTTCTACAGTAATCTACCAAAAAGAAAAAAGCAAAAAGCTGAGCCTTCCAGCATCCCAACGACAAAACCAAGTGCCACTCAAATGTTTCTTATTGCCCTCTTTGTAATTCACTTTAGTCAGGTAAATATTCCAAATAAATGAGGGACTTTCAATGTTCTAGAAATATGTATGCATAAATACAATTCCAGAATCAAGGTCTAAAAATTAAGCAGCAAATAAATCAGTGCTACTTATTTGAGGATTTTATGCTGACTGCTCCCAGGAACTAGATGTGAGGTCTACAGGCTACCATTAAAAACCAGAACTCCCAAACTGGGACTAACCCATACTGTCAAATGTCTCAAAAAATATCCACAGGCTTGCTGACTGACTGACTGACTGGAAATATTTTTTTGATCTGCAGACTTTCTGAACTTCAGTAAATGCAGTAATAGGAGTCATGGGTTGCATAAAAACAGCACAGTTGATCCTACTAGTGACTTCATGGTAGTCAGTGGGAAATTTGTCATTCTACCTTTTTTCCTATGATGGTGGAAGATAATTTTTTATGATGCTCAGATTTGTTCATCTTCTGGAGAGAGAATTGTATGAGGCTGTGAGCCTGTAGAGAATACAGGCTGGGAGAGCTGGTGCTTCATTTGTGTGGGTGTGAATGCTTAACTTTGTACTGTGTCTGCCAGCCAGCAGCAAAATCTGGCAGATCATTAACATAAATCCCAGAAAACAGGATTATGGAAGTGTTGATGTTATTACCTAAGTGCCAGTACAGTGGATTCTAGCTCTGTTTAAAAAGCATGTTATGAGTGGGTGTTACCTAGTTAACTGGAAATGTGCATTCCTAGTGCATACATAACCAAGGAAGCCAATGGTATTTGACTTTTCACTTCTGTAAGAAAATATGGCTTTAAAGAGGCATATTGTATGAACAGATTTCTGTGGAGTTTGATCATATGTAGCTTGTTCAAATGGTAACCTAGGAAAGCAATAAATGAAAAATTATGGTAAAAGCATCTAGTTTTGCATCATCAGCAGTTCCTTTTATCCTCTGATACGTATTTAATATATAGGGTTGATTATGAACGGTAAACTAATTTACTCATATCTCTTGCTTTGAAATTGTGGAAAAAGTTTCTTTGTTCAAAATCTCCAGATACTTGCATAACACAACAAAAAAAATTGGATCTTACTGCGGTTTTCTCAATTTCCTGAAATTTCAAGTGGATTAAAATCATAGTTATTTCCGAAGTAGTTTATTTGAGTAACTGAGACCAAATTGTCTGTGTTAATATAGTTTGTTTTCAAGAGTTGTTGTATTGATAATTGTGAAAACATAAAATTCTAATGTATAATAGCTTATTATGAAAATTTACTGTCCTTTATTTATCTCCACAAAAATAAGTGTGAGAAATGAGGTCAGTAGCTATAAAGAAGCAAGTACCCATTTCTTAATGGGAATAACAGGCAGTGTTTACAGTTTTCATTTGTTCCCAGGCAGACCTAAGGCTTTGTGTCCATCCACGTCTCTTCCTCATTTCCTGCTTCAGGCTGTCCTTGTAACAGCCCTGTGTGTGAGCTGGAGCTGTGCTGGGAAACTGGCCCTCTCTGTTCCTAATGACATCAAATGCTTCCTTAAAATTTTCCATTAGAACAAAAAACCAGTCACCTACTGAACTGGGTAAGAACAGTGACATCCCAGCATCCCAAGGCTGAGGCTTTCTAGTTTTCATTGCCAGCTATGGATGTCCATATGGTTGGCAATGACTTGGCAACAGGACTCTGGTAATTGTGGCTGGAGTGCAGAAATCCTGTTGGAGAACTCTGGCTGTCTTTGGTGTGGGGCTCACTGAGAGTGGGCTGGCCCAAATTTCAAACAGTGGAATAACCTGCAGAGGAAGGTGCTGTGGGAGTGTTGCCCAGCTGCTCTGCTTGCGTGTTTGGCTGGACCCCCATGCCAGTGGAGTGGCAGCACCAGGGATGGAGGTTTGAGTGGCAGCCACGTCCGTCAGCTGATGGCGCTTGTTGGGCTGAGTGGAGGAGAGCACAGAGAGGGTCTTCAGCGCTTTCATCCTTGGGGTTTAAATTTCCTGTCAGTCACACAGAAGTCTGTGAAATGAGACTTTCTCAGTTCTGACAAGGTTCTGCTTTTCCATGCTTCAAAACTGCAATAAGCCATGGTCTCCTTGGTGAAGCCCTGGGACCGGGCGGGTGTCAGAGGATGGAGAGGCATTGAGGGGCAGTCCAGCATCTCTTGCAGATCCTGTGCCAAATCCAGCAATCCTTACTCACCTCAAATTATTGCAATCACTTGAAGTTCAGGTTTTTCCCTTTGATTTCAGTAGGGGTGTCTCCCCTGAACAAGGTCTACATGATTGATTTGCTGCATTCGATTTCCTCCAATGCTAATTTCTCAATTTAATCAGCTTGATAGTCACCTACCAGTTTTGGAGAGATTTGGAGGAAGGAATGCTCTCATCCTTTCATTGTTGTTGAATATAGTCACATGAAGAACCTAAATACAAACAGATGTCCATTTTTAAAAAGTCAGCATATTGTGGAAATTTAATATTTTTGTTAGCGTCACTTACAGAGATTTTATTGCAGAACACTCAATCTCTGGTTTGTGTTCAAACAATGTTAAGAGATTGTTGCTCCACTGAAATTTGGAGGGTTTTCAGTAAGATCATTCTGCCGTATTTATTTATTTATTTATTTCGTGTCCTGACTGGCAGAAACTGGAATTACAGAGTTCCTTTGGCTACTGCTGCTCACCTTGGGGAATGGGGTGGGGTGAGTGGCCTGTGCTCTGTCTCTGCCTTTCCTGTTGCACAGAGGACGAGGCGGCTGTGCTGAACCACAGCCTCCTTTGCATCCTGTGTAGGAAGCAAGAAGGTTTAGATCAGGTCTCAGGAGCAGAACCAAGGGAGTTCTTTGTGGAGGGTGGTGGCTCAAGGAAGTGTCCTGGCAGTGCAAGGGGTTATACATAGGGACGAGGTTCCTGTTCCAGAGCGGGAGCACAGGGAAAGCATGAGCAAAAGGAACCATGAAAAAAATACCAAATTCTTTCAGGTATTGTACAGGTTCATTAGTTACTGCTCAGCAAAGCAATATTTAAATACTTGAAGTGTGTATGAATGTGCGTAGGTCCAAGCCATTTTTCATGTATGTATATTAGCTTGCTGAGGTGATTATCCACCACAATGGCATTTGAGTAGCTCCTGTTGAAATCAGTGAGTTATCAAGAAAATTTTCAGTGATTTCTCTAGCATATTTGCAGCATTCTCATTAAAAAAAAAAAAATTAAGCTTTTTCAAGTGATAATAGCAAAGTTGGAAAGTTTAACTTAAAAATGTCAAAGGTCCTGTTGTCTGGGGACAACAGCTTTTGCTGCATAAATCTGCATTTGGCCAGATGGAAAGTTTTTCTGGTTGGCTGGGTCAACACATTTAGCCCTTCTGTGCCTCAAGTTCTGTTTTCGTTTGGGGCGGGAGCTGAGAACACAGAGAAGATGCAGCATATACAGGAAGAAGGTGAACTTTCTAAATTAAAAGCTTTGGCTTTCTTTGCTAGATTAAAACATTATGTTCATGGAAACAGCGTACATTAGTCACTGGGAAATTAAAGAAGATATTTGAAGTATGTTGGATCTGTTCTATGAAAATCAGTTTAGAAGTCATCAGTGGATCAAGTCTCCTTGGGGTAATTGCAGGAACATTGGATAAAATCCAGTTTAAAATGAAGTCAGATTATACTTGCAATAATATCCAAACTATGGGGTTAGCTTTTCTTGCCTGAAACATCTGCAGATAGAATTGATGCTGTGTCTGCTGCGTGAAGATGGAGATTTGTGTGCAGTGCTCCTTGTCAGGAGTTCTTGCTTTTAAGAAGCAAGAAGACCCAGATGCCAGTTTTGTTGTGCTTTCTCAGTCTGAAGGCTGTTTGAGCATAAATCTGCTTTAATCACGGTGATACCTTGTTGGATATGATGCTACTCAATGTTAGGGAGCAGGAGACTCTGTCTGCGTACTCATTTGGCTCTTGTCACAGTATTTTGTGAACATCTTAGAAACTATGGGAGTACTTCTGGAAAGAAAGGAAGTTTTATCCTGATTTTTTGGTTTGTAATTTATAGAACACGTCTGGTTACTGTTTTGTCCAATGCAATAAAGCAAGTCTTAACTATGGCAGGATCTAATATGAAGCATTCTGCCTAAAATGCTGTTCATTCTATCCATCATCCCTGAAGCCATGAACGGAGAAACTAAATGTCATGATTAATTTAATTCTGACAACCATAAATGAGTTTTGAGTTGAAAAACTGATGAGAAAAACTTTTATCTTACCAATGCTGTAAGCATTCTGGGAATTTCTCTAAAACCAGCTCAACAGCTTTCAGTGGAAATACAGAAGAAAAATACAGTTAATTGCTCATCTTTGCTGTTAGCTAGTTGATCTAAACTAAGCATATTGAATCATATATAATACCAGCAGACATCCTTCTTCCCATTTCTAGTCCTGCTGTGTGGTGCCAAGCCACACATCAGTACCATCAGCACTCTATCCACAGTCACCACCCTCATTGAAGGAACTGTCTTTCAGTGGAAATAAAATATTAGATCAAGACTTGCTTTCTGACTCCAATTGTCTTCTAACACTCTTAGCTCAGTTGAAATACATTTCATTCACTTCTTGTTCCCATAAGCCATCCTTATTGCCTTTTGAAGGACTCACAGCCAGTGTTGAAGAGATTCTTGGGGAATTTTCTGTGACTGTATTTGCTGCCTGTTGCAGAGTGGAATCATGGCCTTGTGCTCATAGAGGTCTTTGAAATAGAAATGGACATTAAGCATCAGTAAAAGAATTTGACCAAACACATACAGACTGGATACTCAAGAGAGTTGGAAAATATTTAGAAGATAAAGCAGTTTAAATAACTCTATGTATTGTAAAATTTAATGTCTACACATTTGCATCTGATCTTTTACCAGCTCTATTTTTTTCTGTATTTTTAATATGGATATGTCTGACTATAGATCCTTCCATCTGCATTTCTGTCATCTCTTTTAAAACCAACATGATTGACCTTGATTGCTGTGAACTAGCTTGTTACTATAAAGTCTATTTTTGGAAATGGAGACACAGCCGAGGTAAGAGTCTTCCGTGCTGTAGAAGTATTGAAAGAAAGAATTGGAATCTAAACTAAAAACTCACTGTTAAGAGGACTGATCTGGAGTAAGAAATACCAGCTAGAGCACCGGGGCTGTGTATTGCTGGTTTTCCATCCCATGTAACAAGCTATGCTACTTTACATTATTTACTTAGTGGCATAACTTAAAGCTTGGAAGGTGTTCCAGTCAGGAAAAAGGGAACAGAAACAGTTTCCTTGATGTATCTGTGCACCCCAAGGAATGCGTATTTCTGGATCAGGCCCTCATGTGCACTGTAGATGTTCTAATGTTAAATATAATGCACTGCACTGTGTCTGTGGCTGATACCTGTCTGCAGTAATTCCCAGTTGTAACTAATACATGTTCCTATTTAATATAGTTCATAGGAAAATACCTCCATATGTTTTGAATTCTCTTGCATCTTCTCTGGAGTTCTCAAGAGTATGCTGTTAATTTAATATATGATTTTGTTCCATATTTGTGTCTTGTGTAAGCTGGTCAGTACACAGGCAATAAACTTGAAACAGCTGAAGCGTTAGCGAGCGTATGTAAGGTTTATTTAGTAAAATGCTTGATAGGGTCAGTGTCCTTGGCTGTATTGTAACAGAAGCTCACTGGTCTATTAGAGAGCCACGAAATTCAAAATATTTATTTCATCAGTAATCTCCTTCTCAGAGTCTATCTGAATAGGTCATTTGCTTGGCAACATCTCTTGTTCCATAATTATTAATTCCAGAAGAATAGCAGCTAGTGCAACTTGAGATCTCCTGTGTTTTCCTCTGACTCTGCTCTGTTTTCTTTTAAAGGCACAGGCGTTGCACTAGGTGCAATGAAGCTGTTCCCTTGCAGGGACAGGGCAGTGCCAGTTCATGCCTATGCTGCTGTTTCACTGCCAAAGATCTTGGAGTTTAGGAAAATGCCAAATAAAAGAGAGTATTGAGTGAGGATGGATATTTAATTGCTTTTACTAGTCTGGGTATTGAATCGCAGTGCAAAACCCTCTTGTGTTTCTTGTTAAAAGAAGAAGTGGATTTTTTCCCCCAAATCCATGATTATGCACTATGGATTGGGCATCATATTGAGCAGGCTGCTTACAGGACTTAACCAGCTTATTTTCACCAGAGGAGCAGGCAGTATTTC
Organism: Gymnorhina tibicen; assembly: GCA_013399875.1. NCBI lineage: Eukaryota > Metazoa > Chordata > Aves > Passeriformes > Artamidae > Gymnorhina > Gymnorhina tibicen. The sequence goes on from VXAZ01000255.1 coordinate 572,245, forward strand.
AGAAAGGGGGAGGGTGAACTGCTGAAAGCTTGTGTGTGCCTATATAGTTTTAAAGTGTTTGAGCCAGTACAGAATGGTTTCAATGGAAAATGGATAATTGTTAACATCAGCTTTTGTACAGATGCTTTTTGGCTAAAAGAGAGGTAATTTATATTTAAAGTCTGTGAGTGTGATCCATTATTTTTCACAACATTGTTTTACTGAAGTTTCCCCTCTTTGCCCCTCAGATTCTCTGGTTAATAAGGCTACCTCTGCTGTTCCAGCACAGTTTCTTCCTCCGAAAGGTCTGTACCAGGTGAACCCTAAATCACAAACTGTGCTTGCCCTCCGTTTTTGGATAGTATTTGTGAATAGCTTACATATTTGGCTGCAGTCTTACTGCCAGACTTGAAAGGATTGCTGCATTACTGTGTTGCACTCAGTCCAACTTGAGATAGGGGCAGGGAGAAGAGCTTTAGCAAATTTTAAGGGAGCTGTAGTGATGTGTGTCCCTCTTTCTGTGCTATGTTAGCAAGCATTAATTGATACAGACATTTAAAAATGATTTGCACAATTAAACATTCATTCCCTCTCCCTCCTAATTGCTTTGGGAAGAATGCATGTAACTAGGCTGGACACGGTTTATTAGTTTAGCTTTCTTGAGGGTTTGGAAACTTTTTTGCTATGTCCCAGTCTCCACTAAAATTCTGTATTGTTTTGTGTGGAGTAGCCTGACTGCACGGACACAAAGCAATAGGCTAATATGCCTCACACCATCATTGTAAGGTGATTATAAATTTAACACCTTAAAAGTAATTTTCAGAAAAGTGAGAAACTTTATTGTTTCAGGTCTTTGGAATGGTTCTGATACTTTCATGCAGAGGTAACTGTTGGTTACTGTGGTATGGAAAGGAAGAAGTGAAGCATTAGACAAATGTGCTCTTTATTGCTCCCTTTTGATGATAACAAGTATTTTACCATTCAAGAGAAGGAGTTTCTAGTTCTCTATTTAACTACCATGTGATCATCCTGATATTTTCGTTATTAAGAGATTCATGGTTTGACCTCCAGCATCCTATTAAGACATTTATAGTGACCTGATTCAAGGGGCAAATCTTAAGCTGCTAGGAACTAAGGTGTTTCAGGGTATGTAAGATGATTTGAAGCAGTTGCAACAGAAACCTTTAAATCAACACCCTGAAACCCAGATATATGGGTTTGATGTTATCTAGGCATTTGAGGTAGCAGTTATTCTGTGGGTTGCTTTTGGTGTAATATTTAAGATAACAGGTGATAACGTTTTTAGAACAATTTTTAAGTTACATTACTTTTACTGTGTTGGACTCACAGCTGTACATTGATCAGGCTGTAGATACTTTCCATGTAGAACTTTGGGGACAGAAAATTATGTACCTTTAGTATGCTTTCTGCAGTCCGGAATGAGAGGTAGGATTTGCAAGACTGTGAAATTTCACAATTTACTGCTTTCCAGAGACAAAAACTGACTTATTGGAAGTATTTTTACAAATAAGACTTTATGCTCCTTGGTGCAATTCTCTGGGACAGAGTCCAGACAGGTGCAAGAAAATCTTCCTTATTTCTCATTTTGAACTCTGAACATCTGTGTATCTAGGACTGCACTTGAGCATTGACATTTCTTTGGGGAGAAGCACAGAGAGAGCTTTATTCATGCAGAAACTGTTTGTATGAATGGTAAGTTTCCTTGATGGGGAACAACAGTATCTTAGCGTTTACTACATGACAGCAAATATATTTGGAACGAAAGCGACTGCTGTATCTATTATAACGAGGCACTGTGGAAGGAGGAATAAATCAATAAATAAACGTAGGATCATGAAGGATCTTGTGAGTTCTGCAAGATCCAAGGTTAGGAAATGAAACCCTTTAGAAGAGCACAGTTTGTGCTTTTCAGTTTGTCCAGTGCCAGTGTCCAGTGGTGGAGGTGCTGCAGTCTCCATAAAGAAATGGTGCTTAGTTATTCCTTCCAGTGGAAATCTTTTGTGAAGTGTAATATAGATTTCCATGCTATAGCTTTGGCCTGTCACCTCCTATCCAGGTCACAGCAGACATAGGAAGGCTTCTATTCCCTTTTGTATTTTATCTCTACCTAGAGACTGTCATCCCCTCTGCTTTTTCAAAACACCACCATTATTTGAACCTTCCCTCTTTAACTGTGTTTACTAAAGCGCTGGTCACTCACTTTCTCCTCTGGATTGTCTTCACATGGCCCATCAGAAGAGAATAGTGTTGCACTGAGTGTTGGTCTCTGCTGTGATTTGCACACTGCCTTCTGCTTTATACTGACCTGTACAGTGTTTGCTTTCCTTTTTTAAGTTCATACTTTCAGTGCCTCACATTAAATGAGATCCACTGTCACTGCTCCAGATTCCTTGTGTAATTACTGCTTCTCCATTAGGTTTTCAGTCTGTGTTTGTGCAGGTGGTTGTTATGTCACAAATGTAGGATATCATACCAACCCCTATTATATTTCATCCTGCCTCTTCAGACCCTTCCCCAAGCTGTCAGTGTATTTTTTGAGCTCTAATCCTTCCCGCCAGTATTGCTGCCTTTCCCAACTTGGTGTTATCTGTGAATCTCTCTTGCTATCCCACCATCTACCTAATGCATGAATACATACGTTGGAGCTGTATTTGGGAAAGATCTTGCAGATTCTCACTCAGTAGGTACCAAAACCCAGCCAGTGAATTACTGGGTAGTAGTTAGTAAGTAGTTTTCAAACCAACTTTGCACATCCCTTATAGTAACTTCCAGATGTCATTTTCCAAGTTTGAAGTGTCAGACACATTTGAAAAGCCAAGCTAAAACACAGCCACTGCTTCTCCTGCACACAGAGCATGTTGGTAGAAGGAAGTTAAAGGGGTTTGACAAGATTTTTATCTTGACACATCCGTACCGGTTTCTACTGCTGTGCTGGGAGGAGTGGGATGTAGGGTGATGCCACAGATGAGCACAGAAGAGATAGATCCTATGGATCCTAGTTTCATGGGGCAGAACTCTCAGTGTGAAAATAGTCTTTTACTGGATGCCCTTTTTCCCCTTAGCTGAGAGAGATACGGGAGATGAGACAACTCAAGCTTTGTTGTTCTGAGATCCAGTTACTAAGAGCACAGAGGCTCGAAGTGCTACGGTCAGCGCCAGTGGAGCTCAGCTGCCAGCATCAGGGAGCAATTACTGCCTCCCAGTGCCTCCCACTTAGATCTTCCCAGATTCAAGATCACTGAGTTGGTACCTTTCCGTTTTCCTCTCTGTCTTAACATCTAACAACCACGGCATGCAAATTCTGAAAACCAGGAACAAAAAGTAGAAGCAAAGTTGCTAAGAAATTTTGAGTCTCATCAGTGATCATTATAGCTTTTTATATAAGAATAGTCTTAAAAATGAATGTAATGTGAAACACTGAATGTTTAGCGTTTCATCTGCTAACAGAAGGGAAGCAGCTTTCAAGTTAACTGACTGAGCTCCAGGTCACTGGCATCCTAGTGAAAACATTGTTCTAATGAACATTCATGTTTTAAACTGATGTTTATGCGAGTGAAGGAAATAAATATCTTTGAGTATGTAAATAAAAGCACAGAATGGTTTAAGTAATCCTTAAGAATTTATTTGCCTATTAAAGGACTGTGGCAAGAGGCCATGGAAATACAGTTAGGACATTTTAGACCAAATAATAGCTATATTAATGTTGAAATGAGTACAAGTCTTTTTTATTATTTCAGAAACACTCCTCACTTCACAACAGTTATTTTTTTGATCTTAAGACAATCTGTAAGTGTGTAAGGCTCAGTCAGAACATACTGACATGTATTTCCTAAGGGACAGGGACAGTCAGTGTGGGGCTGACTTTTAGCTGTTTCTGATTTCATTCTTTCTGCTGTGGCTCCTCAGGTGGTAATTTCTTGGTGTTGTTCCAGAGCAAAGAATCTTCAGTTACAAACCTTTTAGAAAAGGAATTTAGTCTCTTCTCTTGCTTTCCCATTGATGCACGTGTATCCTGTGTATAACAAGTATAAAACTTTGTTTAGTTTATACAACCACAGGTAGTACATTTTAAGTCTGTGTTCATCAAAGTGGCCGTGTTCATGTCAGCATAGAAGACTGATGAGGTTATCAATCAGAGGGATGTGAAATGAGTTCAGGAACTGGATTTTTGAAAAAAAAAGGAAAAAAAAAGGTGTATCTAAGTCACTGCTTCCTCTGGAGACAGCAAGGGCAGGGAATGCAAGGATTTTTGTGGGTTGATCCAAAATTATTTCTTGAGAAATTTTGGCAAATTCAGTCTGTTTAAAGAAACTAAAAAAAAGGAGTGGATTGAGATAACTAAAAACATTATTATTGTCTCTGAGTTGTGTAATTAAAGTAAAATGAAAGTTGATTCCGATATGCAAAAGTTTTAAAAACATTGTGTCATCATTTCTTGTAAAGAATGATGTAATAATTTCGATTTTTAAAGATAAAATGTTAAGTTTCTTCCCTCTTCCCCCAAGCTAAATAACTCAGAAAAGCATAACTTCAGAAAGCATTTGGACTTTAATGCAAACTGTACAGCTCAGAGAAAGTTTTGTTTAAGAAAGAAAATGAAGATTTTTTGCCAATCATGTAACAAAAGGAGTCAGTGAGAGCTGGCTCATTTTGTCTGGGAGCTGATAGCAGGAAACAGCAGCATTGTTTTCCCTCCTTCCCCTGCTGTCGCTTTTGGCTCCTTGGTCCTTCTTTATCTTCATATTAAAGAAAGCTTAGGGTGCACTTCAGTGAGGAGTGACTTCTTACATGGAGAAGAGCATGCCGTGAGTTTGCATGAGGCAAGGTTTTCTGTGGAGCCTTGCTTGGAGTTTTACGAAAATACTAGAGATCTGGGTACTGTACTCATGGTCTTTTCAAGATAGGCATTACTTTGGGAGCTTTTAGTGTTCACATGCAGAGTTCATGTTTTAATACGAGAAGGACTTCTAAGACATTTAACTTTAAATATGCTTCCTTAAGAGGTGACTGAAGCTTTTGTCTGGAATGCTGCTGGGGGCATCGCAAGCCTGAACTTGAATCTCCTTTCTTCCCATCTACCTTTGGCATTTATTATTCTGAAGCGTGATACGAAGTCCTCCCCAGTAGAACTGACTTGAATAAAACTGACCAAGCTTGTTGTGGAAAGTCTGAAGGCAGGATTTGAAGGTGTATTTACTAAAGTTGTCAAAATACTGATTTATATAATTTAACATTATTTGACATTCCAAGTTTTTGGGGCTACTAGTATACTGATGGAGATAGAATCATATTTCAAATTACAGATCTGGATGCAAGCTGAGATTCCAGAGGCCAGTAAGATTGTAATACAGACAAACAGAAATACTAGTTCTTTCCAGTTGTAAAGACAGACAGAAAGCAGTATCAAGCTCCTTCCAGAACATCCCAAGCTAAGAGCAATTGGGAATGATAGCTCTCAGCCTCCCTCAGGAAGTGGTCAGCACTTCAGGAGATGGAGCACTTTTTTGGAATTTTTCCAGATGAGAAATTGCACTGCATGTAGCAGGTTTTCATCTCTGATTAGTGCCAGTATAAATAAATATATAAATATGGCCAGAAAATGAGATTGTTTAGATTAGTTGTATATTTTTTCCTCCACAGTTTTGTCTATAATAATATGTTTCCTAAATATTTTAATTTTATTTTTAATAAATTCTGTATAATACCATGGCAAGAAAAGGCATCTTTCATGAAATCCTAAAAGTTTATCTTATGATATCGTCTTATGAGGGTTTTATTGATACAGATTTAGCTATTGCTGGATATAAACAGAAACAAAGTTTTGAGCTCAAGCAATTGCTGTTTGGTTTTCTTCTGCCTACCTAGCCACATCTTCGTAATTCTGATCTAAACACTGGGGGCTGCTCCGAGAAACCTCACCAGAAGTGCAGTCCGTGTGAAGCTGCCATGCCCTGCCTGTGCTGAGGGCCAGAGAGGGCAACACTGTGTGGCTGCTGTGCACTCTGTAAAGTGCGAGTGATGGCTTGTAAACCAGATAAATGCCTTTTAAAAGAACTTTCCACTGATAAGAGAACTTTGATCTATGTTTGCGTAGGCCAGTGGAGACATCCAGTGGCCACTGGCTGACAAATGGTTGTCTCTGCATTGGGACTGCAAACACATGAAAGGCTGATATGAAAAAAGGCATTTTTAGGAGTTGGGGTTTTTTTTCCCTTTAGATTCAGAAAAGAGTTCCAGATGCAACACAGTAAAAACTAAGGTCTACGGAAGGAACTACATTACCTGGTTATGTCATTTAAAGGGATGCTGGCCTTGAGCCTCTGTTAAACGTATAACTTTCCAGTTTTTTTAATGCATGACAGTAAATCTATAAGATATTATTAATAGTTCTTTAATGAGAGAAGGATTTGGGAGGAATGGAGATAGCAGGAAAATTGAAGTAAATGACAACATTAGCAAATTTCTTAATGCCTTAAAAACTAATTATGAGGACAAGTTTATGGAACATTGTGGCCTTTCGGAAATATTCTGTTCACTGAAGAGTAGAACAAATTGTGCTATATTCAGGTAAAGGTGAGGAATTTGCTGGAATGGTATCTTCCTTTTGGGCTCCATACTTGTTAAAATGTATAAGCAGTTTAATTATAAAAGCTTGATTTTTAAAAAATTTAATATCAGAACCCCAGTGCAGACAATATTTCAAATATCTATTAAACTGTTGAGACAAGATGAAGTAATAAACACTTTTATTATATGAGAAAATGAAAACTGGAAGTAGTAAAAAAAATAGGGCAATGTTCCTCCATCACTGGAATGAAGAATGGAAAATGTTTTTTTTAAAAAAATCTGAACGAGAGTAATAAAAGCTTATAAGAAGTTAACAAAACTGAAAGGGACAAAGAAAAAAAATAAACACGACCCTTTCTGGTTATTGTCAAGAGATGTTCCCAAGCCTAATAAGGACAAAGTATCAAAAGAGATTCAAATGAAACAGACCACATCACATTACTATTTCTTTTGGAGAGCCCAAATGTATTTACATGATAATTATTTCCTGGAAAACGTTTGCATATTGTTATTTAGAAATCTGGCATCTGGTAACTGCTGTAAAAAGCATTATTCCTCTGGCCACCTCAAAACCTTATAACTGTCCATCACTGGAAAACCAACCTGATTTGGGATCAGTTTTCTCTCATGGACCTTACAGCCTCCTAAACCGCAAAGCTTGAGCTAATGCTCCCATTCTGATAACAAAGCCCACACAGTCTATTAGCCTAAACAGGGAAACCTTAGATAAAGTAGCTCTGCCTTCTTGAAGGCTTTGTAGAGAATGTGGTGTGTTACGTCTCATATGCATTTTTCTTCTTTGTATAGGAGGCTGTGTAGACTGGGTGGCCTGTGTTTAGTAGCACTTGTCGTCCACCCCGAGCTCCACAGGGGATCACTGCTGGATCAGTGTGGAATTGTCAGATTTAGGTGTTTCTGGCCTGGTGTGAACCTCTAAGTCTACAATGGAGCTGCCCTCTTACAGCCACAGCAGTATGTGAAAGGACCAGACTTCTGCTGTGGTGTACTGGACCTGTCTTCGTTTCCCTGTATGTGCATGTGTCTTGAAGTTCTTCCTATATGAAAAAATCTTTCAGGGGCCTTAAAGACCATGTCTTTTCAACCCCCCTGCTATGGGCAGGGACACCTTTCACTAGGCCGGGTTGCTCAGAGCTCCATAGCTTCGCAGGGCAGCCTGGGCCAGTGCCTCACCACCCTCACAGGGAAGAGTGTTGGTCACCTGCAAGTCTATTGCTGAAATCCCACCCAATCCCAGCATTGATAAGCTTTAACTAAAGGAGATGTTACATGGATTGACGTGAGCACATCTCTTAAAAGTTTTTCCAGTGTCTGCTATGCTCCATTACACTTCCTGTAAAGCAGATTCATTGCTTTTATCATGAGTAAATACTGAATTACAGCCCATGGCAAGCTGGGCCCTGAAAATAACTGAGCTATGCAGAGACAACTTGTTCCTGGAACAATTGCTTCTGACACATCATGGATGAGTGTATCTTGGCTCGTTATGGAGAAGCACTGAAGTTGACTTTACAAGGCAGTTTGCACACAGAATGAAGCCTAATTTAAATTTGCTTAATCCTATAATGTAGTATTAACATGATATTTGCTTGCCAAGAGTGTGCATGCCACTTCTGTGTGGGCACCCTCAAGGCACGTTTCTCAAATTGCACAGCTTGTTATTAACTATTTTTAGATGTTTAGGCAAACTTACAAAAACTGACAAATGGTAAAAGCATTCTGTAATGTTCTGTGGAGAACTAGAACTGCTATGTAGATAACAACAGGGAGTCTGGATCTCACATTAAGTTAAGATTTGGACTAAGGAACTATCAAGGTTTTGTACATTCCGGTCCCTACCTCACGGCATGGGGAACGTGAAATTCCTTTGTTCTATCATTTATTCTGATTGCACCTACAGCCAGCATTATCTGTGGCAGGAGATTTAATGTGCGTGCTGTAAGAGGCAGTACGTGCTCCAAGCAGCTTGAAGTCTCAGGAGCTGAGACAGAAAGGAAGAACGTGGTACATTCTTTAAGGACAGTCAATGTACGGTGTCATTTAGTTTACTGATAGTTCCATTCTGATTTGGTTTGGTATTATTTCCTGGGGTTTTTTTTGGTCTTTGGCTATTTTTAATTTCCCTTTGAACAACTGAATGCATTATTTATGAAAGGTATTGTGGTTGGAATGCTCTTTCTTCTGACATTTTTTCCTAAGAATATCATTAGATTGCAATTCCGTGCACTGGCAAGCTGCCTGCCGAGCTCTCTCTATCTCTTCAAGCTCGCTGCAGAGCAGCTCAATCACACCTGGCCTCCTTATCCACCATGCCCACCTGCCTTGCCACGGCCTTTCCTTGCGCGGGGGGTTTATAAGGATCGCAGAACGTGTTGGAAGAGGAAGCTGATGGAGGGCAAGAGCTGACGTGAAGTCCAAATGCCCTCCCACACATGCTGTGGTGTGCAGGTGGAGGGGGGCTGTAGGCCTGACTGGAGAGTGGCACACAGGGACTGGGCAATGCTGAGGGGTTCTGGTCGTGTGGAGGGTGGAACGCGTGTGGCCACCCAGGGTGACCGGCCGTGGTGACCAGCCGTGGGCTGTGCCAGCCCTGTCCAGCCCAGGGAAGGCGGCTGGAATTGGGGGACTGTGCATTCCACCGTGCCACTCCAGGGCCCCTCAGCATGGCACCAGGGCATGTCAGCATAGTGCTAACATTTGAAAATACTTTTTTTCAATGAATGCAAGCAGGTCTGTTCACAAACTCCTGCAAGTAGGAATGTTTCTGAAGAGGTGACTCTCTGCCTTGTTATACCGTGCACGGTTTCTAGATTTACACTAGGTGTTTTGTGAGGACTTTAATTTCTTACACTTTGATGTAATGAAAGGGCGTGGGGTGAGGGTGAAATTGCGCAGAGGGGCTGATTCGCCCGGCGCGCCAGGCAGCGGCTGAGGGAGGGCACGAACGCCCTCGCTGCCGGCACTGCCTGGCCCTCGCTGGGTCCATTACGGCCACCGGCTCCCTCAGGGCTGAACCTGCTGGGAGCCGGCCTGGGGAGAGCTGCGCTCTCGGGGAGCGGCTGGACCCGGGGCGAGAACGAGAGAAGAACGAGCGGAGAAGAACGAGCGTGTTCAGTTGCAGGCAGTTTTCGCTTGTTTTAGTCTCTCCCGGGAGTTTTCTCCCTCGGGCCACGCCGCGTTTGGCCCGTGCGTGGTGCTGCTCTCGCCCTGAGGCGCCCGGGCCGGGCCGGCCTCTCCTCATCGCGGTGACACCGCCTGGGGCTGGGAGCGTGTTGTGGGCTCGGACACGCCTGTGCTTTCCCTGTCGTGGGATTAAAAGATCAGGATTGTTCTTTTGAGTGTCAGCTTGTGAATCCCGGTGGAAGACACTTCCTCCCTTGCTCACTCGTGCTTCCCAGCGGGCGTGCGGCTGCTGTCCCCTCTGCAGGGCCTGAGGAGAGGCCTCAGCCTGAAATGCTGCTGGAGTTTGAACTACAGCCACTGGTTGTACTGTGATAACACCTAAATTCCTCTTTTCCCCTTTAAAAAAATGCATGGATATGTTTAACAGTTGAATTTTTCTCCTCAAACCTCTAGTGCCCTGAAATCTGCAGTGAAATGTGTTTATATTTGTGATTTAAGTTTGATCAGTAAAATCAATCTTAGGAGAATGGTGGAAAGTTTTCACTGCAGTGTGTGCTCTGTGATGCATAGCAGGTGCAGTTTGTAATGTAATGTGAGGTCTCGGTGTCCTTATTGGGGACGTGGAAGGCGGTAGAACTGTGCTGTGGTCCTGCTTTAGCATACCTGGCTCTATTCCTCATAGGGAAAGGTGGAAGGTAAGTTTCAACAGAGGACCTGGAAAAAAAACAGCTCCCAAGTCTTGCAGTTCGGAGACCAGGACGTCCCTGAGGTACTTAAGGCTAGTTTGGTAAGGCTGTTTTAAGAAAAGTACTGATTTTTTGATTTAGATACTTTTTCAGTCTGTAAAATGAAAACCAAACATTGCATGTTACCAGGATTGTTTACTAAAGGTACCTCCTTCAGTTAAATCAGTAATGAATATGTCTGGCAGAATCTGTGTGGTAACATTAAATTTCACCCAAGTTCACTATTTTATAATAAAGTGGGATAGGGTGAGATTCTGCACAAAGACTTGTTTATGCTAAGGTGAGCATGTGAATAAAAACCAAATACACTACTAGGAGGACATCTTAAACAGTACCTGTATAATGAACTGTCCTAGTAACTGTGTCACACTTTAAAAGAGCTGAGAATTTTTTTGTGGAAATGTGTCTTGCTGCCATCTAGTTGAGAAGGCCTTCACAGAGAAGTGTTACTGTATCCCTGGGGGTCAGATAGATCCTTTTGTAAAGTCTGGGATCAGATGACATGGTACTCAAAAATGTGGCCTTTGAGGAATCAATTGCCTCTCAGCTCCTCGTTTAATTGACATTTTATGTCCAATTACCAAGCCAATAGTGCAGCTTGACCTACCACCTAAACTGTAAAACCTCAAGAGCTGTGGCAAAACACGGGATAAGGGAGGTTTTTTTTACTAGTGTGGTGTCTTGTTCTACATGGGAATTCTAAAATGTGTTTGTTCTGCTGTAATTTCTGCATCTTACACAATAATACATAATGCTTACATAAAATCCTTATGGGAAATGCCTGTCATTCAGCAGGGGCGATTCGGTTAACAGATTTTGCTCTTTGTAGACAAGTTTTTTTCAGATCTTTCACATTTGGGGATGTTGTCTTTAGGTAGTGTGATTGGTATATGCCTCACCAAGGCAGTACCTTACAGGTGCTCATTAAAAGAATCTGAATATCGAAGGCCAAAGGGTTACAGGGTATGTTTGTTTTAAGGCCTGGTTTGTTTGTTTGTGGTCAGAAACAGTGACTGTTCTAATACTTATTTTTGTCTGAGTGGGAACAGTTCCTAATGAGAAAGAATGAAAGAAAGAAATTATGAAATGAGAATTATTTTTTTACACAGCAAGTAATCTCTACTATGCTGCATTAGCAATGCAGTAGGCTGACCTATCACAGCAGAAGTGAAGGAAGAGAGAGGTCCAGGAAAAAATACCATGCTTCAGAAGGTAATTTTTTCATCTTTGAGTAGCACAAAACTAATACTGGGATCTAGAAGACCAGCTGATAATTTCAAGAATGAATATTTTAAAGTATCAAAACCATATGGGGGAGAATCAGTAGAGGAACAATACGGGAATGTGAGGCTTCAGGTCACTGAACTTAAGGGAACCAACATGGAAGATAAGGACATTTCAGAAACCCTAAATGGCTTGTTTGACTTGACTTTAGAAAATGGAAAGATAAGAAAATGTACTCTCCAGAGGTGTTGCTTGATTGCTAGCTTTGGATGTTATAAAAATAGGACACTTTCAGACATAGAAAAAGACATGTTGACTTAAATTGTAATGAATCACTGAAACTGGGTTATATTTATTTGAGAATTCTGAATATAGTTGTGTGTGAAGTGATGAAGCTGCTAAGAATAATGCTCAGTTTATCATTAAACCTAAGTGTTACACTTGGAGATGGAACTGCAGGAAATACCTCCATTTGGGTTTTTGGTTTTTTGTTTGTTTTTTTTTTCTTAATAACTAAGTAAAGTCCTTGGAATGATAAGCTAGTGAATCTTAAAAAAAAAAGTAGCCAGTGGAAGAATGACTGCCTTAAACATGGCATGCATAGCTTCTGCAAAAAAGCCCAAACTAAGTAAACAGATCTTCGACCTCTCTTAGAATTAGTAGATGTTTTTGTGGATTTTATCAGAATATTGCCAGACACAAAACATGATGTTTGTGAGTCACAGTTAAATGAGTTCAGCTGTGTGAGGGAAAATCTAAGATCCAGAGTGCAGAATTGGTCTGCATTAATCCTGTGTCTGCACAGGGGGTAACTGAAGTTGAGCTGAAAGTTTGGTACTTCTACAGAAAACAGTTGTTTAATATATATATTTGAAGTGATTGCATTTATTTATTTTGGCTTTTTGTTATGTCTTAGCTGAAGATTCAAAAATACACTGAAGTCAAGTAGAAAATCCTGTGACCACAATGTTTTAGTATTAAACGAGGGCACATAGCATCTCCTTTGACAGATTGAATAGTAGGTTTCAGTTTCAGTATAGGGAATGAGCTGAAGCTTGATGAAATGAGAGGAATTTTAGTTCATTATTGTGGCAGCAATGAAAGTATTGTCAAAAGAAAAAGGATTTCTGTTTGGACCTCACTGCCACTGTGTATCAGTGCTGCTCTTGGTTGGAAAGAAACTGAAGGTATTGTTATGTCAGTTAGCAAATGGGCGTAATAAGCTGTGAGCAACTCTGATGTGACAGATGATTTGCGGCAGAAAGGCTACACAAATGTGTTAGCAAACCTGATAGCATAAGATATGGGGAGTGTTAGACTGTATCTGCTTAAGGAACAGATTTTCAGAGGAGGAGATAACATGTCTTGCTTCTTATCTTCTGTGTTCCTCTCACCCAGAGTTCAGTGGACTGATTTCCTATTGGTTCTTGTATGTCAGCGGAAATCATGGGGTTTTGAATAATAATAATGCATTTTATATATTCTTGAAAATGAAAGAGGTTTGTTTTTTTTTAAGTGGTATAGAATGAAAGAGTTGTTTTTGCAGTGGAATAGCCACTAAAGGGTAACTTGTAAAAATGAAGAGAAAAAACAACAGAGTTTTTAAAAATGCGCATCTGTCTTGTTTCAAATGTTTCTCAGGGCTAGATGTTTGTGTGCTTAACTGACCTGAACAGGCTGGAGACTCTAAGTGAGCCTGATTTGGTGCACATCCTTCTGATTACAGTGTGATTTTGCTGACATGTAGGAGTTATGAAGTGCCATAACGTTATTATGCTCTAAGAAGACTAGCTGGGCAATGTTTTTATGAAACTAGAAAGACTCTTGGTCCTTTAGGGAAGTGTCAGTCATTAACAACTCAGGTACTGTTTACATTGTCATAAGGTGTGTTGGAATGCTTACCTTGGAGTTGGTTTCTTAATCACCGTTTATTTGATGTGGTCACTGACATTGCATTGTTTGCATATTTGTGTCTTCCCCTCAGACCTTACTGCTCGTTTAACGAGCTTTTCCTTTTCCAGTCTACTGCTGTGCACTTTGTAACGGGGCCTTGTGTGTGTGTGTCCACAGTGAAGGGGAGTCAGAAATGTGAGCTGAACTGCCGGGCCATCGGCTACCGCTTCTACGTGCGCCAGGCGGAGACGGTGATCGACGGCACCCCGTGCGACCCCAACGGGACTGCCATCTGTGTGGCAGGGCAGTGCAAGGTAAGGCAGGGCCTGCCCAGGCTGCCTTGAGGCTGCTGAAACCTGTGCAATGCTGTCTTACACTTACTTCTTTTTTTTTTATTCTTTTTATTAAAGTAGATGTGAAAAACATTCATTTTTATTATTACAGCTTGGTTTTTTTCTTAACTAATGTTTGTGTCTGCTGAGAACAAACTATGGAATGCTGAAGGGATGGATTCAGAAGGTGTTTTAGTCACAATTCAGGTGACTGCCAGTGAGCTTTCTCCACATATTTGACTTCCTACAGAAGAGGTTCTTTGAAAGAATCAGAACAAAAAGATTGAAAACTTAAATCAGAAAGAAATACAATATCTCTCTTTGATTCAGTTTTAGAGTGGAGATATTTTTCAGAGTTTGCAACATAATGGTTTCTTTTGATTGCTTTAGAGCTGCTGCTAGTCTTAATTTTCTGAGTGGGCCACGTTTGCCTCAGGTCTTACTGCCTCTCCATTTACTCAGCAGTGATGTTCTCTTAGAATGGTTGAATGAGTGAATGGTTACTTTTCGTGGGTTCAGAAGGAGCTGCTGTGTTGACTTTTTTGCAGTCTGCTGTGTAGATTCCCTTTGCAATGAATAAATACACTTTTTTGCAAGATGGTAGCAATTTTAAACAAAATACAGTGTTTAGGGAAAAAAGTTTGTAATCTTTCAAGTAAGGTTAGTGAAAGAAATAAATTCCTAGCGAGGGGCATTTGACGCTTGGCTGATGTTTCCTATATATGTTGGCAAAAGATGCAGAAGTGGCTCAGATGTGACTCATGAACTCAAACAGTGAAAGGTCAAGTTCAGTTTAAATAGCTGGTTTGCCAGGGGAAATCACTGATGAATACAACCTTGTCCTCTGCATGTCCCGATTCCTCTTACTTGTGCACATCTGGACAATGCCATGTTTGTTTCTGTTCTGTGTTTCTTAGTGCAAGCAAAGCCATAGCTTTGAATTTCCTTTGTACATGATAGATCCGGGTGAAGTTGATTGTGCTTTAAAGCTTTCCTTGATCTCAGACCAATTCAGAAAGGGCCAGAAGTTTGTTTTAATTGCAGTTCTGATCTGTGACTCAGAAAACTGATAATTGAGTTGTGTCTAACAAATGTATGGTCTCTATCACCCTCTGTTGGACATTTTTTTGCATTACCAGATCAATAATATCCTGGTGTTACAAACCATTATCTATTTTGTTCCCAGGACCATTGGTTTTGGTTAGTATTTTCAGCTTACCTTTTTCTTAGGAGAAGAAAAAAGATGGAAAATGCTGCTATAATAAAAATTACTCAGAAGTATAATATGAGATGAAATAGTCCTTTAAAAAAAGTTAAAGTGAGAAAACCCAACAAATTAGGGTATTTCATCATGAGAACATGTTGTCTCTCTGTGACATTGTAATAAATGGCACATATAATAATGCAAGTACTACAAAAAGAGCTCACTTGTCATTGAAATGATTGTGTATTTCCTGGTTTAGACTAGACTCTGAATCCTAATGAAATTAAAAATTCTTAAGTTAATTAAATACTTTAAAAATAAGACTAGGCAAAGTAAGAAAAATGGGGTGATATTCGACCTATGCAGAAGGAAGAAGTAGAACAATGATCTTGATAATCAGTTGTGTTATTTCTGTGTAAGTTTGGTTTTCTGCACACTGGAACAGTCTTATTTCTGATGGATTTTGGTAAGTGAACAAATGTTTTCACTGACAGTTTATTGAGTTCTGCTTTTGGTTTTTAATAGTTTTTATTTAGTGCCACAGCTAGTTATTGCTATTACATATGCTTTGAATATGTTTCAGTATTATTGAGTATGTGTTGGTTTTTTTAATACATTTGCTCCTCCTCTTCTAACCCTACATTTTGACAGTGCTATTAAAGAGTGACTACAAATGAGACTTAAACTTGCCATTTAGTCAGAAGTGTCTGTTTTCTTCCTTCAGGATTTTTGTTTTCTTCTTCTGTTTGAAATGAGTGTATCCTTGTATTTCTTCTGGAGACAGTGGGTTGGTCCTACTCAGTGACTTTTAAGCTTAGAAGAAAAATGCAGGGAGAATACTGAGGAGACTTTAATAGGCAAGCTATGAGAAAAGAATGTTCATAATAATTTTGACCTTGCCCATAGATTAGGAAATGTGCCTCTAGGGCAGCATGTTGCGTGTGGTTTTGCACGTGTCTAGGACACTCCCACTAGCATAAGTCTTCCCAGTACCTGGGCAGGCGTGAGCACCGACTCAAGGTAGTTTGGGAGACAGAAAAGTTCTTTGGAAGCTGCGAAACAAATTGGTTTTGCAGAGATGTTGGTTACCACGCGGGGGCGCGCTTTACAAAAGGATCATGTAGCATTTCACCCAAAATTCTGTTTGGGTGGGAACTGTAGATACCTCTTAAAGGTACCTGAAACAACTATTTTTTGTCTCCTGATTTTTATATTACATTTTCTCTTGCATTGTGGTTTGTTTTCATCTTCCACTTAACTTCTGAAGTTAATTGAAAAATATCTAAGCAGTTTTAAAATGCACACTGTGAGTAACTTCAGTAGCAAAATATTTTATTTTACTTGCCTAAAAAAAAAAGAGTGCATCAGATATTGAAAACTTGCAGACTTTCTAGGGAGGTAACTTGTGTCAGCTATAGGAAGCATAGTCAGCCATGCTGTCTCCATCAGAAAAACATGATGAGGCAAGGAGCTCCTATTTGGAACTGTGCTGATGTTTGCTAGTGTCCAGGTAAGAGAACTGTAGGTGACATTATTGTTTTAAGTTAGGGAACTTTTAATGACTGTAGGATCAGAGTGACAGGTCAGGATGATGAGAAGTGTATACTTTCAATAAGTTAGGGTTATTCTCATGACTGATACATCTTGGAATGTAGAGTAGTCCTATGGTTGTCTTGTAAGGTTATAGAAGCTGTTTTCTGTAGGAATCTCAACTTACTTGTGCAATGTTGATTGCTTACATTGAAGGTCTGGGGTGGATTTGGAGTTTTTCTGTGTGTGCTTTCTTAAAGTTGGAGCCAGACTTCCCTCCTTTCTCTGTCCTCTTGTGTTTACTTTGTAGGTTCTTCTGCCTGAGTACTCTGTACAGTGCTAGCTTCTGTGAAGCTTTTCTCCTTTTTACTTTGGCATTACTGGGTTCTTTTTAAATCACTAATAATATAAGGAAGAACCTGATCTCTGGATTAACAAAGCAGAAGCAATGGCACATGGATACCTATATCTGTCCTTCACCTGATTTACATAAAATGTTTGTGGTTGCTTGTTCATCTTGCTTGGTTGTATTGGAGGGGGGTGTATTCTTCACTGAACAGGAACTTTGTAAAGCTTTCTGTCATGAGATTGAAAGAATTTGAAAGCAGCCTGAGAAACTGTGTACAATGAAACACGGTCTGTGTGCCAGGGCCGTGCTCTGGCTCTCAGTTCTTTCGTGTTAGCATTGCTGTTTGGTACTGGGGAGCACAAGGGCGAGTGACGAGTGGTGTCAGGTATTGTTTGTATTTGAGAAGGACCCGTGTGAGGAACTGTTTCTAGTTACTTGATCTCACCCTAAACGCTGGCCTTGAAACAGGGAAGAGCTTACACTGATTATACCATGGAATGTTGAGAAGGTGCATTCTGCTGAGAATTGTCACCCAGGCTTTCCCCAGGATATGACTGCACGAAGGATATGCTCTGTGAAAGTGGAAAATCAGATCATAGAGCCCATGGCATTCAGATGCTGACATGTATTGTAGAATCAAATGAAAATTAAATCTCTTGTTTGTTTATATTCAAGGCTTGCTTTTGTCTTACTGTTTGATTTTTATCAGTAGTTGCTGAGGACGTGTGGTTTGAGCTCAAGACCTTTTTTACCGACTAGGTGGGATGCATTCAAAGAGGCTCATGTTGTGTATGTAGCCTCTGTTGGAGACTTATTCTTTAAAGGAAAAATGGTTGCTCTCTAAAATATACCATAAATATGAAAAACTATGGTTACAATAGAATGTGCTCTCCTTCTTTCTGCTTTTTCATAGATATAATTGTAATTTCTTGGCTCTTGAAACAGGACTCTTCATTGTTTCTCTTCATAATGACTTGCTAATGCCAAGCTCTGCATTGGGAAACACCTGCCGGGCACTAATAAGCTGTTAATGGAAGAAAGAGGTTCCTGGGAGCTAAGAAGTAACTACTTGTTGCCACTTCTTCCCTTTGTTTGAATCGATTTTGTTAAATGTTTTACAGAGTGAACCTCTGTGAGATGTCTTGACCTCACTCTCTATAAAGTCTTTTATCCTTCTTCCATTTATAAAACAACACTAAAATTTTTTTGGCGTATGATCTTTGACCATAACTTGTTTCTGATACCTGATACACAGGAGCGGCAACCACTGCATGTAAAAACAGTGAAAGGATAACTTTGCTGCCTTTGAATGGAGCTGAAACTGATGTGAAAACTGGTAACAGGTGGTTGCGAGTAGCAAACATTCAAACAAAATGACTAAGCAGTGGATCTGTATATTTGTTCTTTTCCCATTGTCTATCAGCCTCTTGTACTGAAAAAAACTTCATAATCCAAAGGATGGAGCTCCTCACTCTGGCATGGAGCTGCTGTCTGAATCTATAGTTCTGCATCTTTAGTTTGGCTGTAAATGACCCAGTAAAACAGATGTTATCAGGATCAGATGTTGCTTTCAATGGCATTTAACATTTGAGAAAACACCAAACAAAACCCAAACCAGCCTAAGATGGTATTATGAAATATCTTCATTCTAAAATGTTTTTAACTGCTTTTAAATGTGCTACATAGCATGTTGCTTGGAAAATGTTTGTTTTGCTTCAGTTTGAATCAAAAGTAGGTGCTGAAGTGCAGCATAGAATGGCTAATCCAGATTTTGATTATCTCTCTGCTCTGCTCTGTTTCTGTTCTCCTGTCAAATGTGGTCAATAATGTCTAACCTGCCTGTTGGAAGCAGGTTATATTGAGATATATGAGTGAAGTAAGGGAGTTTTGTGCACCTTTATTTTGTTCTTATTTCTGCAATTTTTAAAACAACTATTTTTCAGGTTTGGATGTCTTTATAAAAAGGTAGAATGTAATTATTATCTGCAGTATGCCTTTGTCTTCATAGATTGGCTGCCAGTGTTAGAAAATACATACCAGCTTTGAGCTTCATTGCATCACTACAGAAGTTGTTCTGAACGCAAATGCTGTTATCTCTAGTGATTAAGTGACACAATTAGGGAATCTAATTATACTTGAGGTATGCTTCTCTTTGAACTAGTTTGAAAATGATATATTTAAAACAAACCCAAAGTAAACCTAAAAACATTCAAAGTTTTCAAGCATGCTGGGGGATAGCAAAGGAGTAGAAAATAAAATAGTGTATGTTGTTAGGCCTTGTTTTTTTCCCCGATTAAACAGTCTGATGTATATCAGGTTGGAAGTGAAGCTGGACTTGTTTATGAATAATTAATTATTCCCTAGGTTGGAATAATCAAATGATCACTCCAGCTTAGTTTTAAAAAAACAAGATACAGTCTTGTGGTGCACTGGTATAAAAGTTTGCTGGGAGTGTTTATGAAGAAACATTCAGTAATACACCAGTTCCTTCATGTGGTTGTTCATAAACAAACCTGAACTCGTGATCACTGCTTTTTCTTCTGAAATACTGGGTTTCTGTGATGGGGAAATTAAGTGTAGACAAGAAAAAAGGAGTTTGGATAAAAAGAGAAAATAAATGTGACCTCAGCTATTCCTTTTTCTCAGTCCCTTGCCAAAGTATTCAAGAATGCACTCTAACAAAAGAAGCTGGGGTAGCCCATAGTAAGATAGTTTGCAGCACTGTCCGGCATTCACGAAAGAGGAAACCAGCAAAGAGCTGTGTACCCTGTATCATGGTTGAGGTGAAGGGTCTGATGTCATGTCTCCTATGCAGAAATTACCAAGTTATACTTAATACCTTTTAAGTAACCAATAGAACCAAACCTGTTTTGTGTTACATAACAGCAGTTCAAAGAAAAAAAAAACCACCAAGAAATTTCAACCAGTTGAAATACATTTGATTTCAATGAATGGTATGGGAAAGCAGTTGTAAAAAAGAGTCATATAGCTAGTGCAAGACCCCTCTTCTGAGGTTAAATAGCAAAGGAAACAAAGTAATTTAGATTTTATTGTAAAGAAACAAAGAGGGGTACAGCAGAAGTAACGTTCTGAAACTCACATTTAAGGGATCTGTTAAACACCTGGACAAGCAAGCAGTGGGGAGAAAGCTATTAAGAAGGGGACTGGCTACATAAGTATTCATTCTTGTTCTCCTATTAGACTAGGGGTGAAAACTTTGCAATTATTCCTGACATATAAATGATACCTTTTGCTATTAATTGGCTGAATTCTGTTTCTCGTGCTAGAAGTGTTCAAGCCATTTGACTTTCAGCATCTCATTGTGGTGAGTAGCTTGGGACTCCCAAAAAGGGCTTGTAGATTCCTCTCTGCAGAATTATTTAAAGGGTCCTGGCACCTTGGTGAGATGCCTGAAAGTAGAGATTGCCAGCAGACCCCCTCAGACAGGTATTAACAAAAGAGCATCTGATTTTGGCTTATTGTCTATGTGTTCTATGGCAGTAGAGGCTCTGAGTGGGCAGCATCAGTTTTGTATCATTGTCCCAGAAAATTCTGGAAAGGGGAACTTGCAGGGGGGGTGTTACATCAAGTACAAAAATGAACATGAAGAAACTGGTCTTGAATTTATTGTTTTCTGGTAATGTTTATACTAGAAGTGACTATTTGTCACTGTAAGCAGTCACAAATTATTTTATCATGATAAGAAAAGCAGGGGGAATAAAAAAAGAATTGTACAGTATTAGAGCAAGCTTGTATGGTATCACATACTGCATGAGAATTCTCATTTGGTTGTGTGCTTTCTCTCTGCTTGCTTGCATGGTGTCTGTTACTAGAATTTAGCCTGCAGTAGGGCTGGAATGTGCAGTAAAACTTAAAGTTATTATACCTTAAAAAAAGCGCCATGTATGCTAGAGACAGCTTATTAGCAGATTGATGTATTCTCAGGCAGGTGGGGTCATGAAGTAGAAGGGAGGCTATTTATGAACATTTGTGGGGAAAAATAAAGGCTTGCATGTGTGAAGATTTATGAGGTGAGTACTAAAACAATAATTGAAACAATAAATGGAATTAGTATTTAATTTTAATTTAATTTGTTTTGTTGCTTTCTCTGTTACTTTCAATCCATGCTGCCTCCTGTGATGCCCATGGTCTGGAGATTAGGTTTTTTTCTTTGTTTGCAGTTGTGCTCCCTTGTGCTAGCAAGGTGTTAGCAATTATGCTGTGTTGAGTAGTGGTATTTCAGGCCTCATCTAAAAGTCAGAGTTCTTATATTGCTAAAGGTTTGTTCATTTCTTTTTTTTTGCTATACTCTTACACCACCTGGTGACAGGTGAGTATTGGTAGGATTTTAGTTATTGTTACTACTGATAAATCACTGATTAGATGAAAATTTTATTACAATTCAGTCATTTCAGGAACTTTAGCATTTAGGCACTAGGATTTTTTCTTTGTTAATTATAATAAACTATCAGAAGCCAGTAATCCAGAGGTCTTAGTGAAAATAGAGGAAATTTTAGAAAGCAATGACAGTGCAGCAAAATGCTGTCCGACCTAAGCTGATTTTTACTAAGGAGCTAAAGAGTAAGTTAATGCTTAATTTTGTTTTGATGCTTTTAGGAGCAAATTGAAAATGCTAATAACTGTAACAGAATATTCCAAAATACCTATTATGTAGTCAGGAAACTGGAACAGCAATCTTGGAAATCTACAGGAAATTAAGTATTTAGGCTTTGTTTTCATTTAACTACATTATAATATTACTTTAGAGCCTGGAAAAGGTCCAGTGTGTTTTTAGGCATTTCTATTAAAACAAAGATTACAATTTTGATAGACTAGGAAAGGCAAATTTGTCACATGAATAAATAAATCCTTGGGAATATAGTCTCTACTTCCGTGTAGGCATCTATTTTTCTTTTTATGCAGCACTTGCACACACAGATATAGATGTGCCCAGAGCAAATAGCTGAGGAGCTGTTCTGTTTTAAAATATGCTTGAAGTATTGACTTAGTGTGTTAAACCAAAGCTGTGATAAAACTGTAACTCTTGAGTTAGGAAGGTGCCATTGTGTCACTGTCTAATGGAGAGATTGAGTCCCTGGGCTAAGTAGAGTGGCTGGTTGGCTGCTTCTAAGAGCTGCTATGGATGCAGATCCCTATTCCAGCCAAAGTAGCTGGGCTGTTCTGCAGTGGATTTCCTGTGGGACCTTGGATATTTCATTTAACCTCTGGTTGTTGTTAGTCTAGCATTGTGCAAGGGTACTGAGTGTCTTCTGGGAGCACAGTTGGGACCCAAAAGCTCTTTTTCGGACTCTGTGGCCCTGTTAAGAACCAATTTTTTTAACCAAGTTGAAGCCCAGTAGTTTTGTGACTTCCCTCCCTTGGGTGGCTTGCTGGGAACTGGTTCTCATCTCTTCCATATGATGCATCTTTGTCCCAAATGTGTTTTTAATTCCAGATTCTCCATCTCAAAATGGGAAAGATGTGGCAAAATCCTTGTTTCATAGGATTAATGTGATTTGTGCGTCCTAATGGTACTGAAATGTACTTAAGGCTGAATTGACAGCAGAGTGTTGCGCTTCACTGTAACAAGCTGGGCTTTGTGTAATTTCTGTATGTTTTGACCGTATTCATCTGCAGGAAGTTGTGTTTTGCCTTTCAAACAAAGGTGTGGGAGAATATTCTCAGGGAGAGCAACAATCTGAGTCTTAACCCTTTGCTGAGACCAGAGTTTCAATTTTGATGCAGCAGCTCATGTTTACAAGATGTTTACAAGATACAATTGAGTTTCACAGAAGTCTATGCGGAGTTCCCTTCAGTTTAAATTTCACATTGGTTAAGCTTTCACATAAGGATTTTGAGCTTTTCTCAAAAGTTCAGAATAAAAAAGTATCCTGGATGCCATCTGGTACCACCTCAGTCCGTGAAATTTAATAAGATTAGAGATTGTAAAATGGTGTACAGCTAGATCAAAATGAGCTTGTTCAAACTTGGTTGAAACAGAATTTTTAACAGAACCTAAAATCAGCCAGATTTTCATATGGCTTCACACTGAAACTGCCTCTACAGTTCTCTTTCTTTTTTCTCCCCACAACTGCCAGGGTGGCTGACTTGAAGTCCTACAGAGTGGAGTCACACGAATGTAGGATAATTTAGTTTTTCATTTAAAGTAATGTAAATTTCCAGCTTCCATGTTTGCTGAGAGGAATCACAAACTGACAAGATCGTGCGCTTCATGGCTCACACTTCACAAAACCAGTGAGGTGAGCTCAAAACCTTCTTAAAAAGTCTATTGATTTGCAAGCCTGTGCCCTATTTTGGCATCTCCGACATTTTATTATTGCAACAACAGATTTTTCCCTTTTGCAGAAAGAACGTCAAAACCTGAACAAAACAGAAGTGTGATGGTATTACATAAGACTGACATATTTAATCCTTTTTATGGCCACAGGCTTCTCTGCAGGCACAGGAATATACCACGTTCTTGCTGATGAGGAAGCAATCCAATATTCTGGGGTTCTGGCAATATGGTGCCTTTGAACAAGAGCATTTATACCTTGCTCAGTGGAGTCATCAAAATGCTTGTGCATAACTTCCTGTTCCCTCTTTGTAACACAGACACCTGATCTGTTCAAAGCCTCTCGTAAAAACCTTCTTGAGCACATGCCTTAAACTTGATCAACTTTATTTTTAAAGGATGGTGCGTTTAAGAGTATCAATAATGTTTGCCACGTGCCTTTGCTGGCTTCTAGTTTGAAGCAGCTTAACGTGGCATCGAAGTGCATTTCATGAATGGAAAACTTGGCCAAGGTTGAAGTTGTGTCCACAGTCAAATGCTCCTAGTGGTTCACTGGGAGTGTTTTAGTATTATTTCGCTTGTGTGTAGTTTTTACAAATCCTGTGAAGTGGAAGTCAGAAACATACATATAAATGTATCTCATAACAAGGAAAGGTAAATTTGAAAAAAAAAGAAAGCTGCTTTTTTCTATAAAATACAAAATGTTTTTACAGACACTGCCTTTTCCTTTCCATACTAGAGCTGTGCCTATAATTGTAATAACTGTTGTGTGCCAGGCTGTTGACCTTGCAGAAATCAGAAATGTCAGACTTGTTAGTTACTGATATTGGACTGTTGGCGATGCTATTTATATGTAGTCTGGCTTATTCTTATCAAGGTCATGAACACACAGGAACTGTGGTGACAGAGGTGGGAACATGCAGATCAGTTTGGTTCCTGTGTAAATATGAAAAATATCTGCAGAATTCTAGTGAGCAACTTAAGAAACTAGTTGTGACTAAAAGCAGTCCTCTGGTCCCAAACTTTTCTGGTTCCTGGGCACTTTCTTTCCCTTCCTGTCCATATTTATTCCCTATATCCCAAGCTGTTTTCTGTAGAGGGGGGTGAGCCTTTACACACAAGTATAATGGATTTCTCTAGATGTTTCAAGGGTGCCTTGGTGGTATCTTACGAAATGTAAAGTGGAAGAATTGCTTAGCAGAACATTTTTGAAGGGGACCAAGTTCCTGCTGTAGTGTTAAAGACACATTCTTGCAAAGCAGATGCTTCTTCTTCAACATCATCTTGACATAAGATTCCAATAAATGAATGTAGTCCTGCTTTCCTAAAAGGCTGTTTCCCACCATATCTGTATGAGTGATTTGTACCCTTTAGCACACACAATTTTACCCAGTTCAGTAGAGTGGAAAGTATGATGAAAAGAAGAATCAGAATTCTTTAGCTGTAACTTACTTGGTGCTTCTGTTGATGATACTCAGAGCAGAACCAAATCTAGACAGTTCTGCCATGGATTTGCAGTCACACAGGTAAGAAACAGCTTTCTGTGGTGGAGATAATGGGGGACTTTGAAGTCTTACACAGCTTGGGTAGTATGAGAAGGAAATGTTTGTTTCACACACCTGTGTAGTATGTGCAGTACAGCAAATATCTTGAAGAAAACATGGCTTTAAGTCAAGTGCTATTTGCTAAGGTTTTAAAGTATATGGGGGTTGGATGTGAGACTACATTATTGCAGATTACCCAGAAAACAGTAACCACCTGTGACTATGATGCTTGTTCATGTCAAGTAGGAAATAATGCAGCCTGGAATTGCTGCCACTAGAGACTCAAGATAATAGGTTTACGTTCCATTTGCTGTGGGTGAAGGGTTATACAATTACTGTAGTTCTGTTCCTCTGTATTAACATTACATTTCAGTAACTAGCTGTAGCTTGAGTATTGATTTTACTCATGCTAAAAAATGAAGTTTCCTAAAAGAAATCAACCTTTTGAGAAAATGTAATTTTTTAGAATAGTGCTCCTAATTTTTCTGTGAGCTTTCATGATCTAAAACAACGTGAATAAGAGGCAGTGACACTGTTCCCTTGAGAAAGAGAGGTAGCTGAGAGAGGAACATTGAGTAAACATAATTATTAGAAGAGAATCCAGGTCTGCATCTCAACGAATTCTGTAGCAAATTGATCCATTTTTAGCAATTTCATTGCTGCTGAAAGCTACTTTAGGCTAAAATTAATTAGTTCCATTAACTTCCATGCTGGAGCTTGAGATGGTGACCTTATGAAGAACAACAGAAAGCTTGGACCTCTGATTTCTCCAGCTGGTCCATCAGGATTCAGGAGACCTTTTGTATTGTTCCTGAGGAAGTTGTCCTTCAGTAAGAATACTCCAGGCAACACATTGATACCACTGGAAAAGCATCTTGTTTTGGTTGGGTTTTTTGGGGTTTTTTTTTGTTTTGTTTTGTGGGGTTTTCTGTTGTTGTTTTTTGGTTGGTTGGTTGTTGTTGTTTTTGGTTTTGAGTTTTTTTTTTCCCTTTTGCTGTGCATTTAATGGCAAATTGTTTCCTTTTTGGCAGCTTCTTTGGAAGCAGGCAAATTTTTAGAGTGATGGATGTCTCTCTGCTGAAGAGACTATTATTTTAGGGGGAAACAGTGAGTTTCTTGGAGCTACCAGTAATTCTGTAAAAATGAATAATTCATGAATATTCATTCATATTCATTCATGTAAAAATGAATATTCATGTCTTTGAATTCAATGCAATAAACATGCATTAAATTCTTCTGAGAGCACTGCTAGCTAGTGTGTTACATGACTTCAAAAAGGACGTGATGCAGGTTTTTGGGCATGCCTCACCTCCCCCCTGCTTCTGGCACCATTTGACTTTAATGATTCTACCTTGCTTAGACATATTTCTGTATTTTAGAGACTACATTAAGCTGTTTTGATCAACACTTGAATCATCTTGAGGTAAAAGTTCTACATTTTTGTCTTACTGACTATTTTTCTTCAGGTGATTCAAGCCAGATGTACCCTACATGCATACGGGTAGGGCTTAATGTGAAGTAGAAATGTAATTTTGGGTTTCCGTAATTTTCAGTACTTAAATGCAAAAACCACTGTGTCTGAGTTTACCTTACCCATTGCATCTCTTTGGGTTTTGTGTTGACAGACCAGATCTCATTTTATTATAGTTGTGTATGTGACCAAAGCTGAAGAAGAACTTGGCTAACCTTTCCCATTTTTTTAAAAATAGAGGTCCTCACATTTATGCAGTTGTTTCATGATTTAAAATTCTCATAACCAGTGCACGTAAAGAAAAGTTTTATCATATATAGTAAAACTGTAGAAGGAGTGAATGTGAAACATCAAGAGTTATGAGGGAGTAGGCATTCACTAAAGCTTATTTAAATTAAATGTGAACACAGGCAAATTGGACCCTAAATTTTGGGTCTTAATATTAAAATATTCATCTCAATGTTTGCTGAGAGGGAGGAAACAACTTTTAAAATAGATTCAGGTGGCCTTGCACAACCATTGAGTATTATAAGGACGTGTGATCTCGTTGTGCTGAATGGATGAAGTACATATGCACTGAAACTGTATTAGTGTCGGAATACCCAGCATTTAAACCCTTAAGTAGGTACAGTGGCCTGCATGGAAGCATCCTAAAATATCTGTATTCTGTAAGACTGGAAAATAGTTGTTGTAATTGTATATGTCTCCTACCATGGCAAGGCTTCATTTTAAAGGGATTGTTGCAGTTTATGTTCACATTTCAAGAAATGGGGCATGACTGAGAAGTCTTTGACCTGTGGAAATTGTACCTGCACGAGGATATTGTTTTACAGCCTATAGAATTTTATTAAAACAAATAAATTTTATTACTGCAAGATTTGTTTGTTTAGAGTTGGCTGTATGTGGCAGATGCAGTTTATCTTACGTGCCTGAAGTTTGTTAAGCCCCTTTGCCAACACAAAGTCCCAGTGTGATGGACATGACTTCTGAACTCTGGAATGTTTGCGGTGGACTCCTAGACTGCTCCAAGGTCATTCACCTCTGTTATGGACACTAATGAATTTGTACAGCTACTAAGGCTAGACTGGAGCTTGGAATTGCTTTCGTAGGTTTGTTTCCTCCCTTTGGTATATTTATAAAGCTTACATTTCTATTTTCTAGGAGAGCGAGACATTTTTTTTAAAAGTTACTGTTTTACAAGTAGTACTTGTACATTGTGATATACATCATGGATGCTTTATTGCTACTGTTCATGCTGATGGAGACCAGATACTGGATAGAACCAATTAAACCAGTCCAAAAGGAGATCATAAACAGCAGTGTTAACTAACTGCATCTTGCTGGACTATAAAATGCTTGACTTCTTGTGTAGGGCTTTTTAAAAAAGTGCTTCCAGTTGTTGTTGCTTAACCTTTAAATTGTACCAGATACTTAAAGCAGTCTATATTTCTGTACTTTCAGGAGCCATTACAGCAAACTATGATGTATTTTCGGTGGATCTAATGCATTAGGAGTTTAAAGTCTTGTGTTTTTGTAGTTATATTAGTGAAAACAGTACTTAAGAAAAGCTTCAGGCTTATTTTGCACTATGAGTCATTGCTAAAAAATGGATTCATCTTATTTGTTTTCTCCTGCAAGGCAGCTTTGCTGAGCAAAGTATAACTGAAACTTGATCCCTCAGAAAATGTGTTCTGTTTAGTTGTTCGTCTCATGTTAAACTTTCTGGTAACCATTTTATAAAACCAAATAAAAATCTTATCTATCAGGTGTTTGGTCATTTGAACTGTCATGTCTAAGTGCCATTCTGAGAGAGAAATAATTATTCTTGTCTTATGAAGTAGAAAGCTTTTGGGTTTGTTTTTGTCAGAACCCTATTATCTTTATCTACCCTGATTGTTAGGAAGCATGAGGAGGACTCGTCAGTCTTGGAAAAATCTCACTCCTCATGTATTTTTAAATATGAATGTAACCATTGCCACTTCATATACGAGAGACTTTGGCTGCCTTTGCCACTACTCTCTTTTGAACATCAGTGATGCAAAGGAGAAGAAGTCGAAAGTCCTCAGTTCCACTATTTGCACTGTGTTCCAGCCCTCACGTTTTTCTGTGTCTGTCTTGCTATAGAAGTTTAAGCTGCAGGACTGAATTCTTGATTACAGCAGTGCACCTAGTTGAAATGATATTCCAAATTTAGACTTTGCATACATTGTTGTAAAACTATTTAATATAAAGTTCAACCCAATAGCAAGAGGGGGAGGAGTCAATGCTTAGCAGCATTGGACAGTTGTATTCCTTGGTAACTGGGTGAGTGGTGAGAAGCAGCATAAACACACCTGGATGAAATGCTTGCATGGTTTTCTTTTACTTATGATTTCCAACAACTTTATTGGATACATGTTCCTAAAAGTGCTCAGTTTAGGTTTGAAAATATCTTGGTAGAATTCAGTAACTGGATTGCCAACTAACTCAAGATAGTTAAACAAATTGTTTGTTATGTTGTACATATTTCCTAGAAAGCTGATGTGCCTTCTTACAGCTTTGCTGAATGTTTGTTCTCCATTCTGCTTTTTTCCTTTTTTAAGGGCTTGGGACCAGGCCAAAGAGCACAATTATGCTTACATGGACCCTGATTTTTAAATGCATGCCTAACTAAGCAAGTAAGCAGTCCCATTAAAGTCAATGGGATTAGGTGCATACTTGGAGTTAGGTGCAGGCTTAAGTTCTTTGATGAATTGAAGCTGTACTGACTGACTGAGTCTTGTAACACAATAAAGTGTTTCTAAGCACAGCTATACTAATGAAAATGCTTAACTAATGTATCTCACATGGATACAATCAGAAATACATATTTGACAGGGGAAGAAGTTACAGTAGATTAAAAAAATAGTTAATGACACAAAATCCTCAAGGAATAGTGCCCACTGCTGTTGTACTGAAGCAGGAACTCCAGCATGTGCTGCATTTTTTGTTTATTTCGGTGGTAAAGAATTGCAGCCAACCTAACACAGAGAGTTGCAGTGGCAGTAGCTTATCATGTCTTGAACAGCATCGTTCCAAAATCTGGCAATTACTCACATGGGATTTTTGGCTCTGTATTTTTATTGGATTACTGCAAACTAGCAATTTTCTTGAGTGATCTTACTTCTGAATGTAAAATTTTCTTTGGCTTTTCTGTGGTTCCCAAGCAGAAATCTGCATTCAGGCAAACAAAGCAATGCTGTGACTGTTTTCCAAGAAAAAGAGAATTAATACAAACTATAAAGCAAATAAATCTGTTTCTGAACTTGAGAGATCTCACAGCAGTGTAATGATCAGCATATCCCATGACAGCAAGATGAAGTCATCAAGGCTGCATTCATTTGCAGTCAAACCCATGCTTGTGTCTTGGACCAAGGCCTTGCATGGCAGTCAGCCCTCAGCTTTCCCAGTTGTGGGAGCTCACCTTTGTCTGTTGACTTCCAGATAGGGTCACATGACTGCTCTGATTCTGCATGTGGCAGGGAAGTACCTGACTCTGCCTGGGAGGGGAAAGCCAAAAGCCATGACAGAACAAGGAAAGCTGCTTTATCCCTGCAGCTTGTTGCTGTCTGCTGCTCTCTAGGAGTAAAGCAGGAGCACTGACCAGGGCCACAAGGAGGCTGTGGGCGGGTGAGGAAGGAACCCTTTCTATCCAGGTTGCTCAAATAACTCCCCAAGCAAGGATGTAAGAGATGTCTCCATACCCAAAATTTCTCTGTTGCCATGGCATGATCAAAATATTGTTCAGATCTTAACTCATAGGAGCATTTTAAATCTTCGGTGTGTACTTGTGCACATACTGTGAAACCAGTTGATCTTTTCTTAGTCTTTGAAGACTTGGTTTTTCTGGAGACCCTTTCCCCCTTCTGACAAACCAACTTAAGTAACTGCACAAGTTTACAAGCAAAACCAAAGAACTTTGCAAACCTGTAGAAAGTCTTTACTGGTCTCATGAGGGCAGTGGGCTCTAGTTTGAGAACATCTGCTGTACACAGTATCAGGTATTATATAATTGAATGATTTTCAGATGCCAAACCGTCAAGTTTTTTATCCCTGCTGTAACACAGAGTTGTAACTAACAAATAACCAGCTGAAATGGACTGAATGTTATGATACTGTTTAATTTCTCTTTGCTGCTGTTTCTGACTGAATTTTTCCTTTAGGAAATAAATATTCCTTTAGGGAATAAATAGGTTTTTGCTAAGGCTTATGAGAACAAAGATGTGTTTTTGTTTCAAGGTTTCTTTTTTTCAGAAGTGTTTTCTTGTTTTGACTTGGGGATTTGAGAAGTTTAGGGAAATGCAAAAGTTTAGGTTTTGGAATTTAATAGTGAAACACATGAATTCTGTGTACGGCAAAGGATTAAATCGCATGTTTTACAAATTCTTGGATTGTGCTTCTATATATTTGTGGAGTGTTAAAGGTGTAGGTAAAAGAACATAGGCCGATTATTAATCCCTTCACATACTCCCAATGGGATACTGCCAGAGATTAATCGAAAACAGTGAGTTTCGCAAATGTACCTGCAACAGTAGCATCGGGTTTCAGTGTTCTGATAGACCCAGCTGTTTTTTTCTAGGTACTTTGTGTCATATACTTGTGCTGCAAAACAAGTAGAGCAGATAAAATTACGTCTGTAGGGGTTTTTTACTTGTCTGAGACTAGAATGTGTAAACCACTCTTTTTCAGTTTAAGGCTCTCTGTTTCCTCAGAGCTTTTTTTAAATTGCTATTTTGGGTTATATTTCTGATAATATTTTTAGCACATTATAATTTATCTTGATTGTTTTGGCCCAGTAGCTGAGTAATTTGATGTCACTGTAGCTATTTGGTCTTTATAAATGTCTCTTGTCTTAATATTCTGACTTCTGAGTTTTTCAGTAAATCAGATTTAATAACTGCAGCCTTTTCTCTTGGACTGGCATATTTAGGATTCCTGCTGCATTATATGTAATGATTTTGATGAAAACCCAGGAAGTCTGTGATCAGTCTGTTTGCTCATTACAACACTGTTGGATAAGTCTGTTGCATCTTGGTCTTACCTGGTGTGGTGGAACCCACAGTATGACATTCCTGACTGCAATGCCATTTTGTAAAAACATTTTGAGGTGGAAAGAGGGAGAACTGACAATACTATAAGAGTGGTAAACTTCGTAATAACCTTCTGCTTTAAAAACCTCCAGAACTTAATGGATGGTATGAAAGCCAGAGGTCAGTGATGCATGCACATTTGTTGAATCATTTCTCTTACCCGAAGCATAGTGTTATACTGTGATTTTGATGCAGTGAGTATTGAGTTTGTTTCCATGTCCTGATCCAGAAGGTGATGTGTCTCTGCAGAGACATTTAATTCAGAAGCTTTCTTTCCTGTGTTTTTACTTTCTTTTTTGCTTTTTTTGTTTTAGTTTAACTATTATCTTGTAAGATAATAGTTAAAAGTTGCACCTCTGAGACTGAGGTATGCATATGACATCGAGTCAAAAAATTTTCAGCCAAAAGCCTCAGGCGCTCAAATAATCTACTTCTAGCTTGCTTTGAAGTAATCTTTTGCCATGCTTTTTGGCAGGCAGATACAAGATTTTTTTGGCTCATGCTCCTTGCCATGCAGAAGCTTTGTAGCCACATGATGCTGATCCTGAGCGTGCCTGGTACTTTGTCTCAGAAAGGCATGTGGTCACACTGTTAAATTTTACACCTTTCACCCTTGCTCTGTACAGGGAAGGTTGGCATCTGGTGAGTTTGAAGGAGGACAGAGTGAGTTGCATCTGCTGTGAAGTATCATACAGGCATTTCTTTAGAAGTAACTGTATGGAAAAAATTGCAAAATGTACCATCTATGGCTGTAAGGCAGCTCGGTACTCGGTGGAAAACTGTAAGCAGGAATCTTTGGATGTTACTCTGTAGTGTTTGTGTTGAGTGGGTGCACTAATTTATGCAAATCTTTTGTGGAAGCTTTTACCAGTAAACCTCAATTTTCACATGGTGGACGGTTATTTCAGCAGCTGTGCCTAGGGCTATCATCTAGAGAGTATTATGGTTCTGAAAACTTTTTAGCATGCCAGCCTTCTACTCAGGAGTAATTAATTTCTATAATAAGGTTTTAGAAGGCTTAGTTAGTAGTTTACAGTTTACTGTGTTCAGATTGGCTTTTTTGGAATCGTATGAACCCCCCAGTGACTTGAGTCTCTGGTTAATTCCTTGGCACCGTTGCCAGTGAACCGTGTGTGGAGAAACCTGACTCCTGGCACAGAAGGATTGTGTATCCCAGAGCTGGTACAGCTGCACAGAGCTCAGGTCGAGCAATTCCAGCAGGACTGACCTACATCGCTGTTTACAGGGCTGGCTCGAAACCCTCCAGGGGCTAAAGTTACCCGAGAGGAGGAGGAGGAAATTGGCTCATGTGTTCTCTTCAGTTTTAAGAACGCTGTTAAGGAAAGCTATGCAACCTACTTGCAGGGTGGGTATGTTGGAAAATAAAACCCCAGATATTTTTCAAGCTTTTGACCCTATAGCATTTACTGCTCATATTTTTATGTTGAGGACTCTTGACAGTTTGGTTTTTTTCCTTTGAAGATCTTTTTGAAGGACAAAGAAATAATAAGAATTTGATTGCATACAAAATGTAAAATGTCATCAGGAGTTCATTTTGAAAACACTTGCAGACTTCCTGCATAAAGTCTTTTCTCTTTATCCTATTGAGCATTTCTTTTTCAGTGCTATGGCAGCTGTAATAGCTCTGGGCATAACACTGGTAAAAAGTCTGAGATTTTTGGAGTCGTTCCTTTTGGAACAATGGTGGAAGCCATTTGCCAACACAGACCTGAGTCAGTAGTTGTTGGTTTAGCTTGTCACAGCTAAATTATGTTCTGTATTTGGAGCAGATCCCTTGAACACTTCCTCGGGGGTCTCTGCCTTGCACAGCAATGCATGTGCTGGTGAAGACCTTCAGCAACCTGAAAGTTTGGGGTCCTAAAGTCACTGCTGCCTTGCTTAAAAAAAGTCTTCCAAGTATGTACTCATGAATGCTTTGTTGGGATTTTGGAATATTGAAATGAATTGCTTGCTAGAAAAGTAGTTTACATTTGTAATTTAAAATTTTTTATTTATTCTCAAAATAAAAAAGTGCTTACTCTCCAAAGAGTAGCACTCTCAGAAGCACATCAGAACTTTAATGCTGAATACAGGGAACAGTCATTTTAGAGAAAAGCATGCTTTTAGAGATGTTTTTACATTTTTGTTGCTTTATGAGGGCAATTTTCTCAAAGCCTTGGGAAGGATGAACACAACAGATGTGCTGACTTGCACTAGGATCTGTGGTTCTTTCACACTTCAGGTGCTTTTGAAAATTTCCCCAAGGGCAAAGTGCGTTCTTGACCAAATGGATTTCATCAACTTTTCTTTGGATTTGCTAAGCATTGAATATTAATTATTAAAATTTGAATGTGAAATTCAAGATGAAGTTTTGGTTTTGGAAATCTTTTGTAGCAGTGCCTTGTTTCATGAGCAGATCTTTTAGTGAATTGAAGAAACTCAAATCTCGCTGGGTAAGCTCCAGTTTTCTATTTGTCTTTATCTTTGATGTCAGTGGCAGTTCCTTCTCAGGAGGAAGCATTCTCAGGAGCTCTGTGGGTCAGAAGTGCATGTCCTGATTCTGATCACTGTCACTGATACACCTCTGCTCCCCAAAGAGGAAGGGTATTTATGTGGAAGTGGATGTATGTTTATGAATGTCTTTTTCTGTAGTCATTGCCATCTGCAATCTGTGTCTTACTGCACAGGGAAAGTGTTGTTGCCACCCACATATTCTGTCAGGAAAGGATTAAAAGTCCAGGAAAACAATGGAAAAGCCATATCATTTTTAATTACTTGATAAACTACAGATCAAAGCTATTTATGATTATAATGTTAATGGAATGTCATTATTACAGTACTTATGTCATTTACAGAGAGAGAAAACCTCTTTTAAAATCATCAGTAGAGATAACCTGGCCCCGTTTGTTTCTAGTTGGCCAAGGTGTTACAGCCTGGTGCACAGTTTTTGTATTTGACATTGTTACTTGTTTAATAACTAATTTAGGGTGTTCAGTTGAGTTTTGCAAGTATATACTTTGATTGTTTTATGAAAGGTGCTTCTTAAATACATTCTCTAATTTTCCATTTTAATTTTTTTTTTCCCATTTGGCAAGCATTTTAAATCATGACCTGAATAATTTTATATAATAATTTCTCTCAGTATTTCTTGAGATAATCACTTCAAAAGTCTTGCTCCTAATGTCTTTGCTTGGATACAAAGTGCTCATAGTATGCAACTAAATGGATGTTATGTTCCTATTTCACAGGATCCTGAGAAGAGGCACTTAACCTGTGGGTTCACACTAAAGCAATGAGACTGTGTCTCTAATCCATTTAGTTCCTGCACCTTTTTTTGTCATCACACTTGTCTTCCAATATCCCATCTCAGTTAATCATGAGTGTTAGGCTCCTTCTCCTCCCACTTGGCACACATCTTTTCATTAGCAGCTTCTTCCATTCCATTATCGAGTCTGAGCTTTTGTTACCAACAGTGTTACCCCTGCTGCAGTGGTTGTTCTGTAGCCTCTTCTTACTCCTTATTCCTCATCACTGCAATTTCGAAAGTCCTCCAGGAATGTTTCTCATTTTAGCCAAGGGACCACACAGCTAGAAAAAAATCTGCACAGGGAATAAGAACATAGTGCAAAAAGAATATAATCCTTTGTTTTGCCATTTTTAATGGCCCTTTCCTGTGCACACTTAGGTTCGGCTGGAATGTTCGCATTTGCAAACTTACGATGCAACTGCGCTGCTTTCTTGTCTTTCCAGAATTCCAAGACACCCTTTATTCACTGTTTTCTGTTTCAGGGTCTCTTGTGTCAGAGGATGGGTAGTGGATACCTGCATGATCATATTTTTATGTAGTAATACTGGCAAAAGGTTATTACTCTATAGACAGCTAGTCTGTTCACATACAAAAACAACACTGGGAATAATCTGTAAAATACCTTAAGCTAGCCTGTCTTTGGGAAGTCTAAAGCATTTGGTTTTTTGATGGAGGAGTGAAAGGTGATTAGATCACACCTAATTAAAATGCAAAATTTTTGCTAGCTCATGACTAGCTCAAACAATAACTTTCCCAGTGTTTAAGAGTTTGTTTAAAAATATTTTAAAATAGCTAACATTTGTTGCATTCTTACTAAGCTTAAATAAGCAGTAATGATATCAGATGTCAGCCTGAATTTATGACATTAATTGCTATTATAAGTTTCTCTCTTTCTCTGTATATTTTCTGTAATAATCCTGACTTGTGGTGCTTTAAACTGAATGAAACTACAGTTAGCTGTTAAAACAGCATAGCCAGAAGCAGAAATCTGATTGGTATAAGACCATACTTTATAAGTACTAGCCCACAGCTTAGAATCATGTGGTGAAAAGCCCAAGTTTTGATAACATGGTGAGGAAAATGCTAATAAAAAAGTTTGTATGTGGTAGACCAATCAGTGTGGGTTAGAACAAACAAAAGTCATGTTCCTGAATTAGCCATTTGCTCTGTCAGCCTGACAACAGGAATGTCATCAGTGTAGAGTTCTTAAACTTAAACAGATGCTAAACTGTCCACAGTGTTCTAAGTCTCTTCATGGCTGGGCTCTTTGCTACTTGATAAGTCAACCGAATTTAATCTTCCATGAAGTATCTTACATGTGCAGTGTTGTGCTCCTTCCATTAAATCATCAACTGCCCCAGTGTTGTGTGATACTATGTAATCCTGTGGATTTCAGTTGAAAGGTTGCCTCGTTTTGGCTCTTCAGTTGATCAGAGCTTGATGTTTGTGCCAGATTTTGTTCTTTTTGTTGAGTAAAAGAATGTAGAACAGAAGACAGGAAATTAACACAAATATCAGACTACCAAGGAAAAGAAAAAGTTATTAATGAATTCACATCAACCACTTAATTACCCATTAAAATCATTGGCATAATTCTTCATACTATATTTGTAGAAGCATATTTGATAGACATTCAGTGACATCTGTCTGAAATGTGCCCTTCCTTTTTTCAGCTATTACAAAGAACATTCTGTTTAACTTTCATTTTGGTTTGTTTGCATAGTGACAGCAGTCTAAAATAATTTCCAGCTTACTTGCATATGTATACTAAATTTCCCTAGTGTCACCAGCTATTTGATCACAGAATCATGGTAGCTGTCCTTGACAAATAGTTCATGCAGAAGCTTATCTCAAGCTGTGTAATGTGAATTTTAAATCAATCTCTTCAGTTTTCTTGGTTTGTATAGTACGTGCTCTCAAAAATATACATTATTCTGCACATACAAACTGTCAGCTTTGAATGTTTGGAATCTCTATTAACTTCTGTGTAGGATTCAAAACATGTCTGAATAAGAAGAGAACTGGGGATCACCAAAACTGTTGTAGTAAAGAAGTTGCTAATAATTTTCTAGAGACCTCTAAGTGGTATATGATTTCTTCATATTGTTTTGAAAGTCTTTGCAGAACTGTCGTTATTGCAATTACCTGCAAATAACTATTGGGCTATAAGAAACTCTTGCAGAAATAAGGAGCCTCCATGAGCTGAAAGAATATTGTACAAAAGTCACGAGGACATTTGCATGGCTCTCTAATAAGAAAACAGACACATAAGCAGTAAAGACCTGTGGAGGCTTTTCTGTTATTTCCTTGGCAACAACTGCACAAAGACTGTGAAAGAGGGAAGCTGTCACTCTGTGTGGGGGATCTAGGAAACTTTTAAAACTTCTGCTTCTTGTTTCTCTCTTCATTTAGGGATTGACCAGAAGGAATGTTGAATGTAAAACCACTGTAACTTTGGGAATGATGATTGGAACTGATTCTTCAAATCAAACTATCACAGCCTAGTAGTTTTCTGTCTATTTTAGATTTCTCTAAATTTCCCCAGTTCTCTAAATTCACTTATATCTCCAAAACTGTGAAATTTGGTCTTCATTCAATGCTGGTCTTAAAATTCAAGCTTGATTTTGAATTACATTTGTATATGGATGTCCATCTAGGAACACAGCTTATTTCACTTGTGCTTAGGCATAAGAACCTAACTTTTCAGAGTCCCTGAGCGTTGCCATAAACACCAGATGCTCATTAGCCCTTCTCATTTGGCACAATGAAGAGAGGAGAGAGGTGTACATGTACATGTATACATGCTGTATAGCAACAGAACATGAAGCTTAACAGAATCGCTCCTCGGTACAGCTGCAGTTCTTTCTTATTGTAAAGCTAATTTAAGACAAGCCATATTTAGGGCAGCCAATCCCAGATCCTCAAATCAGAGGTAGAGGAGGCACATTTGTAAAGCGTTGTTTGCCTTTGGCTGAAAAATTACTGAAGGTATCTGCACAGAAAGATTTAACTTCTATAATACAGCAGTTTATAACAAGTATTAAAGGCCCTATGAGGAATAGTTTCATACTGCCTGACTGTCGTGTCCGACATTTTTATTGCCCAAGTGCTTAAGGTGCTGTACTTCTGCCAACACACAAATTAATTCTTTCTGATATGTTTGCTAGAGGATATATGGTCACCGTCCTGGCAGTTCACATGCTTTTACTGTGGAGTTCTGATCTTGATTTATGCAGTTCTATGCCTTCATTTTTAAAATATCAGAACTGTCCACTCAATTTGCCGTAAGATGTTTTGGTTCTAGTGGCGAACTTGTGCATTTTATTCCAATATGTGGTTTCAGGAATGAGTATTTTGTATTAGTTTGAACTCTTTAAATCACTGCAGGCACACAAGCACACAGAATATTCAGTGTCTGCTAACTTCTCTTATATGAAATACTGATTAGAAAAACAATGTGTTACATAAAGATCCTCACTTTCATGTCACATGGTGGCCAGACACAGCAGCTGAAACCCACATTTAGAAATGAAAACATTTTAATATAGTGAGAGTCGATAGACATGCATCAAAGTGAAATGTTATTTTTGTAGTGATCAGCAGGCTTCAGACCTCCCAAGCTAATAATAAACTTTCCAGGCCAATACAGCTAATTTGTTCTATTATTGCCACTGGTGTCCGACTCCCTTTCTAAAGGGAGATGTCACACTTGCTGCTAGCTAGAAAATTAGCAAAAGGCCTCCTATTTCTGCTTTTTTCTTTAAGCCTGGTTATGTGTGTGATACTTTGGTTTGTATATACAGTGTCTATGGGTGCATCTTAGATGTATTCATGAATAGAACTTGGATGAGCTACCCTCTCCTTCTCTCAACTTATGTTGCACTGGTTACAGCAACCATATGTTCAGGCCTCAGCTCTTCCTCTAAATCATGCCCTCCTTTCTTCCTGGAAATGTTAACCTGGGAGAATAAAAGGGGTTTTTGTGTATTTGTCGGGGCTATCCAGATGTAGAACATTATGCCCAGTGTTACAAAACAGTGAATTTCTACAGAGTTACACCAACCATTTTTACTTGTGTGGAAAAGGCACTTTGAGATGCAGACCAGGTATTCCAAAGGACAGCTTAAGATGATTAAGGTTGCCAGATTGCATCAAGTCAGTCTGGTGAAATCTTCTTTGAATTGGCAGATGCTGTTTGTCAGTGTGTCAGCAGGCTGCAGTTGAACAAGACACAGACCCTAGAGGTGCTGGACATTTGTAGTTCTCCGAGAAAAAAAACCAAAACAAACGGCAGAATTGGAAATAGCACCAACCAAATGAAAGCCAGTCTGAATCTTTGTACAGGTGGTGGTCACAGTTTTGCCCCTCTGCTGACAGAATATCAATTCAGATGATCCTTTGGTAGCCGTATCTGTTACTGCTCACGTGTTAAATGGAGCATCCCTGAGTATCCTTTCCTTTTGAAGCTTCCTTAAAGAAGCTTTCTATCATCATAACTTCATTCTTTTCTTTAGCATTCCCATGGCTGATGGGTGCAATGAGCACGTTTTAATCAGTTAAAGAAGAGAGCTCTGTGTGTAGTGTGTGCCTATCTAACACTCTAGGTTCAAAGAGCAGATGAGTGTATAAGCTGGACAGAGGACCTTG
Source organism: Gymnorhina tibicen (assembly GCA_013399875.1). NCBI lineage: Eukaryota > Metazoa > Chordata > Aves > Passeriformes > Artamidae > Gymnorhina > Gymnorhina tibicen. Next base: position 611,603 of record VXAZ01000255.1, read on the forward strand.
ACATCAATTATTAAAAGAAAGTAGAATTCATCACAGGTAGAAGTGTAGAATTTTTATTTTCTCAAAAATATTTCTGAGTATCTGTTTAAACTCAGACTTCAATGGAATTTTAGTTGTAAAAGGAAAAATTATCTACAAAGATGTGCTGTAATATGATTTTAAAGATTTTGATTTCGCTGTGGTTTCTTTTCCAAGTGGAGATAGAACCAGGTACATTTTTAAGACTTCATAGCCTGTGATATGAAATGATAGGGAACTAATCTAAGAATCTTAAGATTGTGTCTGCAAAAGTGTGTTACAGAAGATTGGAAAAACTAAAATCAGTCTATTTCAGAAGTAGTGTGTTTATACTGCTGCTGTTGTAGTGGATTTAATTGCGTGGAATAGGTGGGGTTCACATGCTCAATATATTCCTGGGAATTTCTGTATTCCAGTGTCCCCACAGACTAAGCATGTCTATGTTTAGAGTAAATATTGTGTGATTGATGTGAGTAGCAATAGTGGTGGTAAACTGGGGTATGCTAAAGCCTGATAGAATTTATGGCAGAATGCAGAATTAGATGCAGGATTGTCATGTGTTGCATAAAGAGTCTCCTCTGGAGCAAATTCATTAGAACTTAATTTCATGTAAAATTAAAAGTTTGTATTTCCTAAGCATAACTCCATCCACTTTTCTGAACTTGAAAGTAATTCAAAAAGAACTTCCAGCTCAGAAATTTGTTGCAACTCTGTCAGTTATACACATACTGTACAAATTATGACCAAGATGGGTGCAGCATGCAATACATTCAAAGGTTTGACTCTTAGAAAAATGTTCTCCATAGTCTTACTATAACCCAAGTGAAAACAAAGCTACCTTAAAATAATTTTTCAAAACTTTTCTGTGGTCAACTGATCACATCTGATAAACTATTAAGAGTCATTATTGCAGAGCAACTGTTAGCTGTCTTTTCTCCTTGTGCTTCAGGAATTACATTGATGAGTTTGACTTCAAATTCTTAGTTGCTTAAATGCAAGAAGGGATTTTGCTTTCAGCACTTTTTTCAGAATCACACTTCTGGCAGTTTTCTTTGTTCCTTCAAGTGTAAGATGTACCATCATGTAACTGATGGAACTGTCCTGTTGGTTTTCAGCTTGGAAGAGGAATGTTAAATTAAGCATAATGGCGATGTCTTTTGGATTAAAACCCTATCTGTTCTTCCAGTTAATGTGTTAGACTACTCATAACATGAACATGCTTAGAAGAGACATTTGTTAAGGTAGGGGTGTCTTTGTGTTACTTTTATTCAGCCATATACTGGACAGTCCTTGCTTCCCCACTATTGTGTCCTATTAAAAAAATACTTCTTTTAGTCTCGAGTTACCCTTTACGGTGCTGCTGTGGAATATTGGCTTGTATATTTCTGTAGGGGTTTTTTCTTTTTTCTTCTAATTTTTTGCAAAATGACCAGGTGACATCAGCAGACTTTCTCAATTTTAAAATTTGCTGAGAAAGCTATATTTGATTTCTGTGTTGGTTTGAAAACAAACCAGTGGGAGATCACAAGTCAGGATTTAAATTAATGGGAAAATAAAATTAGAAACAAGTGAAATAATACAAGGAAAAGCACTGACAAAGCCAGATACAACCTGACACCCTGTTAGAGTGGTGGTAGCAGTCCAGATGAAGTAGTTCAATGGAGCAATGATCCTATGGAGGGTCTCCAGCTGAAGGTCCAGTGGTAGCTTTGTCCTCTGGTAACCCAGTAGTCAGGGCTACGTTAGGCAGTTCCGAGGGCAGGTTATATCCAGGTGGGAATGCTTGGCTCCGGGTGGAGCCTCTCACAGTAAGATGAGGTAAGTCCATGAGTCATGTGGGGGTTTCTTGATGGCCCATTGCCTGTTATCAGGGGTGGGTCATTAGCAGGCGATAACAGCTCATGGCCCACAGCTGGTGGTAATAGAATACTTAAATACATCTATATTGTAACCTAGGACAATTTCAAATCTAAAGCTATGCATCACTGTGTGTTCCCATGTAAGTACAAGTTGTTTTTGTAATATGGCTATTGTGTGAAGGTGAAAACTAAGTACTGCTGTTGGGTTCTCCACGAGGATCTCTGTTTTGAAAGCCCTGCTCTTGCCAAAGATGTTCTTGTACTTAAATAAGCCTTATGGGCAGGATAATATTGCAAGAGGAATGTGAAGGAGCATTAATATGACCGAGTGAGGCCCTATATGTTTTCCTTTGAAATATCTTCCCTGCTTGCCAAACCGCCTTGGCAGTGAATAGCATGAAGCCTAGATGGGGAATTATGGATGTGTCCTATATTTTTCTCCACAATGAAGGGAATAGTATGTGGCTCCTACACTGCTTTAAAGGCAGTGATTGAAAGTGTTGGGGTTTTAGGACAGACATACTGAGGGCCTAATTGATAATCTCCTCTGGTACCCTTGGAAGTTGATCATGTCTACCTAATAATGCATATAATAGGTGATCTTGCGTAGGGATTTCTAGAAAACCTCTCTCCTTAAATATATTGTTCTTCTAGATATGGATATGAGAATATTTACTAAAACTAAGTATAGTATCTGACTTTGAATCCTTCACAGTTAAGGTTTTTAAGAGGAAAGGAAAAAGTCAAGTTTTTTTTTCTAGAAAGAAGGGTTACAACTTGAAATCCAGTCTTTACTAAACATTTTCTTTAGTATTTCTAGGTTGCAAAAAATCTTGATAAGTTACAATATATTACATGTCCTAAGATTGAGATTTTAAAAGCTTTTTTATGATAAATGCCTAGTATTCCATGGTAATACTTCATAATAAATATTTTCATTCAAAGAGTAGTGCTTGATTTAATTCTTTGTCTATTTTGGCTTTGGATGAGTAGTCATTAGGGTTCCATGGCAGATTGAATTTGTTCAATGCCATTTACCACTACATTTTAGCACGTATACTAAAGTATTGTCTTGATCCACTAGCACATAATGTGTTTAGAAATTTGAAACATTACATATTTTGTATGAATTAGACTTCTGGTCTAGCATATTGTGCAGAATTTTGCACTGCAAATTGTTATCTATGAAATTTTTCATAAGAGAGAAGAATACCATTTTTTGTCAGTAAAAAAGAGAAAAATCTGTGTGTCATATTAGAAAAATGAAAGAAATGGTTACTTGAGATTGAAAGAGAAGCAAACAGTTTCCAGTCAACCCCACCTTTTCTGATTAAATATAAATTAACTAAGGCACTATAAAACAGTTACTTACTTTGCAAGCTTGAGAGAAAAAAAAAAATTCTAGACCCAGCAGTTCAAAACATTATTTGGATATTTGTGGTTAAGAACAGATGCTGAAAACCTTATCATTGCTCTTTATTTGGTGTTTTCTTGGAAAGGGATAAAATGACCATACTTAATTGTAAACTTGTTTCTAAAACAAGTAATGACAAATATGCAACCTTAAATAGACAAAACTGCCAGTGTGGAAATGGTGGCTGGATTTCTTTGCTTATTTGTCACTTGGGGAACTTATGTATCTGTGTGTGTTTTCATTCTTCATGCAGCTGTCCAGCATCATGGCAAAACCCAAAAAACTACAAGCAGACAAAAAGTTCAAGATGAGATAAATATATTTTTGATTAAAAAAAAAATTCCTTGTAATTGTTTTGGATGCTTGGGTGAATCCCTTGACAGATTATCTAAACCAGCAGTGACGAGTGGTTTGCAAAATACATGTGAAAAGGCAAATCAAATATAAACCAGGTATGCTACCAATGGGCTGGCAGGGTTCTAACACTGGTACCCCAGGCAAATTAAGTACCTGGTGAGTACTATGACATTGGACATGAACTAGCACGTGGATCTGTACCTAAAAAATAACTGGTATATTCACTGAGAAATAGCTCGTTGTAAGGAAGTCTTCCCTGAAACATTGTCGGAAAATTATTTGAGACATACTCCACACAAATATGAAATTACTGTATTGAAGAGACTTGGAACGGTGCAGGAAATCTTCAAAAGGAAATCTTCCTCCCACAATGAAGGAATTTTCTGTGGGTTTTATTCACTTGCTTCTTGTTGGAATTCGGATTGTTTTCCAGCCATGTGATGGTGTTGGCTGCACAGATGTGCTTTTACAACCAGATTTCTCAAGCAGTCTGGTTTTATGTCTCTCCACGGGCCTTTAAGATTAGAACTGGTATTATTGCTAGCTTTAACCCACGTAGACAGTCTGAGTATGGGGATAAAGTAATCAGCACCATTTGTGTCTTTCAAAATACACATACAGAATGTTTCCTCACTTCCTTTGTTCTAGGTGACCTTTTAAGAAGTAATTTTTTTCTTAGTGTTCCTACTACATTTGTTTATACCCTGTTACCAGCAAATAGTATTTCCAGATTTTGTGCCATTGTGTAGAGATTTTACACTGTATACTGAAGGTTTTAATATGTATATACTGGCTTTAATATACCAAGGGTTAATAATTATATATAACTGCTTAAAAATAAACTGGCATGCTAAGTAACTTCTTAAGAAAAGTTTTCAGAGTACCAAAGAATTTCATCCAGTCATTTTGGGCTTGACTCTCCTTATATAGTAGAGAAGTGTGCCTGAATTTAGACAAGTCCTTGGTACTGTGAGAATTTGGCAGTACTGAACTTGTTTCAGTTGTTGGCTTCAGGAAGGCAAATTTCAAGTTAAATTATGCTGGATGTGCTCTGGGTACCCAGAGACTCATCAGCTGTTTATTCAAGTATTTATCAGTTTTGTGAGTTGCTGATCCAGTAGTAAATGAAATATTTGAGACACAATAATGCATAATTATTTTAAGATGCTCCTTATCTAGTTTGAGCTGCATATGAATTTTCAGAATTCATACACATGACATGTAGCTCAAGATTTAACGTAATCTGTAGCTATATGGTTCCAATTTCCTGTGTAGCAGAAATCAGCCATGCGCAATTGGTCATTTTCTCTTCATAAATGGTATGTGTACTTGAAAGACACCTAGAAAAATGGACTGAAGTCCACGTATCTGCTCTACCTGTGTGCTTCCCAAGCTTGTAGTCATGTGGGACCACTGTCCAGAGTCCAGACAGCTGGGAGACTCCACATACACTGATGGTTAATTTGGTTCTAATGGGCAACATGTGTTTAATGGGATTACTTTGAAAGCAAGCACATTTATAAGATAAACTGTAAAAAAAAAATCTATTGTATAAACAATCAGATTCCCCAGGATTTTGTTTTTATCAAGGCAATAAAGATGCACAGTTTCTCTTTAATTAAAAAGAGTTTGTTCATTTTTATATGTTACACATCCACAGAGAAAGAGAAGCCTTGTTCTTGCACTGCAGCTATGCTTCTAATTTGTACCTAATTTGCACCAGCAGCGTAACTGATCTGCTGGTGCTGGGTGTTTTTGACCTGGCGTGGACCCCCAGTGATGAAAAATGAGCCTTTAGTCTACAAACAGGGTAGATTTTGACCTAGGCCGGTGTTGATTCTTTTAATTTGCAATGCGTTAGAGGCAGGCAGTATGCTCAGATCAGATAGTCCTGTTGGTAGAGATGCTGAATTGGGAAGATGGAATAAAACAGAATATGGAGAGATTTTTGGGAAGGAATAATTGCATCTTTGACTCAGGAGTTGTGTAACTAGGTGGAAAAAGTTGAGATGTGGTTGCTGCCCAAAGTGTTGGCTACAGTACTATGAGATTAGTTCTCTCTGCTCACTTCAGGTTAACTGGGATGTGTAATGAAATTACTTTGGAAATCTTTCTCCTCTTTCTTCCTGTAGCTGGATTCTGGATGAGTGTTTAATCCAGTGTATTTTGATCATCATTGCAGTTAAATCCCAAGTCTTCAGTCAAACATACACATTTCCTTTGGCAACAAAACAGCTATTTGCTTTTTTTTTTTCCTGTCAGAAGAGGTTAGAAACTGGCTATTCCTATAAACTATAAAAGATAGAATTGGATCATGATACAAGTCTTCCAAGATTTTGTCTCTTCATCCTTTGGATCTTAAGTAGTCTGTGGTTCAGTACCTCTGTGACATCAGAGAACAGAGGTGCCTGTGCTGCGGGATTGTCCTTGGCTCTGGTTCTCCAGCTGTATGACTCCTGCTGGGATGCTGACTTCCTTTTGTTCAATGGCATGCTGCTCTAGTCCTGTCCCCTAATTAGTGTGTGTGGTACGTGCAGTACTGACTTTTTCTGAGGTTACCTCTATTTCAAGACTGTTTATCTGCTGCCAGATATAATCCCTTACCTTCTTCCTTTTGCTTGGTTGACAGCTGCTACTGCTGGTCCTCTATACAAATGTGAATTTTGGCCTAGGCACAGATGTTCAGGGCTCTGATTATGCTAATCAGCCTTAGTGGCTCTGACCAGCCTCACCCTGGTGCTCATGGCACCAGCAGCCACATTTAAATTCAGCCCTGGGCTCCAGTCCCTGCTTGAGTTGCCTTGGAGGCAGCCTCTGTGTGGCTCAGCCTCAGCCATGTGTACTCCCGGCCAGGACCCTGCTGGTCTGCACCCTGCTCCATGGACTGGCTGCTTGGCTTGGCCTTGGGCCTGCCTTGGCACTGCAGGCTTGTTTCACCCCGACTGCCCTCCCTGGATCTGCCCTCCCCGGATCTGCCCTTCTCCACCTTGCAGTGGCAGTGGGATGGAGTCCTGACCAGTGACACCACCTGCCTTGCTGCCCTTGTTGGAGCTGACATGTGGCTCCCCATCCCTTCAGGGAGCAGCTGTCACTGCTGTCACTGCTCCCTGACAGTTTTTGAAGGTGGCTGATACTGTTTTATTGCTTCAGTAAAGTAGTAAGCATGAAAAATACCAGCCAGCTTTTGCAGAGCTTTCTCTCCATCTTTAGTTGGCAGGAGGTGATGCTCATTTCTTGCAAAGTAGATTTTACCATAATGGTTTTTACATAGTTCCTATCTGCATATTGGCCTAGCATGTGCTGCACTTGATCTGCTCCTGGGAAGGACTCACAGTGATCTTCAAAGTTCTGTTTCCCTCAGTCTAAAAGAATATCATTATTGCTTTGAGATTTTTACCAATGTAGAAAATAACAGGTCAGGGAATGTATGTGCAGGAAAACATGTTCTACCAGGGCTTCTTCCTCTGAAAGAATTTCGAGAATGTTTCCTAGCAAAACTGAAAATTACTATTACATTCACAATCCTAACTGGTTAGTTTTCTCTTGGAGACAGCTTGTTCCCATCATTTTATGATGGCGTGTTTAAGGTAGCTGTCATTTGCCAGCTGGACACTTGGAAAAATGGGTGTTACCACTAAAATCTAGTTTCCAAGTTTTTAGTTTTGGACCTGAAGAGACTCTCCTTTATAATCCTGTTCTCATAGGAGGATTCACGGAGTAGGTTGTGGCCTATTGTCTTATGCCATTTGGTACTTTTTTTTTTTTTGGTACTTCTCTGTTTATTTGGTTTTATAATTAAAACAAGTATACTTACATGATCCAGATTTTGTTGTATCTTTAAATTACTTCCTACATGTAGAATTAGAAGTATCAACATTTATCTCTCATGAAGAAGTGAAAGATCTGAAAATATCCTGATTCAAACTTATATTTAGAATGTTTTGTCTAGGAGGAGGCTTACTTTTCACAGGAAATAGATATGCATTATTTGTATAATTTATAATTAATTTGATGTAGTTACAGATTATTTAGAATTTTGCATGGGGATTTATTTTTTTAATGGGCCAACAGACTTAGTCTCATTTCTTATTTTAGGTAAAGTATCCAATTATAGCACTGGTACCAAGTATAGGTTTATTCCGGTTTTGTGGTAGTTGCAAAGGAGCGGGTTCAAATATTTTAAAGGGTAAGGTCTGCTTTTCCTTCAGGTCCTATTTTTAATGGCTGCTCATTTGCCACACTTCAACAGGAAACACAGATCCAAATGCCTTATGTGAAATTTGGGTCATGAGAGGTAGTTTTCTAGAAATATGTGTCTCTATTTTTATGCATACAGAAAAGGAGATTAAATAGGATCCATCAAAGAACTCTTTTCCTTTTGGTTTCACCACTCTTTTGTGTATAGGAAGAGGAAGAAGACAGCATGAATAATGTTGAATAATGTGTTATGAAAATACTTAAGAAAAGAATATCAACGTTTAAGTGTGAGGAGAACCAGAATATGGTGCTAAAAGTCTTAATGCCTTACTAGGAAAACAAAGACATTGATTAACAAATGCAGAAATAAAAATTTTTGTCAGAAGATGAATGGTAGTCATAAAAATTAGAAGTTCAAAGAATGGTGTCCACTTGCTCTGTAGTCAAAATGTAGTGTTGGTCAGAGGAAGGAATGCCTCATAAATGTCGTCTTATTCTACTTGCACTATGCAACTACTGTCTGGGGAGGCAAAGAGGTGCTCTGAGAACTTGGGATATAAACCAGAATTCTATCATCAAAATAGAGAAAATTGGAATATGGCCATGAAAAATACACATTCTAGCCCAGCCCTGGGCAGGTGATAACCAAAGATCCTTTCCTCCTTCTAGCACACCGTAATGCCAGAAGGGAGAAAGGGATAATAGATTTAGTACTGAAAAAAAGATTCAAGATGATAAATCAATTTGAGGTTAATATTCAGCTCTTTGAAGTTGGACCTTCGCAGTAAAGTCTGGCTTTGTAATCAAAAGTTTTAGCTTTAAGGAGTCAAGAATAGGGAGAAGAGGAAGGAAATGCTCAGATTTCCTTTTCAGGGTGTGAGTGTAGTTTAAAAGCACCATGCACTGCCAGTATCATGGTTGTAAGAGGAGAAAAGGGAATGATCATGAAGGTACCTTGTTACTATGGAAGGAACTGACAGACTTCCAGTGCTGGAACCTACGCTGGGCTGACCTAAGTATTTACCAATGTTTGAAACTTGCTTAGCAATGCCATTTTCACAGGATGTCATAATACCTGTACTTTCTAAACTGATCTCTATTTCCTCACAAAAGAGAAAGAAAAAGATGAGAAACAGAGAAAAAGTCAGAACTTGGAGTGACTTGAGATGACAAGTGGGAAAATGAGGACTGTGCAGTTCAGGAAGGGAAATAAGCAGGAAGAGAAGTTGAAAGTTGGAAAGTAGTTAACCAATCAAAGTGTTAGTCAGGACGCAAAGTGACTGTATGGAATAATTTATTAAAAACTCCTTAAAGAGCATTTTTGCACAGCAACCCTTTGTCTTTTCCATAACTGTACAGTGGGATCAAAAAATTATTACACATATAGATTGAGAAGTAAATCTCTAGCTTCATTATGTAAGGTAGCAGCAGAAGACATGCTCCCCCATGCAATGGAGTATTCTGGTAGCCAATCAATATGTCAGCTTTAGGGACATAGCTATCCCCCTTAAATGCTTCTTTGCACAAGAAATAGAATGAAGTCAGCTGCTTTCCTAACACAAAAATTGAGCAAAAGGGTACAAATAAAAGTTATTTACTTTTGTGAGTTACTTGGGAAAGTGTTAGTATTTCATATACTAAATTGAGTTAAAACTTCAGCCAAGAAAGAATGCTGAGGTGCAGTGAAATATGTGTGAGGCTCTGAGACGTGTTTCCTCCAAGGTGCTCCATGTCTGGGCTTCCCTTCATAGGGCTCCATGTACTTAACTCTCAGGCTGCAGTCATGGCTCACACTCTGTCTTCCTCCCCAAGCTGTGTGGGTTTGGTTTTGTTCAATGGCATCTATAAAAGTCCAAGTACTCCTTGTCCTTCTTGTACCTATTGTGATTTCATCTGTTGCTGGTCCATAAGATACGGAGCTGCTGAAATGCAGATTCCGTCTGATCATGGTTCTTCCAAAAGGACTTCAATAGCAAGAACTGCTTTAGCTGTAGAAGGCAGAGGATAGGAGAGAATCTCTTGCCCTATTTCATCACCCTGTCTGCCAGTGAAATGCAGAAACCAGGGGAGTGGATGTATATGCCTTCGCGGGGGGTAAAGAAATCCCTCAATGGTTCAGCTGCAGTATTTCCTGAATCCAAGAAGGTAGGGTAGGGAAAGGCATTTTTCTGCATCCATCCTTCTCAGTACACTGTTTTCTCTTCAAGGAAAATGCATTCCTTCTGCAGTCTGAATTACCTGTGTGCTCAGACACACATAATGTGGCAAGAGACTTCTTTATTTCAAGTGCTTAATTTAACACGAACATTATTTTTAAAATAAAATTTTAAAAAAAGATAACCTCACGGAAGAAATTTTGAGTGAAATGTTGTGGCCAGTGTGTTTCAGTAGTTCAGGCTAAAGGACAGCAGTAATTTATTGTAACCTTAATGCCTCTGAATAATTAATTCAGAAAGGAATGCTTCCTGGAAAATATGAAATGAGGTAATGATTGGAAGTGCCTATCTGACACCTATAAATATGGCAGCCATCTTTACACATGACTTCATCAACATAAAAATTTTCTCTCTTCCTTCTTTTTTTAAGTAACCTGTAGATCACCAACTGGAAAAAATGACCAATTAAATAAAACCAAAACACACTAGATTTTCCACTTGATCATGTAATTTGTACTGAATTCAGCCTTCTCCTCCTCTGTTAAATTTTTACATGGAACATTGAAATAAAAACATAACACCTTTTCTTAAACAGTAGTAGAATATGCAGTGTCTACTGCTTTTCCTGTTAGTGATTCCTGGAAGATGATGTCTGTCCAAAGTAAATGAATGCTATTTTAAATACTTGTTCTAAGAAACAGTTAAAGGGCTTGTTGGTTATGCTGTAGCAGCAAATTTGTTTTAGCCTTCATCTTACTTTTAAATAGTTCACTGGTTTAGATGCTTCAGCTGAGCAGATTCAGTGGCATTGATGTTGCACCTGTAGTGACAAAACATGAATTAATTATTTTCACTTGTATGTAATAATATTTCACATTGCACAGAAATTGTCATTGTCTTCTTCTAAAGTAACTCAACCTGAATTATTTCGTTATCCTGCATGTTATCTTGCTTTAAGAGTTTTGAGAGTTAAGCTCTACAAACCTTGGGGCTGTAGGAAGTAGAAAGGAAGTCTTTAAAAGCTTGTTTTAACTTGTGTTTTCTGTTATTATTACTTTTATATTAGGAATTTGGTCAACTTTCTAAGCTAATAGACCTCTAGCAGAAAAAAAGCAGTAGCTGTGATACTTTTGATAAGTCTAACAAACTTGTCCTTGTTTGAAATTCAGGTGCAATTGCCTAAGGTGGAAGGTAGTAAGCAAACTTCGTAACTAAATACTTACAAACCCCTTGAGACTGGCAGTTAATTTTTTCACAGATGAATGTCAGTACTTTGTTAATAAGGACTGTACTGTCCAAAGGTCCTTTTTTGGTTTGTGTATTTTTACTTCTGAGAATAATAGATAGGAACTTTTCCCCAAGAGATTCTGATGGCTTTTTCTGGTTTTGGTTTTTGTTTTTCTTTTCTTAAATTATAACTTTGGATTTTCTATCTCAATTGTATACCTAAAATAGTTCTGCTATTATTCTTGCTATGTTTCTAAGTAAAAGCAAGGGTGTTTTTATGCTGAAATTACTGACATCTTATTTCTTGCATTTTACTTTTGCAAGGTATTTTGGTTTCTCTATCTGCTACTGCACAACTTCATATCTGAAATAGCTCATCAGTCATAAACTGATTTTTTTCTATTGCCCCAGTACTTTTGTATCTCCAGTGTAGTGATTGTTGGGGTTTGCAGAGAAGTTCTGATCTTCGTTGCAGCAGTTTGGCATAGTGTTAAGTTTCAAGTTGCTCCATGCTGCAAAGAAAGACTGTGGTCGTGCATGTGAACCAGCACAATTCTATGCAGTTCAGTGGGATAAAGCTTGAAGGCACAGGAGCAGGTATGAACAGACCTCTTGTCTTAATATGGAGAACAGAGCACCAACTTCTGAAATTCAGGGAATTCTGCCTGTATTTTTCATAGAGGAAAAATTAAATGCATATGGAAAGAATTTGTTATATGACTTATTAAATGGGAATGTAGTACAGTTTTCTGTGCTCAGAAACTCATCCTAATAATACTCAGTTAGACTTCAGTAAGGTTGTTCATTATTTGCAGAAGATCAGCAGAGAGGAGACTAAAATCACAGTTACTCTTCATTTTCTTAAATTTGCTTTTCTGCCTGCCATTAAAGAAGAGAAGATTGGAAATACTGTGCCAGTGCTATATATTTATTCACAAAAACTAGTTCAGTTTGTGAAGAACAGCAAAACAAGACAGAGTTTAATTTTATGGAAGCAGTAGTTGATCTGCATGAAGGAGCTTTCATCACTGGAGTTTTTGTTACACGCTGCAGTCTGAAATGGTGTGTTCTTTTAAAACTTTTTCAAGTACTGAATCTATTTTCAAAGTATCATAGTTGGAGCTCTTCTGTTGGAAGTGTTTTGAACTCCGGTTTAGTTGGCAGTTTGCTCCCTATCCTTTTTCCTTTTGTGGTACATCTAGATATTTCAAAAAAATATGGAAGGACAGATTGGCTTCCTGACAGGGTTTTGATGGAAAATTTCCTTACATTTATTTGGCTTTACATTTTTAGTCTGAAGACTTTGCCATAGGCAACCCATGTACAAAGTACCTGTAATGGCAGCTCTGCATTTAGCTGTCAGCACCACAGTATAATCTGCAAACCTTCAGCTTGCCTTAAAAGGGAAGAAAATACTTTTTTACTGTAGGTCTTGAAGGGAGGTGTTGTATTTTTGAGAACAACCTAGTAATGGAGAGTTCTTGATGATTTGTCAGAAAGTACCATTAAGGTTACAGTGTCAAGTTTCCAAAAGCTGCAGATTTGGCTGTCAGTCTCCACTCTTACCAGTCCGTGGCTCACCGCCTGTGATCATTCAGATAATTTGGAAGAACCACTCTTGAGCTCCATGCTGAAACTCTCATTCTGGCTACTTAAATCTTCTTAAGCTTGTACTGCTCCCTCAGGGGGAAGAGGATTCTTTTGCCATTGAGACCCCCAGCCCTGCCTGGCCTGCACTGCTCGGCTTCCTCCCTGGCGTGCCCTCGCTGAACACAGTGCTCGCAGGTACCGCAGTGGTGCTGCCAGGAGCACAGCACTGCAAGGCTGTGTGTCAACGGGGAAGAAAAGGTTGGCCCATGACAGGTGGTCTGCTAATTTCAGCTGCCTAAAAAAGGGCAGGCTTTTCTGTGGATATGGAACACACACAGCAACGTGAGTCAGGTTGGGGGATCTTTATGGGCAATAGTGGGAGTCTGTAAAAGGAAAGAACTGAGAGGGAAGAGGTACAGTGACAATGATGTCTAATTAATAGAGATCAGATTTTACCTTGCTGGAGAATCAGATACCCAAATGCAAATAGAGCAGAATCTGGACTTTTAGCAGCAGTGAGAATGCTAATTTTCTATACTCCTTTGGGAGTTTGACTGTAATTAATTGCAGTTCTGAGGAAGACTATTTTATCTTTCACCTCTCTAAAGAGAGGAAAAGAATGGTTGGTAAAGCTAGTTTAAAAATAGCCTGAGGAGTCTGACATATTCAGCTGTGTATACAAAGCTCACCAAATTACAAAAAGAAATATAATACTTAGTTATGGTGTTCTTCTCAATTTCACCAACATTTTTACTTCCTGCCTCCTAAAATGCTGAGATATTTTCAAGTACCTGTATTGTGAGTTCATGTGGTTTACTGTCTGACATACGAGACCAGGTTATTCTTGGGTCATATTTTTGAGATTTCCCCTGGAACCATAAGGATAAGAAGTATGTATTTACATGAAAGATGAGAATATAGCGTGTTTTCTTGACTTCAGGAGTTGGAACTTTAAGAAAGGCTTGCACTTCTGCTTGCTTAGTCAAAGCAGGTTATTTGATGGGTTGGATTGTTACAAGTCAAAATTTCTTTTCTTCAGCTATAATATACAAATGAATGACAGATTACATCCATATCCTACTCCAGGATTATCCTAAAGGAAGGAGGTCCCTTTCAGGAAGCAGTTGTGACATTCTAGAGAGTGAGTGGGCACTTGGGTTCCCCTGGCTGTTGCACTGGGGCCAGGGATGAGAGCCAGCAGGTTCTAACCGACCCTGGCAGGATCAGGCCATTTGGGCTGCAGGATTGTGCTGGTGTGGGGCAGACTGTAAAGCCATAGGCTGCTTCCTGGTTAGATTTTAATTTATGTATTATAAACTTGTTAAGAAAAGGAGGTGCTGTACCTTTAAGTAGCACATGCCGTCTAACCATCAACAGGCATCTCTTGCAGCAGCTTTAGCCTGTTTCTCCAATCATGCCTGCCTAAGTCAATAACGCTTTGCCAAAGCTCCTCGTGCATTAAAGGTTACCGTTTAGCTTGTTCCATGAATCACAGCAGATGCATAACTTGGCAGTGACCATTTCTGTCCCTCCCCTTCTTCGCTTCATACTGACTGCAGCCCCCCAGCTCAGTGCTGGCCGAGCCCCCTCCCCCAGCAGGGAGAAGTCATTACATGAAGAGATCAACTTACCAGTTGTCTTCAGAGCAGTGGCTGAGAGCAAAGCTCCTGGTCGGACCGTGAGTGCGAGAGAAAGGGGGAGAGGGAGACAGACTCGTACCTACAAGAGCTCAGGGCTGTGATCCTGAGACACAAGTGCATCTGCTAGCTGTTAGTACTTGGCAGAGGGTTTGCTCCTCCAGGGTAGCTCTAACTTTGGGTAATAATGTTTGTCAGCTACCTGATACTAACGTTGCTCTGCTTTCAAACAGCAGTGTTAGCAAGACCTGGGGGTGAGGTAAGCAAAGTACAATGTCTTGTCAAAAATCATCTTGTCACAGTTGCATTTTCTTCATATCTGTTAAGATGGACTGTGAATGATTTTTATGCTATTAGACGTTTTAGAATTGTGTTGTTTGTGTTGTGTAAAAAGCTTTTGCTTCAGTTTAGTTTTGGGGGTTTGTTTTGTTTGGGGGATTTTTGTTTGCTTTTTTGCTGTTGCTTTGGGTTTTTTTGTTTGATTTTTTTTTTTGCAAAAGCTGAAAGGTACTAAAGGAAAACAGTTTGAAACTTAACTTCTCTGGATTTGATATACAATACGCTTTCTGTGAGAGATGACTAATTTGTGAATTTTTCTTTACTAACATACAGAGAAATATGATACTCTGCAGCAGTAGATGGTAGCGTTTTGTTCATATTTTCTGCAAAAATGTGCGCTAGTGAAAAAGTTTTTACACAGGATACATTTTGGGGATGTGAGCATGTAAAAACTCCAGGCTTCATTACTTTAATAACATTCTTTTTGTGCAAATACATGTAATGTTTAGTCTGGGGCAGGGCAGAAAGAACTTGTTTTTTTAAAAAATGTATATCATCTAATTAAAGAGGGACTTTATGCATTCCTAATATTCCTAATTCTTAAATCTTGAACAGTGGAATAGAACAGCTCTTTCTATGCTTTAAAAAATTGCTACTTGATTTATGAAGAGCCATTTTCCAGATTTTTGTCCTCATCAGAGCAGTTTGTCGTCAAGTACTTATTTCATACCAAAGCAGAAATTTTCAGCTACTCTTTTGCCATTTAGGAAATAATTCAGCTGGCGTGGCACTATTAGATATAAAATACTCCATCTCATGAAATTACTAGCAGAAAACACGTTTGATACTCATTCTCTTGCTCTACCTGAAGTGGGATGTGTAGTTGTGCATTTTAAAGGAATTGTTGGATAATTTTGTTCCATAAATGTACCGTCCTTAAATAAATCTTCTGAAAACAGTGATTCAGCTTTAGAGCTTTGTCTTTTGTTAGTCCTGTCATAACTTAATAGTAGCCTAATGAAGTCCAGATCAGTTACTTTCCCTGGTAAAGGTGGAAGTGAACTGGAAAAAACACCTTGTCCAACAGTGTGTGGTTGACCCTCTCTGTAGCTCATATGTCTAGAAATAAACTTTATTTTGCTTTCTGGGTGTTTTAATAAGAGAATCTGTAACAGTTTTGATTCAGGAAAATGTCTCTTAATGAAATCTTGTGCTGCCTTTGATCTAGTTAAAGCAGGGAAAAGTTTTCAGCAGAGTCTCAACAAATTTAAATGGTTTGATGATCAGAGCAACTGGAAGCTGATCATTGCCCTCTAGTTGTCACAGAAGTTTTTAACTTCCTGGTTGATTGTTACTGAGCACAGAAAATGATAGATGGACTCACCTTGTTCAGACTGAGGGACCTTAAAATCTGTGGTGGCTCATATGGAAAATATTTCTGTCACCACTGCATGCACATGTGGTCTTCAGAGATCCATATAAAGAACAAATCTAGAGCAGCAGCAGTGTTGCCTGCCAATTATCCTCATTAGCAAGTGAAATAAAAGCAATGCTGTGTTCTTACCTGGAAATTAATTTCTGCTGTAAAAGTGCAATGTGGAATGTTTTAGCACTGTGATCCATATGCCAAGGACTTTAAACTGGAGTGTTTTTCTTAGTTTTTCAGCTAATACAGCAGACAGAATATAAAAAATTTGCCTGTTGCTTTATCAGTGAGTTTTAGGTTGTGGGTTTTAGTGTAGGTAGTGAGAAATTTTCTCCTTTATTATGTTCATATGGCTAATTTTGGAAATTTCATCATAAAAAATATACTGTGTCTACTGTTATTAATATAATATTTCTTTGTCCTGTATTGTAAGAGACCACCCGATAATCTTGTGCGTTTCCCTGCTCCAGCTGCAGAACCTTGGCTACATAAATATTATTTCTCTAGGAAATTACTCAGTAAAGATTTTTCCTGTGGTTGACAGTGAATTGAAGGCAGAGAAAACAAGCGAGAAGCCATTTTTTAAAGGAACCTGAATTGTCTTTTTGTGCTCCTTTGAACTGTTTTGTATACTTCTCTGAATATTTTAATTGATTTATAGGTATGTATTTTTAAAAGTTCTGCTCATAAAAGTGTCAGGTTTTGATAGATTATAAAGTCAGTGGGAAGTTGCTTTTCTTGCCAGCTTGTTTCTTCTGTATTTTAATGCTGTAGAACTCTTAACTGTTCAAGAAAGAGAAAATAACAAAAATTCAAGTATTACGTTTTTTCCTGTCTAATTCTTAAGGAACCCCTAACACTTGTTCTAATGTGTGTATGATTAGGTTCTGCTTCTCATTTGTTGTTGATTTAAGGCATGACTTGGCATGAAGTCAGTGAAACTGCATTGCATCACTTTTCCATCCAGGAAGGAAATAAGGTTGTATAGATTTGCAACTTGCACCACATATACATGGCCAAGCCCAAAGTTTGTGTGTGTGTGCTTCTTAGGAAATGAACATGCTGAACTCCTAGGAAAACAATACTTAATCAAGGTTCCCTCCTTCTCACTTCTTTAATCTGGTGGTTTGGAATCAGCTCTAGCATGAAGATCGTTGGTTTGACTGGATACATTGGGCTTGAGAAATCTTTGAGCAGGTAGGGAGTTTTCCTGAGGAATAGCCCATCCCTATATTTTCAGGTATTCCTAAGCCTGTCATTATTGTTCACCCCCAGCAGGTAGCCTCTTAAATACTCTTTTCTCAGTGTACTTGACAGAAGTTTGCATTTGAGAAGAGAATTTCACATTCTTTCAGATTTTAGTTAATTTAACTGAATTCTCCCGTTTTAGTAGCTTCTTTCATCCCATACAAATTGATCATAAATCAGTACTGTCAGCCCTATGTCCCTCAGTACAGGTGTCAGTGGAGCTATGCAAATGTTCCAAAGTCACCAGCCTGGCCTTCTCAGCAATAAAGCAAAACCAAACTGTACCATTCTTGAATGGTTTGAATTGTTTTCTATTAAAGTGTTTAAAAAAATTCAGTCTAGCTGACAAAATGTGTGGACAAAGGGCCTCACATATAACTTCTGTGTTGATTTGATCTGTATTTTAATGTGATAAGTAATCATAATCTGACTAACCATCAAAATATACGATATATAACTTAACACAGAACTTTCAGCATGTTTAAGTGAATAGGAACAGGTTTTAAGATTTAAACCTAATTCTTTTCAGTTCTTGAGTAGTGGTTGTTCAGATAGCAGCATGTTTTGCTACATTAATCAAGCTGTTTGTAGAAGCAGAAGTTTTGTTTAAGTATGTAGATACTATTTAGCTTAAGAGTATTGAATACTAGATGCTGTTTAGCTTTCTTCATAAAGTAGTTCAGCATGAAGTGTAGAAGACACTAAACAGTGTCCTCAAGAGTTGTTTTAATATATTTTTATTATAAATAAATTTCACAGATGTGAAATGCTTCCCTTTGGAATTTGGGCATAAAGAGGGTGAAAAAGTCACGCTCCACCCATGAGTAAAAGGAGCCTGAGCAACTCTGAGTGAGATTCTTGGTATACTACAGACACTGCTGGTTCTGATCTGTGGCTTATGGGCCAAAACATGGAGCAGTTGTTCTACACAGTGTCCCAAGTTGCAAGACCAGGAATAAACAGACAGGAGTGCAGAGGGACCTTATTGCCATGAGCTCCTGTTCATTTCCACCTCCACACTGGTTGGCCTCTCTGCAGTGTGTAGCTTGTCCACAGGAACCAGAAAGGCAAAGTGAACTCGACAGCATATTAAAAGATAATTCAGTTCTGAACAGGTTCAGGTGTCACGATCCCCACTGCCCAAATGCAACCCATTGCAAGAAACATCTCAGTGTTCATCTCAGTGTTGTTACTTATTTCCGTGTGGTGCAATATGAATGGAGCTCTCCCTTGTTGATCTTGCTCAAGCAAAAAGGAAGAACACAAAACCCCACAGAAGACCCCAAACACCTTGAGATCATGGCCCTTTTGACACTGTCTCTTGACTGGCTATTCTCTTGTCAAGGAGGAACTCTCTTTCCTGAGACTTACTGGAGTAAAATTTTTGACCTTACTCAGTGGAATCTTCCAGTGTCCCGTGGTCAGACCTGATGCGCGTGTGGACGCTGGTGTGTGTGCTTGTGAAGAGGCAGGGAGACAACTCACCAGCAGGTCACACGTGCAGCAGCTAGTGCAATTTTGGCCACCTCTGTGAAAGGGCAGCATGGAGAATGAACATGGCAATGCTTATGCTGCATGACTATTGGTGGTTGTCATTTATTGCATTCAGCTTTACGTTACCAGCCATATTGGCATGGGCATAATTACTGTTGTATCTGTGAATTTTGTCATCTTCAATTTTTTTAGCCTTATGATAGTCCTGTGAGGTACTGCTGTTACACAGCTGTTACTTATAAGTTCCTGGGCCACAAAGGTAAAATACAATTTGGAGGCTCGAATGGCTTTGTATCCAAGCACTGTCTCAAAGAAGCTCTGTATGGCCAGGAAGTGAACTAGTTAAGCTATGTCTGCTCAGTCACACCAGGCTCCAGTTTAGCTGACGCCACACCTTCAGTCATGGGCAGGGAGCTCATGATGCGGCCCAATTAAACAAGCATTTCCATCTCTGACTTCCACAGGGCCAGAATATAAGAAAATATAATTTCTCCCACTGACATGCGGACAAAAATAATTCCTCATCTCTGTACCTGAGTATTTCCATCTGCAAGCCAAGGTTAATAGGGTTTCCACTGATTGTCCTGAGAAACTGATATGTCACCTTGACTGTTACTTTCCCATAAAAACATCACCCTTAACCCTTCTGTTTATGAAGCATGAGAATGTGTGAGAACATTTGTGGACTGGTAACTAAGGAGGGATTGAACCATTTATTTATTTAGCATATATAAAAGAAAGTTATTTGGATTTACTTTAAAATTACCTGATTAGAAAAAAAGAGATGGTAGTTTACATATGGCAATAACTGCTGACTTCACCAGTAAAACATCCGAAAGTGAGACATACCATAGTTGAAAAATAATCCTGTCAAGTAAGTATCCACAACCTTGGACAAATTATAAGAATGTGCTCTATGTATTGGTCTGTGTACCACAGTGCATGTTTATTTGACCTGTGACATTCTTGCCTCACTCTCCCCAGCTTTGTTGCCTGTCTCAGCTGCAGCATTAGTAGTGCAAGCCTGGTTTGCTTTGAAAACTCTGGTGTAAACTTAGTGTAGTAGAATGTTCAGTTTAGAGTTAATTACAATCTAGCAAGATGACTCAAAACTGTGTTCTTTTACCCTATGTGATTAGGGGGAATAAATGTTCTTCCAATTTTATTCTCAGGATTTCTGTATGGCATTAGTTCTTCCTGTATGGCGTATCCGTGCTTATTCTGCGGGACAGACAGGACTGCAATCCCAGCAGACTGATGTGTGCTGACCAAAGTCTGTAAGGATATTTCCCTAATAGCTCTCTAGATCCAAAGTCTTTTGGCTTTGGGCTCTGGTTCAGGCTATGCTGAGCTTCTTGTTCCATGCCATAAACATCTAAAAGACGGATTGAGGGCTACAGTAATTCCCACAGTAATTACAGAATCATGCTCAGTCCCAGCATAGTTAAGCTAAATTCATTAAGTCATTACCAAAGAAATGGTTACGTGTGATGGATGAGCTAATTTGTTTCTGAGACATGGTTCATAGACCATTTTCTGGAAAGCTGTTCCAGAAACTTGTTGGATTACTTATTAGATAGACATATGTTTAAATGAATTTACCATAAATTTTACACCTGGAAATACTATTTTTCCCTAGAAACTAATAGTTTACAAAATACTTTCCTAATCATATTTCATCATCAGTATCCATTCTTTTGATTTGCCTAATTCTTTTTCCACCTTTGCTTTTTGAAGTAATAATTCTCTTAAAACTGAATTCTAATGATTGTATTTTTATCACTGTAATATAAATGGTTTTTCTTCTGGCATAGTGAGTTTAGCTCCTTTTCTGAGGATTTTAATATTTGTTCCAAACATGCCGAGCATATAAATGGAGCAATGAATTTAGAAGACAGGTAGTTTGTATAAGGATGTATTGAGAGGTATTCACAAACAACAGAAAAGGAGGGAATAAAGATATAGTAAGTAAAATAAGTCCCTCTAATTTTTTTGTAAATCATAACAGTCATTGTATAAATAGGTTTTTCTTCTAAAGACTCCTTTGGTTTTCCTATCTCTTTATGGCAATGTTATAAGGGTCTGAATTTTTAAGGGCTCTGATGTATAATAGGGCACAGGAATGTGTTCCAAGACTCATAAAATCTTTAATTAAAAGAATGGAAATTCTTGTAAACTCCTGGTGGTTGCCTTTAAGTAATATCACTTCTTAAAACACTTCCCGCTCCCCCCAGCCTGTGAGATTATCTTGCATTTTGTTACAGCACTGTTACATTCTGCCCATGGATGATGTACCCATTTTAGGGAAACAAGTCGATTATTAGAATTCCCCAGCCTTTCTGGAAGGGAGACCTGGCACACGAAAGAGACTGTGCTAAGTAACTAAACAAATGCTTTGCTGTTAAAAGTCAGAATGGAATTTTGCTACCAGCTTTCCTGGAGGCACACTGCTGTAGGTGGGTTACTGCCAGTGCTCACTGAGCTGTTGCTCAGAGCCTCCGAGACAAGAGTTGGGGGCAGTTGTGCAGCCATCAGGAACATAAAGCAAATTTTCAGTGCCTGGTTGAAAGACAGTGGGTAGAAGGGGACTGGTATGTGACACGTATCCCTGTCCTTACTTGATCTGTAGCTTTCTCCATTTGTCCTTCAGTGTCACTTGCTGTTCATGGCAGCCAAAAGGACAGCAGCAGGGATCAAGCATCATTCCCTGGTGTGTCAGGACCCAAGGGCACCAACACAGCAATTATATCACTGACAGCAGCTACACTGCTTCTCTTTAAAGAGCCCTGCTAAATGAGACACATGAAAGTGAAGCATGAGAGAGAGTATTAAATTAAAGGTTTGCCTCTGTATGTCATTGCCTGAAGCTGTCGATCTGTTTCTTCGTGGGTTACAGGTGTTATTTTCCCAGCATGTGGGTTGTGAGGAAGGTTTTATCAAGAGACAGAAGTTTTTGACAAGTTTCCACTCCCACCTATTTGGCAGTCACAGGAGAAGGAGGTGAATTAGGAGTCAATAAATTAATCCTCCAAGCATAACTGCTTTTTGACTGAAGCATGATGTTTACTTCCATTTTTCATGAGATTTCTTTCCAAAATGTCATGATTATGGGAATAAATCCTTAAACATTTTTGACTTCAAGACAAATCCTTTTGTTATTCAAATTTTTAATCGAAATTAAAAGGTTTTTTAAAAACTGTTTTTTTGGAAAGGTGCTGACTAATATCACCGGTAGATGATAATATAATAGTAGGAAGCTTGGTATTTAATATAAAATTGCCTCCTTGCATCTTGGAAATTGCAATTATAGGAGCAGTGGTAAAAGCATGTGGAAATGCTGCGTTTTGATCCCAAACAGTTAATAGATTTACCATAAGAAATCACCTCGTCTGAAGAAAGATCTCTTCTTTCTCTTGATGTAGTTATTTCACTACACATTTCAAATGAGCTTTAAGTAACTACTGCAGAGACAACAAAGCCACATTTGATAACATTCAGTGTGTGGAGGGTATATTAACATCTGTACATGAACAGAATGTCTGAAACACGTGCTGGACTCTTGCTTGTAAGTACTTGAAAACTGAGATTTATTTAGTGCTCGAACGAGCAGGTGATAGTGAAGTATTCTAGCCAGGGGCACCAACTGTTTTGATGTTGTTAACTATGAACCAATATCCTCTAGAAAAGCACAAGGACACAGAATAACTGTATAAATAACTTTTTGTATTTCCTCATTAAATGGAAAACTCCTGCTGAAATGGCAGAATTATCTTGTTGGAGCCAATCTGTTGAACTGAAGACAATTTCATTAAACATTTCCTTATATATTTTGATAGTGAGAACCTCATGCACAGATTCTCTTTGTGCTGTGGAGAAACTGAAGAGACAAGGTGGTACGTACATAGTGCCCAGGTGACACAGAGGTGATGGGTGCATAGTGCCCATGCCATTGAGGACTGCACACATGTACTCTGCTCGTGACATGATGGTTACAGTGTCATTTGCTCTGTGACTGCATCTCATCCTTTTGAAAATTTTGAGTACTCAGATGATTCTTCAGTATTTCAAGGTTAACTCTTCAGTGTTATGCTGAGGATCCTTGATGGAGCATATACCAAATGCTCATAACAGGTTACATTTGTTGGGGTGCTTGGCTGTTGGTGATATGATGGCTCTGGGATGAACAGTGCATTACCAAAGAAACCAATAATTAGGAATGATCAGCACAAGAAACAGAAATATTTCTTCAGCTGCTTTATTATGGTTCAGGAAATGAACAAAGCTAAAGCAAAGCAAAATAGTAAGTGATTCCAGCGTCGGGCCGTTGTGATAGTGGAAGTAAGAAAACACCTAATGCATCCAGCTGTCACAGTGTGGCTGTTGGGGATTATCTCTAGTAAGACCATGTCAGCAGAGGCTGGCTCGTGTCCTGCCTTTTCTTTCTGAATGACCACCACTTCTAATTTTCAGATGAGAGTGAGAAATACTAGGAGTGACTACTAATGTCATGATGCTTTATTTGTAATCATAGAAATGGGTTTCTAACCATGTAAAAATGGTTAATAAGTAAGTAAAACCATGCTTAGGATTCAGTTTAAAGTAAACAGTCATAATGAATTGTTCAGAAGAAATTAGAAAGTTTAGTAGTCTCAGTTTTAGAGGTACTAGCTTCCCTTCACATAGCTGTGTCAATACTGAGAGGCTTTAGAGGAACCTCTCAAGTACAGTTCTAGTTTCTTCTTTGTTCTTACTCCTAACGAATTACCTAACTGTCATGCTGTTTTAAAGGTGTTAATAAATGTTATTTCTTACGCGTGGGCTTTTCCTGTCCATCATATTTGCTTTAGTAGTGGATACATTGAGTCATTTGGCATGTTTCAGTTTTGTCGTTCTCACTGCAGTATATTCTGCTTGTGACAAATGAGCCATCTAATTCTTTTATGAATTTCCCAAAGGCAATTTTAGGAAAGAAGAATCTGCAAATATCTGTTTATAAGACATTCGGTGCACTGAAAAATTGGGAGTTATTTGAAAAAATCTAATACATTTTTCCATGTTGTCAGAAGTCAGTATTGATGCACAGAAGTCCATTAGTCCTTGGAAAGAATGGCAGTTGGTGTAGCTCCAGCTGTATATGCAGCCGTTCATTTTAAGAATTGATTGAGAGCAGATGAGATCAAAAGTTAACATCTGCAGCTGTTTCTAGCTGCTAAATAAGCATTAAGGACCTGGTGAAGCTGTATTTTAGTGAAGAATAAACATTACAGAACTTGCAAGCACGAATTTCAATGTTAATAGTACTATAGCACTGTTCTGACTCAAGTTTCAAGTTTTGGGTTCTTCCCTCTGTTGAAGAGAAGGCTGGGAATATCTAGTGAGCAAGTTAAAATTCCCACAACTTCACATCTTCCTGTAAGGACAGGTTAGTTCTTGGATAACAAACTAATGTTGCTAGAAAATGTTAATACTTCTGCTTCAAGTCAGAAGGAAATTTCTACTTCATCCTAAAGAGTTTGGCAAAATTTTAGAAAGTAAGAAGTGAATGCTGTTAAAACATTGTTTGCTTTGAGAGGATTTGGCCAAGGAAAGTAAGGAAATGACCTGAAAAACAATCAGCCTTGTGGAAACTACTGGAGACTTCATTAGGGAGACATTGCAGGGAAGCAAGTGGAGGATCAGCACTGGGAATGTCAAGGTGAAGTCTTGGCTCAGATAAAGATGATGAAAGCCAAATTGTCATTGATTTAAAACTGTCATTATTAGGGTTTTGATCTCAGCGACTGAGGATTTAGGAGAGATGTGATTAGCTAAATCCTGCTGCCTTGATTAGATGCAAATTTTCCTATGTGCGTTGTACAAATATCTGTACAATGGCTGAGTTGTAAGTGCATTGGTTGGGAGGATCTGGAAATAAATGTGGTATCCTGCAGCATAAGGAATGAAAAAAAACATCTGGTGTGGGACATTTCTAAAAATAGTAACAGCTGACTAAACTCAGTGCAAACCTCTTTAAATTTTAGAATAGTGCTAAAATTCAGCAGACGTGCTGTTCCTTTTTCATTCGTAAAAGTCCTGTGGCTTAATAAGTTTCTGATTTTTATGTATTTATTTATCAAATTACATTTTAATGATAAATTTTTTATAATGACATTTGTCATTATTTGCTTTGAGTGTATGAGAATATTAAGCCTTTGTCTCAGAGATTACTTAAGACTTTTAGTACATTATTCACTCTCTGAATTATCAAACTTAGAGATATGAAGAGGTAGTTAATTTTTTATCCAATCTGAAATAATTATCTGATAATTACCTGATAATTACGGACACCATTGCTTGGCTACTTCAGAAGATTATAGTGATGCTTTCCAGTGTATTCACATGAACATATAAATGCAATCACTGAGTCTCTCTGTAGTCTCTTTTTTTTCATCAGAACATTCCATTTTAAAAATACTTCCTAAAAGAAAAGTGTTTTTCACTCATTCTTCTATGACTTCTTATTAACAAAGTGTCCTTGATGTGCTCTTGGTATTCATTGTGTCCCTGAGACAAGTGAACACGAGCTACTAGTTTTAATTGTATTTTACAGCATCTTCTGGATAGAAAATGTAAGGTAGTATTGCTCCTCAGTTAAGGAGAGACCGTTTGTAGTGGGTTACAGCCTTGGTGTGTGTCCTTGGAGGCTGCATGAAGGCCAGACTACACACCACAGTTTGTGAGGTCACATCACCAGTTGTACAACACGATCAGATGCATGTCTGGATTGCTTTAACAGTTGGGTGGCTGGGGTTTTCTCAGATTTTAGCTTTAGTTTTCTATTTTTATATCTATCCTTTAGACTGGTTTCTACTAGGGATTTGTTGAACCTCTTCCAATAAAATGGGAACTGTGGAAACCTTATCATTTCTGGTCAGGAATCAAACTAAACTTCATGTCCTTGAAGCTCTAAAAAATGTAACTAAATTTTCTTCTTGTTATTTTTAGTGTTTTGTCTAGACAGAAAAAATAAATAGAAGTTTTAATAGTCATACTGGAATATAAGATTGGAATTGTCCTTGTGGGTAAGGATGTCCAAGTTCCTGTTTCAGGTCACCTTCTCTTATGATCTTTCTTACAACAATTTCCATTTTCCTTTCTTTTATATTTCATTTGGTCCTTGAAGGTTCAGAGATAAGTAGTTAAATTTAGGAATACACTTTTTGTTTGGAGATAAACCTGAAAAAGTTGCATAGTCTGAATCTGAATATCTGACAGTTTCCCGGAAAATATATAAGGTCATGAAGTTTTACAGTACTAACTAAGAGAAAAGGCAACCTTCAGATATTTCAGGATTTTTTTTTCTGATTTGGAATGTCATCAGAATTGTTTTGCCAGCTTTAGTTGCTTCTCTCCCTACATTAATTTCTGTAGCTGCTTCAGTTTTGCTGATGCGGGCTGACCCTTGTAGCATTGTTGTGCATTGTGTTGTACTGTAGGGACCCTTTATTGTCTGGGCAATCAAATATTTCCAGTAACGCTTCTCTGACGTTGGGACATTGAGGACAGACAGTTTCTGTATGCATCTTCTAACAGAGGTAAGATGGGCTTACGCTGTCAGGTGTTGCTGATGGAGCTCTAGTTGGGTCCCTTTCTTCTGCGTAATCTCCTGTTCTCAAAAACTGTGGTGCCCGTGTCAAATGCGTGGGGAATCTAGCGATGTTTCCATGGTGTTTAAAACTGGCCAGGCCTTAAAGCTTCCCATTGACTAGTTCCTGTTCTGCCATATGTTTCTTGTCTTTTCTTTGCTTAACTTAAGAAGTAGGAAACTTATGATTGGGTTTTTAGCTGCATTAGCATCACCAAGTACTGCTCAGCTATAGGTATTCTTTCTTGTAAACTCTGCCTCATGAGAATGAACCTTTTCTCATCTGTTAAATGGGGATACACAAAATTGTTAGATGGTAGAATGCCTACAAGGAAAGCTGTATATCATGACACTGAAAGTTATTTCCATTTTTAAGTCCTCCATGCCATTCACTTCTGTAATGTTCTATTCACCGTGCCAAACTTAGGTTCATCTGGGAATCCTGAGGTAAACTGGGGGAGTCCCAAGCCACAGGGCAGCATCAAAGTGTCCACAAATGGTCTTAAAAATTGCTGGTGTCACTAATCCCTTATTAGATATAATGAGGCCCTAAAATTTCTTTTTGAATTGCCTTCATTAACCTGTGTCCTGTGTAACTGGGAGAGGCAGATTTTAAATGTCTTTGTTAACATAGCAGGAGAGGTTATTAGAGGTTAATCCCTGAAGCATGACAGTTTTTATGCAGCCATAAATTTATTTGTGTTCGTTAAAAATACAAATGGTTTAAAGTTCAGCCCTTACAGTCTGTCTGGAGCTTAACTCAATGCACAATCATGGCACATTTCCAGATAGTGGTTGTGCCAGGCTACAAGAGTTGGTTTCCCTGTAGTGGTGAAGCTGAAACCATCTGACTCCACATACTTGAAGTCAGTTTACTGTTGAATTGGCAGCAGTTGCGGTCAGGCTTCAGTTGTAAGAAAATGCTTTATTGCTTCCAAGTTTCCCTTTCAGCAAAGAACACTTATAAGACCATAAAACTGTCTGTGTCTTTCTAAGATCTATCATGGCAGCCTGGTAGAACAGCATGTATTTTTCATTTGAAGAGTTAGTGTTTTCCAGTTATGTGGAAGGCTTAAGTAGCAGTATTTATTTGTCCTCTGACTTGTTTCCTGTTGTTTTCCTCTGTCCCTTCTGAAATGCACTGATCTGCATCAACAATGTGTAGAGTTTAGTTCCTCTACTGGTTTTAAAACAGCGGGAGATGCAAGCGATGGAAATATCTGCTGCAGGGTAGTTCAGCTCTCTTGCCAAAAGAAAAGCAGTTAAGTGCCACAGAGGTTTAAACCAACACTCTGTGTCAAGTGGCACAAGGTGATACCTCAGTGTTAATCTCTAAGATAAATTCCATCCTCACTCTCACACATACTCACAGTGTATAGTAACTGTGCCTGCTAGTCTATTTGCAGGACCATTGACTTTACAAATTCCATTTTTGCTTGCCTTTGCCCACATTTTTAGGTAAGTACAGCAGTGACATAACAAATTATCATGCATGGCTTCTGTCTCAGATGTGTTTGTTGGCTTCTTTCAGATAAACCTTACATAAATCTTTTGAAAAGTAAAGTGTGTGGTTGATACACTGGTGAGAATGTTTCCTCTTGGTTTCTTACAGGTGCAGAACAGAGAAAACTAATGAAAGAACTTAAGGTGTTAGATTATTTTGATAGTGGTATGTCATGCATTCTTATCAAGGTCTTAAGCTCAAGCTGAGTAAAAATATTCAGTTAATATATCAAAAGTTGAGTTTATATAGGTTGGAAACCTACTTATGAATTTGAAACTAAACTTAAAAGAAGTTAAAGAGGCAGGGAAGGGAAACATGCAGAAAAATTAAAAATTAGGCGTGATATTTAAAATGCAGTTTGCTGGAATGTCAAAGGGTGGCTTACATGGGTTTAATCAAATTAATGCTTCGTTGTAAAGCTTTTCATTGTTTCCCTTCTGAATGAACTAGTTTTCACTCTTAACCTCCATATCTGTTTTCTCACAACACTGATGGTGTTTGGGGCTGTCCACATCTGAGAACACAGACCATATTCACACAGAGTGCATGTACATATGTGTGAGAGAAAATATACTTACGCAGGCAAGTGCAAGCATGCTGGGATGCCTTGAAGACCCAGAATGGACATGTCAAGCAGGGATTATCTATAAAATACCAAAGTGTTTTGTTTTCTATGAAGCATTTCTCTGAACCTAAGTTTTCTAGAAGGGCTATGGGACATACTGAAGAATAGGTTCTCGTGAATTACAGTAGGACATGGATAGGATGTGATTTTAAGCAGAGCTTCCCACTCATGAGATATACAGCTCTAAGCAGAGCTGCATGTTCAAGTAATCATTGCCTGCCTTTTTGTAGAGAAGCTTTTATTTTAAGTCCCAAATTTTTTTTCATGATTGCTGTATTAGAGGTTGTACTTGTACTGAAAAGCTTTAACTGCACACAGAGTTATTGGTCACTTAACTCTTATCAATGGTCCTACAAGCCTTTCTCTCTTCCTTTTGTCATCCGCTTTCTACAACATAATGGAAGTAATATGAAATTATTAGGATGCTTATTGGTATTTTAAGGTAAGTTTAGATGAGATATAAGAGAGGAGTTCTTCCCAGTGAGGGTGGTTGGACACTCTCACAGGTTGCCCAGAGAAACTGTGGATGCCACATTCCTGGAAGTGTTCAAGGCCAGGTTGGATGGGGCTTGGAGCAGCCTAGGATAATGGAAGGTGTCCCTGCCCATGGTAGAGGGGTTGGAACTGGATCATGTTCAAGGTCCCTTCCAACCCAAACCATTCTATGTTTTTGTGTTGTAAAGTAATTTATGATCTTCATGGCTGGAAACACGAGCTACTTCCATGCAACCATGACTTTCACTCACATTCTCCTCAGCTTACAGAGCCATGTGTGTTCTGAGCCAAACCCAGCGGTTCTTACCCAGGCAAAACTCCCACTGACTTCACTGACTTCAGTGGGAGTTTTGCCTAAGTAAAGACTGAAGGATTTGGATCACCAAACTTTGAACATAAAGTTTTCTATAACCTTGGGCTGAATTGCACAGAAGGCAGTGGGTGTTTGAAGGAAAAAGGAAATACACTTTTTTCCTACAACAATTTCATCCCTGTAGTGCTGAAGTTAAAAGCATTCCTTTTGAGAAAGCCTCACTTCTAAACTCTGCCAGTGTCTTGGGCTGAGGACATTAAGAATTACGTTTGGAATTCTTTGTACTGTATTGCCAAGTTTAAGGAGATACTCTTCAATGAATTGGAGTAAGTATTAGTATGGTTGGTGTTTTTGTCATGTGGTAACAGAATAGATGTTCTGTGAAATACAGCAGTGTACTTGCTTTTTCTTGCTTTAAATTTAAAACAAAGACTGGCAAATATCACAAATATAAAAATCTCGAAACAAGTCCAGGAAAATTCTGTTTATTTGTACAATACAATAAATATACAAAACGTCTATCTTAAAATTATTAACTGCTTACAACTTGTTTTAAAATCTTCTCCAGTAAAATGCAGTTAGAATGGTTTTCCTCATCACAGTGTTTGCTGCCCAGGTAGCATATGCCCAGATGAGTGTAATAGTTTTTACACAACAGTGCAGAATAAGTATTAAATATGAATAAGTAAGATTATTAGTGTGTTACACTAATCCCTTTTCCCTTGTGCTTGTGTCCAGTCAAAATGAAAGATACTGGAGAAGCAAGCCTGGACTACTTACATAGCAAAAATATGGCAGTAGCATCTCCCTAGGTATTGTACAATGGAACTGAGGACTTTAACACTGAACAACTGGATGTGAGGAGCTTTTCCTGTGAATCTAGGTTTTGTGCTTTCCTGCTCGTAGAGGCTGAGCGTGTCATAAACGTGGCCTGTTGAAATGTGTCTGAGGGCCAAGGTGGTGGTTGATGGGAATTGCACAGGCATGTTTGCTTTTCTGGGATCACTTTATCTGCTCTCTTCGTTGGTGGTTAGATTAGGTACCACAGTAGCTCTATTCTGTGGTGTTCTGCATAGCACTGGAGAATGTAAAGGAATGTGGAAATAGAACAGGGAAACCTTGATGAAACCTCATGCTGAACCCTGGCATCCTGAAACCCTGCCTCTGGATAGAAATCCTGCGGTGAATCTGTGGCCCAGGATAGGAGGAAGGGAAGGCTGCCAGGGAGGTCTGGAGCCACACAGGACTGTAGGGAGGGGATGGAAGGGGTGGATCCTGAACCATGGATGGTTTATTCAGCCCTACAAATTTCATAGTTCCTTTCATACAGTGAACATCACCCAAACTCTTTGTTAAGGTTAAGCAGGCTTTGAAAATTTTGTGTTAGAACTTCAAAGTGCTGCAAATTTTGCTCTAGGGTAGAAAGCAGAATATTTAGGCTCTTTTTTAGTTCTAGCGTCAGGTTTCTAAAACCCCCTGCGATATGACTTTCCTTTACACTGAGACTGTATGCATTGTGTCCAGAATAATAGAAATAATTTTTTTGGAAATAATCATCACAAAGGGTCATGACTTAAATAATGATTTCTTTGAATTCTAATCCACGCCTAGAGATTTTTAACAAATATATAGTAAAAAACATCATGTAGGGACTTTTTTACAGCTTCATATGAAATGGTAGTTGCAATCTGGGCTAAATTCTTCAGAAAGGAAATATTTTAAAAGTAATATGATGAGTACGTAATAGGCCTCATTCTGTGGTCTTTATAAAGTTTCCTGGGCCTACATTTTGCAAGTCTATGCTCCTTGCATAAACTCTTTGAATTTCCTGGTCATTGATCCTGCTCAGCCTAGTGAAGGAGCAGAGAATTACTTTTCCTCCTGTCCTGTTAGCTGTGGGCTTGAATATCTATTTGGTCTTATGCTGCAGAGCACACAGTGGTGGAAACTCCTGGCTCTGCTTCATGTACAGAGCACCGAGGAGTGGAAACTTCTGGCTCTGCTTCATGTTAGCTTGCACTTCAGGCGATTTATTCAGCACCAGTGTTGGATCACAGAATCATTTTTCCTAGCATGCCATCATTGTAGTCTGAGAGGTACAATGGTCCCAGCTACCACATAGCTCACTCACCTTCACTTCTTGAGCAGGAGAGACACTGGCAAAAACTCATCTGGACCAATCCTGCAAAGATCTGGGAATTTTAAGGCTGTCAGGCAGAACTTTCCAATGAAGGAGAAGTACCTCACATTGTAACTGTCATTACTAGAAGCACTGCTGTGCTTTATCAGTGTGAAATGACAAAACAATGTGAAGACATTTAACCAAAAGTTTCATGTAATTATCTCCACTAGTAGTGATTGTGTTATCTTTGAGTTGTCATTTTTACATAACCCACCCGTTGTTTATAACCTGTGTGATTAAAAGCAAAAGAGTGAAATCTACCTTAAAAGCTAAATTATATTTCCATAAAGAATGAGGATATCAGGCCAACCACATCTCTCAGTCAATGGGCCTTACTGTTCAGGAAGCAAAGATTAATACTCAGCAGTGCTTGCCAGGCAAAACAAATAAGACGTGCAAGTCAATTCTGCAAATGGAGACGACAGGTCTTGAAAAACTATCTGCTAATCCACAGCCTTAAAATTAGGACTCTTCCATAGTCCTGACAAAACTCAGAAATGTGAGATAACACATTTTGAAAAGAGCAGCAAGTGGAATGAGGGTAGGTGAGATGCTTTGTATTGTCGTATTTGGCAAGACTGAAGTAGTGATTGACTTAATGTCAGAATAATTTGCTTAAGGATGTAAATGCATTTCAATTCTTAATTTAATTCTTTTAAATTGTAATTAGTTTAATTTGTGGTGTAAATGGTTTGATTATTTGCATTTGCTTACACTTACAAATTGGTTCTCACACACAAATCCTTCTCTCAGTCTAGCATTAAGAAATAGTCTGCCACTTTAAGTTGCTACCATATATTTAGTCATTTTCTCTAAAAATCACAAATTACACTTGCAGTTGGTGTTATAATAATATGGTCTCTTTTCAATTAACAGTTTTAAGCCATTAATATCTTTTAACAGTGCCAGAAAAATGGTTTTCTGTAGATAGTTTGGTTTAGAACTGATGGCTAGCTTGTTAATAATAATGAATTTTCAGCTTCATCAAACATTAGAAAAAGTTTCAGAATTCTAGAAAGAAGCTTTCCAAATTTATCCAGCAAATCAGAGGTTTTGTAGGAGTAAAATTAATAAGGAAATATGGCTTGCTATGGATCTTACCCTGCATATCTCTGGAAATTAGGGTGATGAAATTCTACAGTGGCTTATGGAAGTGGTTTTTGTGGTTAAATCTCAAGTCAAGTTGATTTTACCACTGGCACTGACATATCCATGTCTACTCTGAAACACCAAGACGTATCTATCAAAGTAGTCTGGCTGGGATCACTTCTGTGCAAGGTGGTGGGCAAGGAATGCCCTCTCCAGGCCTCCTTTGGTCTCCTGGCTTGGCTCTTGCTTAGTGAGGAGGACTTGGGTTTTTGACAGATCTCGTCTAACCTTACAGATAATTAGGAGCGACTTTTCAACTCAGAAACTCACTTCATAAATCCAAAGAAGAGTTACTGGGCATTGTCCCTTTTTCTTGTTTAGGGTAACTTCATGGCAGCAGTTGTGTCTGTTGAAGCAACAGGAGCAGGAGGGGTGAACGTGACCCGCTGTAACACCCAGCCCTTCTCTCTTGCCAGAGTGCAGAGTCTTCCCTGCCAAGCTGTGATGCACTGAGCTTTCTGATCTTGACATGAACATCATGTTTCTCAATTTTATTGTAATGAGCAGCATCCTTTGTTAGCAACACAGGCCTTTTTTCTGAAACTGTTGCTTGGCTGTTTTTTCTGGAGCTCATACATGTTTTCATCCGTAATAGTGTGAATATTTTTGGTACAATTCTGTACACAGACTTCTGTGTCATTTTGAAGGTGTCAGTTTTGAAGATGTCAGTCAGTGTTATGGTTTTACCTCTGTGCAAATATTGTGATGACACTCTGTGTCTTACTGTTAGAACATTTCAAAACTGCTTTTGTAAGGTTTTTTTTTACAGTGCATTCTCTAGGCATAACTGTAATCTAACTAATGAGAAATGGTTCCAAAATCTCCATGGGAATAGAATGACTCGTCAAGCATCAGTTGGCATCAGAATGGAGACTAGTCTGTGCAATCTGCTTGCTTGTTAAATTCTCTCAATGTATCCTCTGCTAATCTGATTACTAATGTTTCAGTTGATTGCTTTACCTTAAAACTGGTTTTCCTCAGCCAGCACTGATGTCTTTGCAATCTGTTATAATTTCACAGCCAGTCTGTCATCACTAAAAGCACAGTTTGGTAGTATTATGTAATATAATTTTTCTTCCTTTATGCTCTTTAAGTAGTTTCCTACAGTAAATTTTATTAAAACAACATTGTACCATCAGTCTTTTGTTTCAGCTCTGGAGTTTCATTTGTACTGAACTATCAGGTAATTTTTTTCATGTATTGTATTTAATTTGCTGATGATACGGATGTTAAATATAGATGTAAGCAATACAAATGCAGTCTGGAATGTTCATATAGAAATATATTTACTGTTATGCAGTAAGTTGCCTGTGTAACATGACTGTAGACACATTTTGGATAATAACATAGCTGATTAGAGTATTGGTTTTCAGCAAATTGACGACATCTTGTTGACAGCAATTTATACAGCAATTTATATAGCTTCAGGTATTTTGGCATAAGGATATACTGCACATTTTGATAATGCTCCCTGGTTATTTTAAAGACCAGAGAGCTCGTTATTCTGTGACTCTCTGGTTCCAAAGTGATGTGAAATAAAACTGCTTAGAAACTGTTCTGGTGGACTGTTTTGCTCAGGTGAATCTTGGAGAAGTAAAGATCTAGATTATGTGGAATTTGTGTGGTATTCTTTAAAGTTTTCAAAAGCATTGCTTGCATTTTAGTACTTTTCCTCATAATCACCTAGCTGACTGAAGGAGTTGGGATTTTCTGATTGACTTTCAGTTGATTTCAAGGACAGCTCTTTACTTTCCTTGTGTAATGGTACAGTTTGATTAACTAATTCCCCCCCTTTTTTATTCATTTGTGCTTGTATTTTATTCAGTCTCAAGTTTGTTGTGGGTTTCTTAATACTTTGTTGTATTATTTCACACATTTTTAAATGACATGTGCTTCATGTATCGTTGCCTTTTTCAGTCACAGCTGCTTTGTGCACTGGGATCAGTTTGCTGTGTAACAGAGCTGCTGAAACTGCACATGATTAGTTGTGCGTGGTTCTGCATGCACACTGTGCATGATGCTCACATGATGAGAGAAAATTTGGTTCCCTCCACTTCCTCTTGCAGAGAGCTGCTGGGAAACCCTCGCTATTATGGTTCCTCTGTGGCTGGAGAATTGTCCTCTTTGGTGCATACAAGCTCCTCCATTGCCTAGGATGGAGCTGTGCTGCTTGGATATTTACGTAGGGGTGAATGCAGAAAACAGACGCTTGCATGAGTGTTGCCAAATTTGATCAGGATATTGATTCAGTATAACAGCAAATACAGCTGCCAGAATTCTGTGCTCTGGACTATTTTATGAATTTGTTCCAGGTGGAAATTCACCTCTCTTCCTTCTCTCCTTCTTCGCATGGGAAACCAAACAGTGCGTTGGCTTGGCTGGCTCTTTCCTTGCTTGCCATTGGTATTTTGTTGGCTCTTTCCATATAGCTTTTGGCTGTCTCTCTAATTGGAACAATCTAAGTTTGCCAGAATTTTTATTGACACTGTACTGCCTGCTTTTGCAGTTACTTGTTTTGTACTATGTTGTGCTAGGGAAAAGAGAGAGTTTATTTTTCTTTTGTGTGTGTGTGTGAAGTGAGTCTGGACATATTGCAGGATTGGAATGAGGAAAATATTCAGGTGTGGGGTTTTTCTCAGTTGTGTTAATTCATATGGGTGGATGCTATAGTTACAAGGACTAATTATTAAGTTATTTTTGAAGTATCAGTCAGATACCTTGTGGCATCCATTTGGGCAAGCTAATTGTATTTGTAAGCCCTTAAATGTAGATGTCAGCATATTTTTCTAGGATGTTGTATAGTTTGTGTTGCTGCTGTACACACTTCTGTGACATTTCTCTTTCAACTGCTGCTTATTTTTGACACTCTCTTAAGTTAGGGCTCAGTCCTGAAGATGTGATTCAGGGCCTTATTCAGAGTAAGGTCTCCACTCTAGTAATAACTTGCAGTTCTTCATACCTGATAAAACTGTGTCCCTACAGTTGGCCAGTGATTGTATGGTGGTGGGCACTCCAGTAGATTTTTAGGCGAATCATAATTAAATAGCATTTCTAAAGAATTGAATACTATTTCAAATTCAGAGAGAAGTTGTACGCAACTTAGAGTCTGATAAGGATACAGAAACTATATCAACTATATGTACCATAAAAACTTAGATGAGTGATGTGCTCAAAATAGATTTTAATTTTATTTTGATGAATAGCATAAGAATTATTTCAGAGTTTTTGGGCTGTGGGCTTCTAGAAGACAGAGCAACCAAAACAGTCTTGGACAGGAGAACAGTTGTCCGGGGTGTCTGGCTGGTTGTCAAAGAATTTGCACTGTTCATACTGTGATGGGCACTTGTGTTTGCATTGGACAGTCGGAATTGCTATACCAAAGCAAATATTAGTCAGAGTGCCTGCTGGTTGTGTAGGACCAGTTCAGTAAATCCCACTCCAGAGGCACTGGGAAATGGAGGTAGGTGGGACATGCATCTCATTAGCTGTTGATGAATTATATTACGGAAAAGTGCTACATTTTTTCCGCAGTTTGCCTGATTGAGGAATGCATGGGTTTTTTTTCCAATAAATGAAGGAGCAGAATTACTGTTGAGTTCAGTGCCCAGATAAAGTATTTAGGAGGCTAAGCACAACACTATTCATCATTTCTCTCTCCCTACCCCCTGCTATGGATAAACAGATACTTGAGTGATAAAGCAGAGAGAAAAGATGGAGAAAAGCATGCAGGATTGAAAAAGAAATGGGACTCAAATCCTTCACAGCAGCTAGCAGAGTAATGTTTTTGCCTGCAAGCCACAGCAGGTACAATAGAACTAAGTGAAAGAAATCAACAGTTTTCTATTTGAAAAGCACTCACTGGCAGAGTAATAAATTTTAAAAAGGCAGAATTAAATGGAAGAAAATCCTCAGTTTACAGCCAGAGGAAATTTCTTATTTATTTCCAGCAAGAGCCTAAATATGGATCTGCCTTGAATAAAAATGTGGTGTTACTTTGGCTTCCTATAATGTACTTTATCAGGCACTTGGAGTAGAAAGAATAAGCCTAAAGAGTACGAGCCCTAGAACAGTTGTTTTTGTGATTTTGCTGGGGATCAAGCATGGGCAGACTGATTAATCCAAACTGTCATGTCTTGGCACAAATAATGTGTAATAATTAAATTACATCAGTGAGTTTGCTGGTGCTTTGGAGTGAGAGATTTTGAAATGTTTAAAATACAACTGAAACTGAAATTGTGTGTAATTGGTGCCATACAGTGAGTGAGTGAGAATATTACGTAATCCCTGAGGCCAAGCTAATTTACTAACAGATGGATTGTACATTCTAAGAACAGAAGTGCTAGGAAAAAGATGCATGTGCTTTGCTGGTAGCATGATAAATACAACAGATTACAGTTCTCAGTGCAGAAGTCAAGCTAGAAAATTACCTCCCATTGTTGATACGAGTTTCTTTAAAGAACAGCTCAGTTCTTGTTGCTGCAGGATATCAGTGCTTGATAATTCCTCCATCAAAGGAGATAGGGGTTACTTGGTTAGGTATTCCGTAAATGCTCTTTTTGCCCAAGGCCAAAACCTGTTAATTTTAACTTTATCTTGTCTGGGAGGATATCACTTTCAGCTCAGGGTAGGGAGAATATTGGATTCAGTCCCTTGCTCCTGAGTATTAGGATGGCTTTGCAGGTTGTGACTTAATTAAACCGCAGAGAGGACAGAGATGTCGAATATACGTAGGCACTGAAGGTGAAATTGTGGTGATCCCACTTCCTCCCATGGGCTGTTTATGACTTTCTGGTATTTAAAGAGCTGGAGTGTTTCTTCAAGGGAGGACCGAGGTCAGGCCACAGTAGGTATCTCTAAATCTCCTCTGTGAGGCATCAGCCTGGTGCCGCTGTGGAACATGAGCGTGGCTGTGCGGCCTCTGGGGCAGCCCAGGGATGACCATGAGAACCTGTAGTAAAAATGAGCATGAGCAGTCAAGAATGAGAGCACTGCCTGTCTGCACTCTGCCCCGTTTGGAACTCAGATTCTGAAGCCTGGCCTCGGTACTGTCTATTCCCCTTCACCATGCCTTGGGCCAAAAGAGCATTTATGGAATGCCCAACCAAATAAATGGCAAGCCACACCTTTCAGTCAGAGATGTAGCATTTTCTTACTGAGAAATAATGTTTCTTACCTGCTGGTGGTACCATCCCACCTACTTACTGTGGGTGCAGCATTGAGGTACATCTCTGCACCTCTAGCTGACCTTGGAAATTCATACAGAGGTGGGGATAAAGAGAGTTTGAGAGCTTACTGAGAGATATACTTGAATATTGTCGTTTTCCTGTATTTGGAACAGTCATAAAAGCTTTCTTTAGTTTTAAAGAAAGAAAGCTGTAAACTCCTGCTCCTCCAAGAGGTTTCATCAGGAAATCACCTTGACTCTCATGAAGGCCAGCAAGTGTTTAGAAGTCATTAGATAAAAAGCCGCTGGATATCAGCTCTTTGCTGAATAGCTGAAGTGTTAAGACTCAGGATTCTTTGGTACAGTTTCTGACTCATCCTCTCCTCTTTTGTTCTCTTTTGTGCTTGGGAAAACATGTCTCCTGTACGCTGTGCTCCAGTGTGTCTTTGTGTCCTTGTCACACACTGTGTTCCTCAGTCGCATACAGTAGAATACACAGTTTCTGAGCTGCTTCAGTGACTGTTTCCCTGCACTCTGTCATGACAGTAGCAATTGTAGGCCGAGGCTGGAACTTACTTGAAACTCTGGAGCATGCACAGTATGACCGGGGTTTTTTCAGTGTTGTACTGCCCAATCCCTAACCCGTGTGTGTTGACCAGATGCCGTGGTGATACTCAGGGCTTTAAATCTTGACTAGACATGGGCATCTTTTCATAAGAAGAGAAAGGATCACATCCTTGATACTGTCTCAGTCTCCTTGCCAATTTTGAGCCCCTGATCTTAAAAAGAAAAGAACAAGCATTTCTGAGTAAAGCAGTTATGAGTTCTTTTAAAAATATTTGCAAAACACACAATTTTATTTAATCCTAGTTTTTGGGAAAAAACAAAATTATGTTTGCTGTTTATTTTCTTTGAAAAGAAATGTTCGGCTTGTTTAAAGTCCCTGGCAAGGAAATTTTCAGTGTGGGTTGTTAAGTTTTGGCAGAGCTATAACCATCTAAAAGCAACAGCGGTATTATTGGAAAGCATTTGAAAATATTAGCCATTACTATAGTTACCAGCTCTGCTTGTATTTCTTTCTTTGGGCATGAAATTGTATCAGTGCAAGCAGTCTCGAAGGTGGGTGCACCAAGGTGGAGAGGAAGTAAAAACGTAAGCCAAGTGTCAGTGAGCACTGCGGGTGAAGCACAGGTCACAGTGGTCCTTGGGTTCAGAGGAGATTCCCGAGGTATCAAGTTCCTGGGTGCCGCTGCTGTTGGGGCCATGCACCTCTCAGCTCTTGGTAGCACAGTTCCAAGTGTAACAGACATAATTAAACCCCTGGAGGGGGAAAAAAAAACCCCAAACACATGTTATTGAATTTCAAATTTATTAGAATTAAAGGAATTAATTAAAGTTGTCCCGGGAGATAATAGAGAACACTGTATTCTGTGCTACCTTTTTTGTGAGCAACATCGTGGATAAAAAGAAATACATGCAGTTGAAAGAGAGGACTAATGAGTAAGTGTTTATTGCACAGATATATTCTGGCTATGTTAGCTGCTGTTTCAAGATCAGACATCTGTCCTTAAAATATTTTGCTGCTTGGAGGTTTTTTCTTTACCTTGAAATAAAGCCAAGTTTTTCCTTCATAAAGGAGAACACTTGAATAAACACAACCCTAGTATAAAGCCAGTTGGGACTAGTCTGTTGGCAAGGGCTAGAGTTCTTTTCACATAGGGAATTATTAGAAAGACAGTGAATCTAACTTCTCCCCTCTCAAGGGTCCCTCATATAGTATCTATTCTTGACTTCTGTATTATTAAGCAGCATGGAACAGTTAGAAGTTTACAGGAATATTACACTGGGACACATGTATTGTCTCTTATTTTTCAGAAAATACTAAATATTTCTTTGTTTTAACTTTGAAATTGCGAAAGATGCAAGTATTTGTTAACTATGGTATACCCAAAGGGACATGTATTTACACATACCGAGCAGGTAAAACTTGTAAATCTGTTGCAGAGCAAAGACAGCTGAGAATTCTGTGTGGCTTAGGAAGGTTTGTGTCTTCTGGGGAGCAGTGTTGGGATGCAGTGGCATTTAACTATGAACTGGATTCTGCAGAAGTTGGCACATATTTCTTTTTCCTACAAAATTGCTTCTAAGAGTTGGATTTTCTGTATGTTAGACCAGGTCACAAGAGTTGTAATGCTAGCAATGCCTGAAACCAGTTAGTAATTTCCAATTTCCTTTGTCCTCATTTATATAAAATGATTCTTCACTGAGACCTCTTGCTTTCTAAGTTTGGGTAGGTGAGGGAGTATCTACATAATACAAAAACTCTACCCTTTTTGGTATCATGAGAAAAAGCACTTGGAAATAAAACCCTCAAGAGTCAAGTAGACAAAATTAACTTCTGCATTTCCATTATCTTTTGTCATTCACCCAGTTAGTCATAAAACTTGCTACACAATCCCTTCTTATGTAATCAGTGAGACACAGAATGACAACTGTAGTATCTCAGTTTTTCAGTCTTTATGTTCGAAATGTTTCAACCTTATGTTTGAAAAGAAAATGCTGTTGTCAAAATTCTTATTCAAGTATTCGGAGAAACAACTATTTTTTTTATATTCTGGCCTCTAATTCATCTTTGCTGAAAAAATCCAAATACCTGACCCATGTTTAGATGACTACTCAAAACTTGTTCCTTTTCCCTCTCCAATATATCAATCCAGGAAACAGAAATGCCTAAAAGACACAGAACCATGAACTCTCATCTTTCGGAGCTGGGGGAGTGTAAGGGCTGAAAGCTGACAGATGACGGATGTGCCTCAGAGTCCATTTCATCACGTTAAGAACACAGCCAGTCCCCTCTGTCTCCTCCTGTGTAACATATGTCCCTCTCTGGGAAGATAACCTGGCTCAGACCTTGATGCTTCTTTCTTATGTGTTCTCTGATATAAACGTGCAGACAAAACTGCAGTGGCCAAATAAATGGATGAGTTCCTTGTGTGAATGCCCTGTGCAGTCTGGATGCAGCTCCAGGAGCAGGCGGTGGCCGTGGTGCAGTTGTAGGTACTCGTAGTGCGAACCCTGGTATATAAAGTGGTTACAGGAACCATCCTCAAATTAAACTTCTAGTGGCAGGATTTTTGTTCAAGTAGTAATGAAGATACAAAGGGCATAGCAAATACATGGTGGCTATGTGCTGACTTTGGGCAACACAGAAAAAGGTAAAATTCCTGAAATCTGATCTTTGTCGCATATATATCCATTTTCTAGTCATGTGGGAGACACTGTATTACATTCCTTTTAGCTGTTTTCCTGCTTTACAAGGGGGCATCTTTGTGTTTGAAATTCACATGATATTTGACATGACAAAATTTAAACTCAGATATTTGAACAGCTGTTGAGTCTACAGTGAGGAGATTATCTCATTTTCAGGTGCCCTTGATTTATCTAGCTTGATTCTCACCCTTTCACTGACAACCAAAGGAAAGCCAAAGGAAATCAAATTTGAGGTTGCATTTGTGATTGTCTTTGCTGTAGCACAAAAATTGTTTGAAGGACTTGTTGAATCTGACTGCAACTCTTTGAACTTTAGCACTCTGGGAAAAGTTAGATTGGCTGTCTCAAAACCCAGAAAAGAATCCAAGTGTTGTGGCTGTGACTTTTATGGGGCATTCCAAAGTGGATGGTGCTCTGGAGAAAAATTTCACCTTTTAAAACTGCTTGCAGTTTTCGTATCTATTTCGACCTGTCAAAATGTCCAAAAAAAGAAGAAGGACGTTGAGAAATAGTTCCAGTGAGACAGGGAAACAGTGTTTGAGATCAAGAACTCTTAAGTGATTTGAAGAAAGGTAGTAGCAGAAGGAGTTGCCTTCTCTAAACATGTAGAGTAAACAATGTAGTAAGAATGGTATGAGGGACAGCAGCGGGCTGAACTCGGAAATGATTGGGTCAGTTGTGAAAGTGGTGCAACTGCATTTGTTTGCAAGCATATCAGTTTTGCTTAGTCTGCCAAAATTAACCAAACCTTTAATGAGTTCCATCCTGAGGAAACACTGTGAATGTGATTGTGGCTCTGTCTGCACGGAGCCTATAATGATATTTAAACCAGGACTGAACTTCTGAAAAATGTACATTCCTAAAAAACATCTTAAAAGCAATTAGCTTTTTTAAAACTATCAGATGTAACGGCCTCCTGCACAGGCACTAAAGTAAGGGGTATTCAAAGAATGAGGTTAGAAAAGGAAGAGAATGAGTCTGTTGAAATGAACGTAATGACTCAAAAAAAAAGAAGTTAGGAATGAAGAAAGCAGTGAAAACCAGAGCAGGTTGTTCTGTGCGTGTTTCCGGTATACAAGTTTTCTTGTACTTCCGGTATACAAGTATGTATAGATGGACAAACACACGTGTGGCACGTGCATCTCAAATGTGTGGCTTCCCCAGCTCAGGTGGGACTGTTCAGAAGTACGGGAGGCGCAGTTAAGCCAACAGAGATGACAAGGGAACGGAATAACATGTCAGGATTCCATAGGCTGAACATTGCAGTCTGGAAAAACAATAACTTGGGTGAGAATGATTGAGAGAAGTCCATAAAACTTGAGAGTTCATGGAGAATGTGAAGAGGAAATGATTGTCATTGTCTGTCTCAGTACAAGGTCTCCGAGTCATTGGCAGAAATTACCCAGTGCTGTTCTCAAACGAAGATGATGTGGCATGTAGTGGAACTGACTGACACAGGAATTAGACCTGCTACATTTCAGGAAGGAAGCTAAGCATATTCAATAAAAGACTACTAAATGATAGCAAGACATTATATTTGACTGAGGAAGTCTTTGTGCCTCAAAGTAAAAATGCAGCCTTGAGACGTATTCTGACAAAGTAGCATACATTTTTCCTAGCTTTAGGATCCCTTCTATGCACCCATTATTGATGCCTTTGAATAACGGATGTTTGATGTGACTTGCAAGGACTTCATGTTTCTGTGTTCTTGTAATACAGTGGGAGAGTTTTGGTGATTAAATCTAATCATTCAAAGGGCCTGGTCATTCACTACCTTGAGATTCTTCTGAAGCTCTTCATAGTTGGGGGTGTTTTTGCTAACCCAAATATCTTCACGTTAGCTAGAAAATACTAAGAGCCAGGAATTTCTAGTGCAAATTAAGGATGAAGTCATTATTGACATGATGGTGAAGTTGAACATACTCTTCTGAGGAGGGCATTAGGCCCCATTTTTTTCCTTATTTGTAAGCCAATCAAAATAGAGAAATGCATACAGTTTTCCATTACTCAGGGACCTTGTCACTGATGGTTTGCACATCTTCTCTCTGATTAGCAGAAATAAAAAATATTTAAAGGACTGCAGCATTGAAATACGTCGAGATACTAAATACAGAATATTGCTTATACCTGACCATATGTCTCGATCTGGCAAGTATTAAGAAACTGCTAAAATACAGAAAAACGTTGAAAATTTTCAAAGGGAATTTATTTTTGATCTTTACTGATAGAAAGATCAAATCACTGTGAATTCTAGTATTTCTTACCTTTTCATGTCTACTTTGAGATGTTTAAAACAGTTAAGTATTAACTTTAAAAAATCCTTAGGTTTCAATGATACCTCTTTTGTAATACAGGCTGCTAGATCTGACCCCTATGCAAGCCTCATGCAGTCATGTGCACAGGTAGCTGAGGAAGAAACTTGGAACATTCAGTGGCGTTATCTAGAGAAAGACCATTCTTAAGTTTTGGTTTTCTGTGAGAAACCACTTCGCTGTTGTCTGAATAGGTTTAGAAGCCTAGAAAAGGGATTTTGGTCTACAATTCTGAGTTACAGGAAAATCAGCATCCTAAGAATTGGATTTTATCAAAGAATAGAATAGACAAATTATAAAGAACCAATCTCCCTGGTTTCTGGCTGCAAAAATGTCACTCAAAACATAAATGTCATTATTTGATTGTATTTGAGCATGACAAATGATGTAAATTGGTTAGTCCCATGTAAGAAGTCTATTAAAACAAGTGAAAAGGAGGGCTTGTTTTTGTCTAAAAATACACTGTTCTATATAACTATTACCTTTATATGAATCATACTCATTGTTACAGAAAGAGGGACAGTTTTAATTAAGTGTTTTTCCAGAATGTTATTCTGCCCCTCCTCACATGAGCTCTACTCGTAGGGGTGGAGTGCTGGTATTCTCTTGTTCTATGTCTGTCGCCACAAACTCCCACTGTAAAAAGGAAGCTCCTCTCTGCAAATAATTTCTCACACGTAGGTGAAGATCATATAAGTAGAGAAAACTTCCCACTGCGGTACAAAGCAGATGTATTTAGAACAGTGTTTTAGTGTGCTGTACAGACAAGGGTTTATTTGGGCAAAACTCATTTAAACCCAGGAACAGTAAAACAGAGTGAAGAATGTGAGCCAAGGGAATCTACTTCATACCTTGGTTGCAAGATTATCAAGGAAGAGCTCGAACAGGTAATGGAGCAGCTCCTGGAAATACTGTTTCACATGAGAACAAATGCATTTTTATTTCTTTAATCAGAAGGGATGTTTCTGAAAAATCAG
Organism: Gymnorhina tibicen; assembly: GCA_013399875.1. NCBI lineage: Eukaryota > Metazoa > Chordata > Aves > Passeriformes > Artamidae > Gymnorhina > Gymnorhina tibicen. The sequence continues at coordinate 656,120 of VXAZ01000255.1, forward strand.
CAAAGGACTTGGCACAAACCTTCCAACAACACTGTGCTCAGAATCAAGCACTAGTTAAATCCAGTCCTTGCTGGCTGAAGAGCAAAGGATTATCTCTTCTAAGATAAATCTAAAAAGTCTGATAAATACTTAGAGCCGCATGAGATCCTGAAGAGAAGTGATCTGCAGCTGTGTGGAGTCTTCCACAAAGAAATTTTCACAGGTATTTGTTGTACTCATAGGTAATGGGTGCTCCTATTTCTGCCAGTTGCGATGCAGTCACACACTTGGAAGGAGCTTTATGTGCCATCACATCTTCTGCTCTTGTGGTCTCCTCCCTCTTGGATTTGCACATTTCCTCCCCTCACAGCACTGATGTACAGCCAGAAATCAAGATGCTTGAATATTAAATGGACTTTGTACTTAACTCATGTAACAGGGCTAGGGTGCACTGCCTCCTTTCCTAAATTCTGGTCAACAGGAGTATGTAAAACTCCAGAACATTTAGATTCCATGTGTTTTGCAGGGCATTTGCAAAACACTCCTCCCCTGTCCCCAGCTTTATGTTTTGAGGGCTATTATTTTCTATAGGACAGGCAGAACTTTAGTATTTCAGTACTGCAAGCTCAAATAGAGCTTTGCAAGAATAAAATTGAAAAGTAGAAAATTTGAACCTGTAAGTTTGAAAGACTTCTTTGCAAGTATTTGTAAGTATGCAGTTACAGCTGCATATAGTGAGAAGAGAAAGCATTTGTATTTGTGTAAATACATAAATTGTGTTTATTTGGGTGAATCACTCATGTTGCTTAAATTGATTTTAATTGGGGTGATACTGTGTAGCTGTTCAGCACCAAGGATGGAGAAAATAGTTTTGAACAGAGGCTTCCACTCCTGGCTGTGCTGTTGGAGTTGTGTCCCGCACGGTGGAGTGGCTACTCTGCCACTTCCGATTCTTCAGAAAAAACAGATTGTATATTTACATCATTCAAATAGAAAAATGGACTGGCATCTTTTCCATCTCCTGTTCCTAAAGGGCAGGACAAAAACAGCGTCAAAGAGGTCACCGTGCCATAGAACTTCTCTTGAAACCATTAAATACTTGCTGTGGAAGCAGTGACTCATTGCTGTGTGGGAGAGGTGAGTGCCTGTGAGTGCTCAGGAGGCTGTTTGTGTTCTTCACTCTCTTCCTCAGGTCGGCTTCAAATGTTATTACTGTTTGTTTATTCTCTTTATGACGTTCATGAACCAGAAAATAATAATGGTAGGTATTGTAAAAGCTCAGGAAGGAATTAAAACACAGAATTTTGGGGTCAGCAGGGAGTCGGTGTGTGCTGCTGGGGAAACAGCTCTAACTTTGGTTAGGTTATACTGGGTTTTACACTTGTTCTCTGAAGTACCACTCTTTTGAAGAGAATTGTGGGTACCTTTCATTTTGTCCTGAAATGGGCATGGTACTACTTGCCAACAATTACACTGAGATATGATCAGGGTGGTGCTGACATGCATTAGCTTTAGCCACTTAGGTAAGAAGTGTTTTAAAAAGACGTAGAGTTAACATCAGCTACATGAATTGTATTATTTTGTTTAACTGTTTCCTGTCATTGCCAGCAAGTTCAATTTAGGCTAGATTTGGAGAATAATTTCATGAATTTTCAGACTGCACTGTTACTGAATTCAGTACATCTGTATATCCAATCCCTGTCTGCATTTTTGAAGGCTTTAGCCTTATGATCCATATAAATAAGCACTTTGTGTACAAATTCTAGGAAAGAAGATACCCTTCTTAAAGAACTATATTGTGTGGAGTTGGCATCTGACCTTAGATATTGAAATGGTTTCCTGCTTTTCCAGAGTTGTATAAATAGAAGCATAGAGTTTGCTTACTCTTGCTGAATCTGGGATATCAAGTAATCTGGCATATTTGCAGCAGATCATTATATTCAAGCAGATGTGAGTGCTTTGTTAATCTGTGATTTAGGAATATTTATTTCAGATTAGATTTAGTCTGCTTTTGGACTAGAGCAGCTTTACCATCCCTGTGGTTTTAAATTTTTTGAAGTGAAAAAGCAATTAGTGCATCTTAGAGGTGCATATATTATTTGAATCTGTTCTACCTCTTGAGCATTAGAACTTTCAGGGTATGGAGCTTCTAGTTGCAAATTTAATGTTCAGATAACAAGAAAAATACTCAGACTTTCAATTTGAGGTACCTTTGGTGGTTTTTTCCTATCACAGTATTTCCATTCTTAGTGAATGTGAGCAATCTGATTAGCTTGAAAGTACAGAACCTCAAAACTGAAGCCCCAGGATGCTGGATGTGCTTGTGAGTGGTCTAGCAGCAGGTATGGGAACAGCCTGGCCCAGGGTCCAGGCATGGTGAAACTACTCTCCTTGTGTAGGGTGATGTGCCTGTGGTTGGATTCAGTGCCCAGAGGCTCCTGGGCATGGGTAAGACAGATTCCTCCTAACCCGGGCAGAAATGAGAGCTGCTGGTTGAACTGTATGGGATCAAATGGGGACACGCCCACCAGCCCTGCACTCACCTTCTAGGTGTGTTTGCCAATGGAATGCACATACTAGGGTAAGGCATCTTCATCTTCTTCACTCTTAAATGCTGCTAACACAGCAAACAAAACACTTGAGTAAACTCCTTTAATATGCTCTCTGTAGAGTGGGGTTTCAATGCTGAATACCTCTCTTGACTTTGATAGGTGACAGCCAGCAGTGGTGTGTTTGTATTTCAGGTCTTTATTGCTGCAGCATTGCTGGAGGTTTAGGAAGATTTCATAGACCTTACACTGGGTTTGTGTATGGGAGAGCTACAAGTCCCATTTAGGGTGTCTTTCCTTAAAACAACAGGAGAGAAGTTGTTTTCCTATCTGTCAGAGGTATCAGTGTGAGATGCATACTTTAGGTTTTTTAATCCTTTTTTAATACTAGTTGATATCTCTAAGACCATCTTTTCACATGATTACTTTTCCTGGATGGCTTTACTTTTTCCATTGTAACAAGAATAAAACCTTTTTTCTCTCAAGTAATTTTCTATCCAGTAAGAAACTACTGAATAGCTTAGTGAAAGAGTCTTTATTTGTCTTCATGTGAGTAGCTTTTTTTTCACTAAACTGGTGCATCTTTGCATACTATGAATGTAATTCGAATTCTTCAGGTTGTCAAAAATGAATAGCTTGCTTCTTCTTACTGTCTGAAACTTCTCTGACTAAATGAAGTTCAGCATAAAGCACAGATAGGTAATGAAATCAGCTATTGTGCAGGTAAGAAAATCTGTGATTAATTAAAGTGGACCACATCTGGATGTAACCACAATCTAATCGTGAGGGGCTGTAAATAGCATCAAAGATTTGTGAGCGTTAGGTCTGTGGACAGCAGGAAATATTTGAAGGCCAAAGCAGGATCAAATGTTTGGGTAAAAATTACGGTTATAGCTAACCACAAATCAAGTGAGAGCCATTAGAATGTTGTTTGTTATCCTGTGGTTGAATGTAAATTCTCAACATTGCTCCTTTGATTCGTAGAGCAAATGAGGGTTAGGCTGCAACCCTGAAGACGTGTGAGACATTGAAGTGAGAAAAGCAGGCTCTGCTGGCTTTGCTGTGCTCTGCCTTTGGGGGTTTTCTGAAGTTACCTCTTGCTCGAGTATAGCCATGGCTCCTCACTGCTGAGCAGCCTGTTGAGTTGGTTTCCACTGAAGAACATCCACCACCAAACCTTGCGCTGGGGTCTGTACAGTAAAATGCTTCAGATGCGGGCTGTGTGCTGGCATTCCCCTGCTGTTCTATTAAAATGGCACATGCTGGCCATTACCCTCTAGCAGTCGTAACATCTTCACTGGTGTCTCATTTAATATTCTTCACAGACAGAGAGAGATGAAAGGAATTATGTTTATCTAATTGTAGGAGTTAAATCTGTAAGATCATATATGAAAGTCAAAGGTTTTAACAGTGGCCAGAGAAAGGTAGTATTATTATGCTCAGCTTCTTCACACATTGGGGAGAGAGCCATCCACCCAGTCTCTAGGCACACTTGCTTAGACTTTGGAGGAAAAAACCCAGAAAACCTAGTATCCTTCCTAGTGGAGAGGAGAGAGATTTATCAAAGGCAAGAAGCAAAAGTTGGGGTGAAAATATCAGAAACTGACTGCCTGGGAAGGGAAAGGAGTCTAAGTCCACTAATGCAAACTGCAGTTCCAAAAGATGAGGAGCCAGAGCTTTCCGATGCCAAAGCAATATGTGTTTCCTTGTTCCTAATCTGCTGTACCTCCTGCCTGGAGGGAAGAGATTACGTGAGCAGCATGTCTGTGAGTTGCGTGCTCACTTTATTGTCAACTTTCCCGGTCTGAATTTCTCCAGTGTGGCTTTAAGAATACTGAGGGAGACTCTGAAGTCCTCGTTAAAGTCAAGGCAGAGAACATCCCTTCCTTTCCACTCATGTGCTGAACTTGGCAGTGAATCACAGAAGACAGTAGCTTGTTCAGGCACAGCTTGACCTTGGTACATCCATGATGGTTGATCCCAGTCTTCTTTTTGGTTTTTTTCTTGTCCTTCCTACGTTTGGAAATAACTTCCATGAGGATTGGCTCTGCAGTCTTTCTGAGGGCTGTTAGGGTGACCAACCTGCAACTGAGCCTCATGTCATCCTTGTCCTTAATGAAGATGGATGCAGCAGTTGCTTTTTAGGCATCGCCACCAATCACCATGGTCCCAAAGATTTGTGTACATAAAATTTTCTCAGGTGCTTCCTAACTTGATCTTTCTCGTTTCCACAGACTCAGTGGGAGTGGTTTAATTTCACACAAAAATTCAAGTGAATGGGGGAAAGAAATCATACTTCTGTTTGACACACTTAAATCCAAAAGTCTTTTAAATTTGCTGGTAAATTTTACATTGTGAAGACTGTGGAATTGATATAATTCTACCCTGTCAAATCCATAAAGAAGCCGACTTCTGTGACTTGGCAAATTTCCACTTGATGTCAACTTTGAAGTCAGTGAGGATTTCTTTGGAGGAGAGACATCAGGATTTGGATTAAAATATTTATTTATGATTGATAAATGAAGTCCACCTGGTCACCAGACAAGGAGAGCATATGATGCAAGAGGAAACAGTTTGAGATTTCTTTTTCATTTCAGTTTAGCAGAACAATTTTATTTCATTCCAAAGCAAAAGAAATCCTTGGATTGACTGATAAATTTTTAAGAATGTGTTACTGGTAACAAAGTAGCAGTAGTTGTTACTCATGTGGTAAAGGCTAATTTGAAAAGAAGTGCAATATAAACTTAGTCTGTAGGGGTAACAAATTAAATTTTTTTTATTGTTTCGCAAAGACCTACGTTTTGATTTCACAAGGATTGTAAGTGCCACCTTGTGGACATCATTATTCTTGTATCTCATTAGGGGACACAATGGCGAAGTAGAATAATAAAATTTTGTTTTAAAATGTGACAGAAATTAGTTATGTTTTCTTTGAGGACTGGGAGATTTTGATTGATTTTCCAGTATTGCTGTTGACGTGCTGAAGTTGAAGAACACACTACTGCTGGCTTCAGTGGCTGTAAGTAAAGCCAAACTCTAGTTGTCTTACTGTGAAGTCCTACTACTTTATGATTTTTGTAGTTCTTGCTGGAATTCCTTTGTTGATCACTCTCAGATCTTTCTCCTGAGTAAGCTGTCAATAGAATACCATAGGAGTGAAGCCCTAGATGTCTGGTATTCTGACAAGCTCACTATGTTGTAAGCCCCAATGTCCTTGTGTAGAAGTGGCTGGATAAAATGGTTCATGCAATGTCATGAAGTAGCCCATGTGATTTTTGGGGGGTGTGTGGGTTGCAGGGGTTTCTTTCTTGGACATCCTGGTGCTTGGTAGATCAGCTGCGCCGTGTTTTTAAAGGGTTTAGGGGAATGTCTTGTCTCCAGTGCATAAGTACAATGATGCCTGTAACAGCAAGTCCTGAGTTGGGCATTTCTACCCTTTTCACAAATAAAACCAAATTTTATTCTGAGGAATACAGAGTTTTTAATTATATGCAGCTGATTTTCTGCTCGTTAGTAACTTAAAGGTATTATCATGAGATTCAAGGTATATTAAATATCTGCTGCTTGTCTTAAAGCTGTCTCCTAAGGATCTGGAGCTTCCTCCCTAGCCAAGTCAAATTCAAGCCTGTGCTGCAGAAGTCAGTGGAGTGTGGTCTCTCTGTATGCTGTTTAGCTGCTAGCCAGTCACAAATTCCTACTTATCTCCAGGCTATACTTAGGCCATAACCAGTATCAAAATTCCAGGATGTCAAATCTCTTCCTTGGCTTGCTGCTGAAGTGTTTTCTATGTTGTCACAAAACTGAAGCCGATTTGTCTCAGATAAGTTGTTTTTTAAACTGTTAGAAAAAATGGACAGCAGTGTTGTTTTTGCAAAAACACAGTTATATCCCTGGTCATCCAGGATTCCATTGGCATCTCAGCTTAGGGAAGCTGTTTTACAGATTGTACAGATCAAGATCACGTTGGATGGGGCTTGGAGCAACCTGGTCTAGTGGAAGGTGTCCCTGCCCATGGCAGAGGGGCTGGAAATGGATTATCTTCAAGGTCCCCTTCCAACCCAAACCATTCTGTGATTCTAGGAAATTATTTTGTTTTAAACTATTCTGTCCATGTGTGTCTTACTGAGTGGGTTGAAGGTTTTCTAATTGATGAACAGGTGGATTTCTTCTGTAAATGTCTAGATGCAGTATAAAGATTTCTCAGACAGCTCTTTTGGTGAGAATAGGCTGAGTGCTCAGTTTTAGAGGAGATTAAGACAAGACTATAGATGAAGTAGTTCTACTTTTTTAAAAAGCCTATTTTGAATCATAACATCACAGCTCTCCACCTCTTCTCTGAGCAGCAGCTGTGGGAACTATGTTGTTCAGAGGTTCTTTTCTCTCAGCTGAGGAGTGTGCAGTCAGCATGATCAATGCATTACTGCTCGTGGTGTGTTCTTGGATTTTGGCTGGCAAGATGTAAAAACCTGTTGGCTAACTCGAAAACACTGAGTCTGCAAATGCTTTGGTTTTTACTGCTTTTTTCCATACAGGAGACATTGCTGAAATGCTAATTCACAAAATCATTTCAGAATTGATTATTCTCTGAAAGTCATACTATTCTCAGTTGTTATGTCCAAAGTCTGCAGTTGTAAGATCTTGGAAAAAGAAATCTTACTTTATTTTTCAGAGCATTGGCTGTGACGACTATCTGGGTTCTGACAAGGTGATTGACAAGTGTGGAATATGTGGAGGGGACAACACTGCTTGCAAGGTTGTGTCTGGAGTTTTCAAACACACGCTAACGAATCTTGGCTACCACAAGATAGTGGAAATTCCTGAAGGAGCTACTAAAATCAACATTACTGAGATGTCAAAGAGCAACAACTATTTGGGTAAGTTGCATCTCAGTGAATGAAGAATGCTTTGTGTGCTAGTGCAACTGGGTGGAGGTTGTGCCAGGAAAGGCCTTCTGAGCAGTGTGAAATCCATGTCAAGAAGAGAGGAAAGAGAAAAAATCATTTAACAGGTGTTTTGATCAGAGCTGACTGGCTGTTTATAATTCTAGATTGATTTTGCATGACAAACACTGTAGACTTGTTACAATCTACTTCCCTGTCTGACTTGGCTTTAGTGTCTCCTATTAGTTGGTTCTGCTGTGATGTTTCCCTTTCCCACATCATTAACCTTCTCTGATCAGTCAAAAATCCAGCCAAGCAGATGCTTGTTTATATAAAAGACTGCATGAGGAGAAAAGAATATCTTCTGATTGCCAAAAAGTTTTAGTTCTTTTAAAGTGAAAGTGTATAAATATTTTATTGAGATGATTTGATATTGAAGAGGTATTCACGGAATCCAAGGTCATCTTTACAGTTGTTTATTCTGAAGCAGGTCCTTAATTCAGAACCATAGAGGATCCTGGAATATTTATAGTAACACAACATCTAAGGTATACTTCTAGATATGTATCATGGGTTGCAAATTAGGGATTATGTGGAACTTACACCAGATTTACATCAGTCTTGTGTGCATTTCTGAACTGTGGCATTCCCCACTGTAACCTGTCGTGTTCCCAGGTTACAAAGCCCTTAGTCTGTCTACATTTTGTGCATGCTTTGTAGGCGATTCTGATGAGTGGACTGGAGAGAGAAGAGTTAGTTATGACTTACAGAACCTGCCTCTCACCTTTCAGTTTCTCTTCACCTGTTAGACCATCCTTAGATTGGAGCTACCTGAGGCCATCCTTGCTAGCTTGGTGTGGTTATTGCTGGAGCTGTGGAGCTGTACTAGAAGTTCCAAACCCCAGTCCTCTTTGTTGGACAGCTGCTTTATCTCCCTTCTGGTGGGTAAAGCATCTCAGCTGCTGCTCAGGTACAGGAAAGGAAGGTGCTCATTGTGGAACTGCTTCTACCCTCTTTTCTACTTTCTTCCCCTTAGTTCCTGCTGGAGCTGCAATGAGTTCCACTGAAACATTGCTTGTAGATGGGAGTTTATTATGGGGAACAGTCTGAACTGGAAAGAGAGTTCCATAATTTTACCAAAAAGTTACTTCAAAATTGAAGAAATAAAGTAAGCTACCCACAGTCCAAGAAAGCCAAATGTTCTGAACCTCTTGTCTGGGTGTTCTTCTCAGTTGTAATTTGTCCTGGTTTCATCCAAATGAGGTTTTGATACATTATATACCAATATACACCAGCATTCATTTTTTCATGAGAACAGTTTGTATAGCATCCATCAACACTAACTTAATTGATGATGAGCTAAACCAATAATTCTATCTAAAGAATTTCCATGGATACCTGTACATTTGGTAGAAAATGGGTGAGAACGTAGTTTACTTGGCAGTACAGCGAAAGTAGTCACATTACTAATATACCAAATCATGGAGTTGAATGCAATTCTTCTGTCAGATTTATGTGCCAGCATCTGAAAACAGCTAGCAAAAAAATTCCCTTAACTATATTAAAATGTCCTGAGCCACTTGAACATTTTTGTAATGGGCAGGACAGAAAGAGAGGGTAACATTTTTGATTAAAAATAACCAGGCTGTTGGCATGTATGGGAAAGTGACAGAGTTTTTCTTTCCCAAGCTACTCCTTAACTCCTTATCCCCTGAGCTCTTGATTTATGCTATCATCTTTTCTTTGTTTCTTTTTTGTTTTTATCCATTTCATATGTTTTATTTTAAACTGCTGGTATGGATTTAGTCTGCTAAATCTGCCAGCTCCCTCCCGTGTTAGGAATTCTTGAGGATGTAATTCTAGCCTAGAAGGACTCCAGCCACTCTGCTTACATTGTTACACAATAAACTTGGTTTATTGGGGCAGGTGAGTTACACCAGGACAGAAATGAACATGTTCAAGCAGATCAGAAAGCTGAAACTAAGAGAAAGGTTTATCAAACAATTTATTGGGCAAGGGAAATGGTAAAGGTGAGGTTGGTTTTTTGGCATTTTGGTGGTCACAAATTTCTCACTGATAAAATAGCATTCAGAATTTAGACATTTTTATAGTGCACATAACACTAGAGGAGCTGGGAAGCTTGAAAACTCAGATCTGCCATTTACTGTTATCTCTATATTAATGGCAATAAGCAGAAGTCTCGAACTTTAAAAATAATAGTAAAAAAACCAAAATTATCCTTATGCTGCAGCAGCAACAAGAAAAATAATCCAGCAGCCATTCCTTTAAGGATGTAGTTGAGTGCTTTGCAAAACTGAATTTTCAATACCCTGTTCTGTCATATCCAGTTGTAGCCATCAGAGCTGCTTGTAAGCAACATTCTTTTTTTTTCAAGGAGTGTAAGTTGGTTGCTTTTGGTTTTCCTTTCACTTTGTACATTTTGCAGTTTCTTCAATGCAAAATCGGAAGTCAGCTCAAGGTCACTAAGATCTTTTTTTGGTGGGGAGATGACAGCAGATGTTCCTAGGAATCAGTTATCCTGCTTTTTTCTGTTTAGGAGATTGTCTTGAGTTCTATGTGGTTTCATTAAGCAGTTTTCACCAAGCTCCACACTTTTGTCAAAAGTACTGAGCCAAGTGAGCAATCAGGAGGATTTTCACAAGGAGGTATTTCTTTAAAATCAGGAAGTGCTGGAACAAGCAGGCAAGAATATGAGTTTCAAACTCAGCTAAAAGTCATCCAAACGTTTGAAAGCTTCTCCATACTGCTTTTGTGAACTATTCTGTTGTAGTCTATTGCTCATTTTTGTAAAGCCTGTAACCCTCATAAAAATTACAGTTCTAATGTTTCTGCTGAATATGATTCAGCTTGCTGAGGTTTGCTTATTTTGAGGACTGCAGTTTTGGTTTTTGCACACAAGCTGGAGTGATTCCAGAATAAAATTTTTTCATTCTTGCCACTTAAAAACAATAAACTTCTGTTAAAAAGAGAAAGCATGACAGTGGCATATAAACCTTTAAAGTGTTTCTGGAATGTTATCTGGGTAGTCAGAATATGCAGATTAAAGGAGATGGGCTGTTGGTTGTTCAGCTGGTTGTTCATGGAACTTTGTAATTAACTTTTCACAAAATCCCAGTTTGGAATGAATTGAATTTCATACAGCACAAATACAGTATTTTCTTCTCCCCCCACCCAAGGGTTCCAATTCCTTTTAGGCTTTCCATTTCTTGTACATCTTTACTGTAGGAAGAGTGTCGGTGTGATAAAGGAAAATATTTTAGCAGTCAAGTTGAGAATGGGCTGCAACATTAACTAGTGTTTTTTAGTGAGCCAAAATGGACTAATGCTACTAGAGCCATAAGGTGTATCTGAAATTCCCCAGGAAACATCTCATGCTGGTTTTCTAGTGTGTGTTTGTTGGGAAAGAAAGCAGTTCAGTTTTGGAGTGCTATATAATAGCCATAACTATTAATGAGGTATTCACCAGTCTGTATATTTACTCTAGTATTTTTCTACAGTTAAGAGCAAAAGCTATGTATTACCAACTCTGTAAAGTGTAGAGAAGGCTAGAGGGTGTACAGCCCTGAGCTCTGTCAGAATGACTTCTCAAAGTAGTTTCCAGCAGTATTTTCTTACTGGCTCATGTGTAACAGAACCTTTTGGTAACAGAACTGCTGACCTTGGACAGACCTTTCCATTGGCAAAGCCCTTCTGTCACATGCTGGTCTTGTAGAGCAAAGAGGCAAAGACATACTTTTCATCCCACTGGTAATCATCAGCTGGATAGTTCTCATACACTGACATGGGAAACTTGCCACTGAATTCAGGAGGACCGTGATCCCTTCAGTGGGACCAGTATGTTACAGCACTTGTGCTGCAAAACACGTGGGTTGGAGTGTGAGTACTTCTGCGTCTTTGCGCTCGGGATTTGAGATAATGGCAAAATTTAAAGCCAAATAACACAAATCTGAAGTGATTATTTGGAAGGTGCTTTTTTTGCATTATGTGTCTTGAGAACCTAATTGAAAGAAGCTGGTTGCTACCCATATCCATAGCCTGCATAGCAATGCAATCTGTTGGGAACGAGGTGTCAGTAGTTCAAATTAAAATTTAGCTTAATACAGGCTTGAAAGATACAGTGCTTGAAAATGTGTTAGTTTAGAAATACACTGTCTAATGAACTTTATTGAGATAATCTGGTAAGGTTTGTAACTCAAGGAACAGTTTGTTTCTGGGGCAGTTGTCTGAGTGTGGAGTCATGTGGGTTTGGGATTCAGTCCAGGAAAAGGTACCTGACACACTGCCTGCCTTCGCTTTTGGGGGTTCTGAGGTGTCCTATCCAAGGGAATGTAGCTACTTCCAAGTTTGGGCAAGTCTCCTAACATTTTGTTTCTTACCTGAATGCTGTTTGCTACAAAGATGTTTGTTTCATAGTGACTTTATTTCAGTGCTAATTGTAAAGCTCATTACAGTTCCTTCAGGGAATATATTATGTATTTCAGTTTTGTTTTTCATGGAGTTAAGTCATTTCAGCCACTAAATGAGAGAGAGACATCTTTGGATAGAATCCATTTTCCCTGCTTTCTATAAAATGATACTCTGCTATTTCTAGCATCTTCTATTAGCACATGGCAGTATACACAATTTATGATTAAAATAAAAGTTGCAGATGAATATTTTTTTCAACAAAAGTCCAAGGGATGTTAATAGCTTGTGAATATATGATGTCTTGTGAATATTGGTGTGCCTGAACATGAATATGGTTTTAAGGAATTTGTTGTATGAAAACAACAGGGCCTGATACTAATGGGGCTGTGAAAAGGTGCTCAGAAAACCATTTTTATTCAGTATTCCCTGCAGCAGATAACATTCAAACAGTAGATCTCATGATGAAAGATTGTTAGCAGGTCTTGAACTTAAAATAACATTTCGAAAGCACTTTAGAGATTCAAATTTACAGCAAATAAAGGCGTTAGATTAGAACACTGGCAGGGAATTTAGAAGACAAACATTGCTAGAGGCACTGCTGTGATCATGTGAAGAACTTTATAATATATATATACTAATTGATTTCCTTCATGTGGGGCTTATTAGATCAACTAATGTACTTCAAAATATACTTTTTAAAGTTGCTGTTAATGATTTTTTTTATATTTTTCCACAAGATTAAAGGTTTCTGTGCAAAAAAGCTGCAATGAATGCTGTATACTAATACAGAGGAGAAGGATGCACGTTGGAATTTTCAGGGCTTGGAATCAACTTTATACAAGGGGTCTGCTTATAATAAACTTCTGTTCCAGTGCTTCAGTGTGCCTTGGGCTCAGTGGCTCTCCCTCTGCACGAGAATTGTCAGTGCTCCATTGATAATTCTTACATTTCTGTTCAAAACCAAAATCTGCCATTTCTCATTTGAGTTTATGGAATGCTGTAACCCAAAGCTATGCTATTATATACATTTATTGTGATGGACTTGGGAGACCCCCCCCAAGGACTTGAACATTGTATTAATCATTGAGTGCATCCCTATATGTGTCAGTGCATTAAAGCTGGAGTGTCTCTCTTGCATCTGCAGCTTCCTGAATCATTACTTAAAAACAAATGTCATTACAATATCTGGATAACTATTTTTTTTACCTTTTGTCCTTTGTACTCTTGACTGTTCTCTGCTGGAGTTAAACAACAAAGTTATTTCTTAGTACAGCCAACAATGTGCTCCAAACTGTGGATTTAAGGAATGACTTCTTAAATAAACTGAAATTAGACCCAGCAAGTTCAAACCGTAAGGAAACTTCAGAGTAAATTATTAGTGTCTGAAGAGGCAATTAGAATCAGTGTGTAAACTCAAGCAGAACATTTTGAATAATGTTCCTAAGAAATGCTTTTTATGATTAGGTATCCTGGTGAAACTGTTGTGTCCCTGTTTCCTGAATACTGAACTGGAGAGTCAGGAAATACTACACAGGAAGAGGAATAACTTGGGGGGGTTTTGAAAAATGCTTGCACATCAAGCATTCCTATAAAAACACAGAACTGGCAGTTGATAACCCCTGGTTATTGGCTTTAGCCTTATCGCTTGGTCTTCACTCAGTCTTGTCCTTCAGTGCTTCAGATTCTATATTTGGTCAAATATTTTCTGACTCTACCAGTTGGCCATTAATAGACACTTAGATAAAAAATTTGGAGCACCTCAAAAGTTTCAATTTAATGTCAGTTTTAGAAGAGACCTGATGAGCAGAGAAGATTCTGACTTTTTCAATGTAATTCAGTTTAGTTAACTAGCATTGTTAGTTGTAGATATATTGATTCTCTGAATTAATAATGATTTTAATTAATTGCTCTCTGTGTGGCCATGCTCTAATTCAAAATCAGTACAGATCTCCTAAGAGACTTGTCTTTCTCACCAGGGATTGAAAAACAGCCCCGATACTGAAGTGTCTAATGCTGACCTATCCCGGGAAAGTGCTTTTCCATGACTGTTACTTCACACACAGAAGCCCAGGGTCAGATCAGACAAACATGCATTTTTTAGCAACTGCCCAGTTCAGTGCCTGTGACCTAATAATACACTAATTGCTGACAGATGCCCTTCAGGATTTATGTTTAGACTGGGTGTGCTGGCCAGAGAAATTGAATAGGTTGCATTTCCTTGAGCTGAAAAGTGTGGTAATGTGGTTAGTTGGTTATAGCTAAATGTGTTTGAATGGTGGGTTTTGATCGTTTTGTGGTCTTCCTCTGCAAACTGCAGTTTCAGTATGTGTGGGGCCTACAGCTTGCTCTGCCATTAAGTGGTGTTAATTACCCTTACCATGGCCAGCCTGGCTACCACATTGTTTGAGGGGTTCAAGGCAAAGGTGGAGAGGTAGAGGGGTCTCTGTTTTATGCCTGGAGATGACAGGAATCTTAGAAGCATGTTCTGGCAAGAAGTTTTGGATCAGTCTGAGTTTGGATCTTGCTCTTCGTGGTTGTATTCCTGTGTCTGCGGATAATGTATGTATAGATAAGCTACCAGGGAGAATTAAGACTAACACAAGTTTGCTTCTAATGCAAAAGGGTTAAAAACTATTAAGAGACAGTATATCAAGGCAAATAAAGGTGTGTAATACTCCCTTTCTAACATTTCTCACCTGTGGTTCATTATTAGGTTGCCTGGTTCTCCCTGTACACACACTTACACTTCTATATCCTTTCGATTATTGTCCTTAAAATAGTTTCAAATTAATTTTCTGCAGGGAGTGTTTCTTTCACTAAATAAATGTTCATCTTACTGTAGCCAACATGTATTACTTGGCTGGGATGATCACTTACTAAAACCCGCGAAGCTGTTAAGACTTTGGATGAAATTCAACCCTGGCGTTAATGAATTCAACTCCACTGAATTCAAGTTGCACAAGCATCTTACCCAGTGTAATGACCTCTAGTTGGAACAGAATATATCCAGGACATTATTCTTTGCTGACCATATATTTTTTCAATACTGGTGTTGCTTAAATAATTACAACTGAGAGTTTCTGGCAGGGTTATCTTACTATAGTAAATTCCGAGGTGACCTTTTCCCTTCTGGCTTCATTAAATAGCCAGCTGGTATCTAATACTCTGCATAGTGGTCTGTAGGGTTCCAGGCACATTTTGAAAACATATAAAAGAAATAATGGAACTCTCTCAAAAGCAAGTTTATTCTTTTTTATAGATTTAAGTAGCAGATCTTAAAAAAAAATACAGAAAGACAGACTTTGCTACCCATCTGTGTGGTGGGAAGTACTCTTTCATCTGGTCTCAGGTTAAGCCTTGATGGCTGGGTTAACTCGTGTGTCGCAGGTTTCCACCGCTGTCTTACAAAACAGTTCCTGCAGGTCACTGCCCATCAGTGTTTTCACTTAGGAGCTTCGAAATGAGTGTCTCCTTGTTTGCTGAGGGCAGCAGCTCTGAGGGATAGCCCTGGGGCGCTGAGCAAGAGGTGCCTTGCCTGGGAGGCTCATCACTTTCCATCTAGCCTGAATCTCTGGGACAATTCTTCATGTCGCTGCTTTTCCAGGTAAACGTCGTCTTGGCCTTTATCCTCTGTATCTTGAAGAAGAATATGGACGTTTCTTTCCAGCTGGCTGTGCTCTTTGGCTCGTACCTGCTCATTGGTGGCAGTGGTCATGACCAGTTTTGGAACCCATGGAAATGTTTTCATTTCCTGTGTTTCCTAGTTGTGTCATCATATGACAGAGGTGGTGTTACATTTTTTTACCATTTGTTTGTAAGCATTGTTCTTATAAAAACAGTACTTGCTACAACAGAGCAGCAGCTGAAGCCTGCTGTTGCTTTGATGATCTGCCCTGCAAATACATCATCTGAACAGCAGCCAGCAGCAATGGGTCCCACTGAGGTGCTTGTTTCGTAAGTTCTATATTAAAGGAATGGTTTTTTTCCTTCTTGTGAAATAGGGAAAGATTGCTTTGAAAGGCAGGGAGACTGATAAAGAGAAATATGCAAAATAGTGAGAGGAAACTCAGAAAGGCTGGTTGTTGAGTTTAACTTGTAAAGCACCCAGCAATCTGGTTGCTTATATAACTTTGCAAACCCCCTTGGCATGGAAGCCTCTGGAGAACTGACTCTGGAAGATTTTCAGTATTTCCTGCTTCTTGTCAGACCCCAAAATCTTTAATTTCAGCCTTTCTCACAGTGTTTTGATTAGACTTCTGTTTCCAGTTATGGACAGAACCAAGGAACTTGAATGCAAAAATTTCAAAGAAGATGCATTAAAACATGAAAGAGATGGGTTGTTTGAACAGTTTTTATTAGTCTGAAACCAGTTAATGGGAACTTTTTAGACCTCAAAGCTTTAGATTATTTTTGTCTTCTAGCTGATGACCAAACCACCAAGGAGTTTCCATGAAAACACTCATTTGAAGGGTGCACAGTGCTTGGAATATCAGCACATTGTTTGTTCAAGGCTTCTTAGAACACCTCAGCTCTCTGAACAGCGGGCGCTAATGGAGCACCTTTGGTGTATGCCTGTCATGGCACTGACCACTATTCCATAACATCAGTTCTCCTCTCACTAATGCAGCTGACTCTCTGCTTTCACTCCATTCTTCCTTTGTCTCTAAGAAGGCCAACAAGGGGCTATGTTGGAAATGTCATGTATTCGTTGGAAGTCATTAGCTTTGGGAGTTAATTAAAATCCTTCATATGTAATCTATTGCTCAGCTGTGTTTTACCTGGAGTAAACACTAATTTATAAGTTGTTATCAAGGTGTAGTCATTGGTCTGATACAATACAATTCTCCTTTTCTTACAAATTTTAACTGAAAATTAATTTTATTCTCTGACTTAGCTGTGCATAAAGAATGACCAGAGTCAGTCCAAATTCATAAACTTTCCATAGGCAAATTCCCAAATCTCATGAAGACACAATTCTTTCCTTTCGTGCCAGCAGGAGAAGTTGTTACTAATTTAAATAGTTGTTCAAATGCTACACAACAAAACTTAAGAAAAAATGGTTGAGAACCTGGTTTCAATTGTCATAGATATATCTGTGCAGCATTCTTTGATTCCCTAATCTTATTTTATTCTGAGCAAAATTCTCTTTTGGATAGCAAAAAACCTTTCTTTGTTCCTTAAGCATCCCTTGATCTAGTCAGATAGAATGTGTTCTTACATCTTTGATTCTGTAAAAGAACCTTTTTTTTTTTGCTGTTCCTTCTCTTATTTCCCTTTGAACTGCTCAGTTTCAACATTTTTGGGTTTTACCCTTTTCAAAATCTCTTTTAGTAAAATAATCACCCAGTAGAAATTCTACATGATTAGTGGCTTCATGGTTGGATCCAATAAAGAGATTTCATCTGCAGAGAATATTTTTATATTGCAGCATTAAATTCCAAAAGAAATCCAAGTCTTTTCTAATACACAATATATATGGGGATTTAAAACTTGATTTATAGACTGTATGATTAAGTTGGTCAAGGGAGATTAAACTTTATCCTTTATTTCTTAACTTGCCCAGTGTCTTTGTTTTCTGTTGACTATTACTTCAAACACTTTGTGTCAGAAGAATTTGGGTGCTTAGAAGCACTACAAACCCAGTCTCCCTTTCACATTTGTACCCATGGCAGCAGTAGTAGCCCCATGGTCATAACTCCATTTTTTTGATACCAAACAACTTTAATTGTGAAAATGTTGGGAGTGTGCTTGAGAGATGTGGGTCAGGTGAATGTCTGCTGTGAGATTATGGGCTGGTTTTTAATGGCAAAGGTTACCAGCTTGCACAGCTAATCTAGCCTGGCTTAGGGACCCCAAGACAGAACAACTGAGTATCTGTTGACCACTGATAACCATGAAGTGCTAGGGAAGGGTTTTCATGGCATAACAGTCCAGCTGCAGCTGTTGTGCATTGGAGTTAATCCTTAGTCCATCTCCTTCATTCCCCCACACCAGCTCTTCTATGAAGAGAACACACGGCCTCGAGGCAGCGTGCAGTCACTTGGTGTGATTGCTGTGGCACGAGGGCTCCTCCAAGCCTGTAAAACCTTCTGCAGGTCCAGAGCAAGGAACACCGGAATGTAACGTCAAATAAGGACTCTCTGGAGAGGTTCCACTGAAATCATGGGAGGTGAACCTCAGGGAGGAGCAAGAGCAGAACTGTTCTTTGAGGAGGAGGACTTTAACCAAGCATGGGAACATTTAAAGGATAAGCCATACAGAGCTTTGGAAAACTTGGAAAAGAGATACATTTTTATTGGTGAAATGAGGCCTTGTCATTACAATTACTTGTAAGGATCTAAGGCAACAGCACCTTAGGGTGTAATATGTCTGCAGATACTCAGTCAGACTGCAGAATAAAGATTCCATCAGTAAGTGGAATTAAAAGTTTACTGTTGAATTTCTGTCGTAACACTTCATCATTCTCTTCTAGGCTCATATTGCAGAGGACTGGGGGGGATTGAATTTTCCTCAAGTGTCTGGCAGAGCTAGAAGAGGTTGTTCTATATTCAGAATGATGGTTCCTCAGATTTTTTGATTGTTCTTACAGAATACTTTTTCTTTCCTTCCCAAAGCTTAATTAATGCAGGGGAAGGCTGAGTCATGGAAATTTGTTTGGTTTGAGCTTAAATTTATGAACACTCATTACCTTTCTTCAGTTGTCTTCTGCCAATTTAAAAAAAAAAAAAAAAAATAAGACTGAGAAGCATGATGCAGTCTTAAATTTGTGTCAAGAGGTTGTAAGTTTTCAGTATCAAAAGCTTCTGTTGCATTTTTAGCAAAGCAGACTTTTGAAGAAATGTCTCCCACGTGTCAGTTGAAACAAAAGCACGTAGTCTTAAGAACTTGTGGTTTCTTCTGACTTTATCTGTTGATACAGTGAGAAATCAATTTTTCCTCTAACCCTTGCCTCACTGAATAGCACATCATAGTTCATCCCTGAAGCTTTCGAGTCTCTAGTTCAGAAGAGTTGTTCGTGGATTATTTTGAAACTGTTCATAGAGTCCTAATGAGCACCAGACCTAGTTTATCGTTCTGCCAGCAGTTAGCTCTATTAAAGGGAGAGCTATTTTGCATTGAAACTTCAAAATTTGTGAGTTACTTTAAGCAAAAGTTCACTGCTTTGTGAATGAAACAGAGGATTTCTTCCCCATGCCTGTTAGTGTGAGCTCAGTTCTGAGCAGTTGTGCAGATTTTGGAGAACTACAAAGGAAAACTACAGAATTTTATTCTGCTCTGTTTGTTCGTGAAGAAGCGTCACGTGTTTGTAATTAAGTATGTTGCCATGAACCTTATCGATAGTATTATTTATAAAGATAAACGTGGGAAGTTTCATTAATGTGTTCAGGTTAACATTGAATTAGCTTGTCCTGACAGTGGCCCTTGGGAGTGTTTCGTTATGGCAGAAATCTGTGCTATGTCTTTAGCATCTCCACTGCATACATTATTGAAGCAAAGGTGAAATCAAATGGAATCATTTTGTTCCTACCTTGGAATATATCTAAAGGTTGGGGAGGAAGAGACAGGGAGTGTGGAGTGGGATGTAAGCATTTGTGTTTTATTTCAGTATCATCTCTAATGCAGATGTAGCAATACAAATTTGACACTTTCCTGGAGGTGAATTGATGAAGGCTTTTTTCCGTTTTTTAGCTTCATCACTTGTTTTAAGCAGAAAACAATGGTAATTTTATCAGGATACCTATGAGGTCTAACCCAAATCAGGTATGTTGGAATGCAGCTAAGCTTCAAAATTAGTTACATGCTCTCCACTGGCCTTAATTCTGCAGGTGCTGGGAAGTACTTTGTAAAGAAGCTTAGAGACCCTCAACTCTTGCTTAGTATTAAAGTGTTAATAAGCTGTCTGTCAGATTTTAAGGTGTGAAAATATGAACCTCAGAGTGCTGCATGTTAGAACACAGGAATACTGTGACAGAGCACATAGACTTGATTACACAGTGATGTTACAAAATTCTTAGTGTTTCCTTAGTGTATTTTGTGTATGCTTCTGAGATGCAGATTTTCCTGATGAACTTGGTGTCATTAGTAATGGTCTAATGCTGTTTTCTTTTCACTTGGTTGGATTGTGTCATTTTAATGTACTATGTTTGAATATTCATCCTGTCTTAGAGGTAGAATGCATTAACACTGAACTGTAAGTTTATATGAGCAGATTATGGTATCTGCTCATATGTGAGTCATCTGTTGCTGTGGTCCTAACATTGCTACAGCATTGTTTATGTAGAGTCAAATTCCTGTTGGATTTAGTTTTTATCAAGAACTGGTATCTGTTGTGCATCACCACCTACTTGGGCTTTGTCTTCCCTTCTCCAGTATAAAGCAACCGTCCTGTGACTTTCTTCCCTTGAAAACCAGAAAAAAGCCTTTAATTTCTGAGCTGCAGTTCTTACCTCTTGTTCTTCTCTCCTAAGGCAGTTCAGTTCCACCACTTGCAAGGGTGAAGCTTCTCTCACTAATTGTGCAGAATAATGCAGTAGTGGAATTCGCTAGGTCTGCGTAAGTGCTGACTCTGGCAACTTAAAACCTTAAAAACACACTCTGTCAGTAAGGTTTTCAAGCAAATGTTTAATGTTAATAGTAATGTGTGTAATTGATCCGAGTTACTGAAGTCCAGATTCTGTTTTGGCATGTTGTATATCAGATAAATTATACTAATCTTTTACAAAGCATTGGGTTTCAAATCAAAGATGAAAGTGAGGTGCTACCAAAGGTGCTGCTTATTTTCATCCCCAGCAGAAATGACAGAATGGAATTAAATGTTTTTTTAGAACCTCTTGGCTGTCATGATGATCCAGCTTTCACAGAGTCCGTACCCATGGACCAAAAATGAACTTCTGAGGGAATGCAGTAACAGGCCAGAGCTTTCATCTCCTGCATGGTTTAGCATTCATAGTGCCTGTGAGCAGAAGCAGAGCTGCCCAGGTTTCTCGGTCTGTGAAAGGCTCCCAGACTTCAGTAGATCATTAAGATATTCCAGAAGTATTTCAAGACACTGCCTCTTAAAATTAATCATAAATAGCAGTGTAGCTGTTTAGGGCTTAAAATCCATTCAGCATGGTAAGTAGTTCCAGAGGGAAAGTGGGAACAGTGACTAAAACTTCTTGCTGTGCAACGCTGCCCTCCTTTACCTTCTCTTGGTGGTGTTTTCTGCTGAAATCCACCAGTGTATGGGTTTGTATTTCATGCCTCCATCCAGAATTTGGCTTTTGAAACAAAAGCTTCTTGGTTCCTTAAGAAAATCATCACAGAAAGTGCTTCTTATCTTCAAAGTGTTTTTCTGACATTAATTAATTGGATCCTCACGATGCTGTGAGAAGGATAAGGAGCAGCCTGGAAATGCCCATCAAGCACTCCTACTGCAATGAACTGTACTAAACACTTCTGCAGCCTAGCTGGATAAAATGGGTTCTTTTCAACAGCCCAAATAACTTTAAAAGTGCTTGAAAAGAAGGGCACGAAAATTAAAACTGCTTTTGAACTTCCAGCAGACTTTAATGCCTTCATGCTTGTAGACATAAAAAAGCTGCTGTTCAAACAAGCAGGGGCAGATCCTGTGCAGGTCCCAAATTACAATGGTGCCATTGATTTCCTTGGGCCTGGGCTGCCACAGGCCAGCTGAAAGGCCTGGCTCCTTGCTTGGTAAGTAAAGCAGTGTGGAGTAACACCTGATGTGAGTAAAGAGCTTTAAAACCTAGTCATCATAATGAGAGTAATATCTAAAATGAAGATGCATTTGGAAACAGATGGAATAGATTTTGTGTGAGTCAAGAGAAAGACACATTAAATGAATGGAAAAGAAAAGCAAAACAAAACAAAGTCATTGGTATTTGTGGATATAACCTAGTATGGAAATGGAAAATATTTTATCTCTCCACTGGATTACTGGAAATTCCTTTCTCTCTCAAATGACCATTATCCTAATCCGTATCTGACAGTAAGTAAAGGGAACCAATTTGTATTTTGGTATTTAGGGTGGGGTTTGTTTCTGTCTTCACTGAAGTTAATCAGGAAATGCTGTTAACCACTGAAGTTGCTGTGTGGATTTTCGATAGGATTATAAATGAAAAAATACGCAGTGTTGAAACTCACTGGACTTGGAATATATGCATATAAGTATGGTCCAGAAAGGCCTTTAATATCTAGTTCATATTGTCAATTCATGGTCAGATATTTTCCTCAGGGTTTATGATCCTTTAAAATAATGCAAGCATGATGTTTAATTTGGAAGTAAAATAGTTGTTAATTGCATGGGTTGGGAACCTTGGAAACACTGAGACAGTGATCGATTAAAAGAAGACAGATAAATACCATACTAGCCCATGCATAGCATTTGAGTCTGCCAATTTAAATGAGCAGTGTTACCTTCACTGTATCAGGTTTGTGGCATCTTCCAATTTAGTGCAGGCAGAAATGAGTGTAAGAGATGGGAGAAGAGCTCTTGAATAAATTCTTGATCTGCTGTGTTTGGTATGGTGCATAAAGATGAGGTTGCAGTAACATGCTGTCTTTTTTGGTCATTGGCAACCAGGGTGGCAGTGGGGACTTCTGCAGAGCCCTCAGAGTGCAGCAATAATGCTCGGATTTGAACAGGTTTTATCATGGATGTGGTGGTGGATCTTTGGCCTGTTTGTTTGCATGCACAAACACCAATTAAAAGACTGCTGCTTTTGTGCAATAGGTATAGAAGGTCTTCATTCTTTAGAAATGTAATTCAATTATGTGCTTCCATTTTTCTGCTGCTTTATTACTCCTACTCTGCTTAAGTAAGCACTGGAAACCATTATTGATTATTGATCAGTGCCTTGAAGATCTTACGCTGTTTCCAGCATCAGTTGCTGGATAAACTGCGGAGCTTCCTGCCCTGCTCCCGACTGAGAGTGATGAAGAAGCCTTGTCCCAGTGTGGTTAACACTGAGCTCAGTTTGCTGAGGCACCAACACCCATCTATTCCTGAAGGTAATGATTCAGAAAAGGTGTTACAAGGCCCTACAATCTTTCTCTTCATGGTGCCTTTAAAAGTGGAAGGAAACTATGTGTTTACATTCATATTTGAGAAAGGAATTGAACCCTTTTGTTGCTTTTTTTGTTGATTTTGTTTATTTGTGGGCATTTGGGTTGTGTTTTGGTGGGTTCTTTGAGCAGAAGAGAATCTCTGTGCGGATGTATGTAATGATTTTACTGGCTTGAATGGAAGAGATGTTGGATCAGCTGGGTATAGTTTCTTTGGATGAGGTGGGCAGGGTTTGTGTTTCAGGTTAGTTTTTTTAGGCAGCTAGTATAGAAACAAACAAAAAAGGTAAATGGAAAAGGAATTAGAAAGGGTGGAGGAAGTAAAGGAAAGAAAATGCTAATTGAAAGGCAGTATAAAGGGAAATACCAAAACTCATTCAAACAAAAACTCAGTCTACCAATACATCCTTTAAAATGCTAGTAAATATTCTAACCTGGATTTATATCTATATAAAATCATCAAGGAAGTATCTGGGGATTGCTGATTACTTGGATTGGTAATAATAATCTCTGATAAAGACTTTTTTGGTTCAGTTAATTTGTTCAGACTTACCTTGTGCATTTTTTTAAATGTAGGTGACTCAACAGGTTTATTGAGTGACTGCATCTCCAATTCAATTGCTTTATATTTATATAATAACTCCCCAAAGTCTGCAAGCCTTGGCAGTTACTCCCAGCCCTGCTGTGCTGTACACAAACCGGTTGCATTCCACATGTCTAACCTCCAAGGGATCCCAAGGCCTCTCTGAAGTTTATACACTTGACTCTCCGGCTTTTTTCTCTCCAAGAAGCTCTTCTTGGTCCTTTGGTCAGCAGTGAGACCATTCCAGTGTTCCATTAGTCAGGAATAAGAGGTGAACTGGAGGATGCAGCATGTGCTTCCAGTTTACCAGCTGTACTTAAGCAAAGGCCACGCACAGTTGTTCAGCAGATACTGCAGTGCAGCACAGCAGTTTCTCCCACGCCATGGCCTTTCCCACAGGATGCCAGGATGTGCAGATAAACAGCTGAGCCACCAGAGGAGGGACAGCCTGCTCTGCTCCTGTGTTAGGCTTTGGGAGGGGCTCTCTGAGGTCCTGTCACTGGCATACAATGTGCATAGAAACATCAGTGCTTTGATTTGTGACTTGGCAGTGGCCTGGGAGTGTAATCACTAGAAATTATGGCAGTCATTATGGTCTAGTCCACAAAACCCTGGATTTAAAAGATGGATTTCTGTCTATTTACCCTCTCCCTGATGAAACTCCTACTTTTACTTTGAGTTGTATTGAAATAGGTCATGTAAAGTTGAAGACCTTGTACACTGGTAAGAATCTGTGCTATCATTCAGTAGCATGAAGTATTTCCTACACATGTGTAACCTGTTACATTGCACTAATTATTTAGTGTGTGTTTATAACAGGAAACCAGTTTAAATTACTTTTGGGAGGGTAGATATTTAAAAGGCTCTTCACTCATAGACAGCATTCATAAAAAGACTTGCTTATTTATCTCAAACATGGAAAAAATGTTCCCAGCTGAGTTTGAAAGATGTACTTTTACAAAAAATTAAATTCACTATTAATGTAAACAGTGCAAAATTCTGTCTTAAATGCAAAAAAACCAGATCATGTATTAGAAGAACTTTGTTTTACACAAAACTTAAGGCTGTAGCTAATAACTTTTTATGGTTCTGAAAAAGTGGTACTGGAGATATTCTATTAAAGGGAGAAGAGAGAGCTTATCACACTTTAATAAGACTTAATCAAAGACAGAAAGACACGGATTTTTCTTTCCTAAGGCAGAATTGTAAAGGAGATACTAGAAACTTGCTTCTGCAATTTTGAGTATCTAATGTTCAGAATGATAACTTCATTTCAGTCATGTTTCATGGTTTAAGAGCATGTATATAACAATCCGTGTTCAGTGTTTCGATCAGGAGACCTGTGGGACTGATGCAGAAGGTCTAGAAAATCAAATTTGAGAGTTAATAGCAGCTGTCTGCAGAGCAATTTGCGAGTGATCTGCTTGCACACTGGAGGGGGGGGAAGAAAATAAGTTACTTCTTGCTAGAAGATGAAAGCAACTTTCTTTTTATTAATATATTCTTTCCCACATATGCTTGGAAAAGCTTAAACTCCCTTCCTGATGGCAAAATAATTATGTAGTTTGTACTAGTTGTACTTAACTCATTTTCTTCTATTGTCTGTTTGGAATCTGGACTGCACTGTTTCATCTATGGTGCAGACAAAATACAGCCATTAATTAGCCAGACTTACCTGATGATTTGAGGTTAGACTCACAACTTGCATCTCCATAATTTTTTCTTGTGTTTCTGTGAATAGTTTGATCAGAGAATTTTTTTTCATTAGCTTAGTAGGTAGCTTGGGAATAAAGAACAGCAATAGAATGAGATGTGATACTCTGAAATGCTCTCTGCATTCGGAATGATTCTGTGCTGCTTTTTGTGAAATACTTCAGTCATATTCTTTGTTGGTTTTGGAGCCATAAAAGTCATCAATAAAATGTGATGATTTCTGGTTTTGTCATGTCTATAGATTTCTGGGCTTACCTCCAGGTATCAGTTGTGTGTTTCACATGGTTTGATAGCTTTGTCAAATAAATATCAAATCAGTTCCATCCCAGAACATCTTTTTTATGTTTCAGTGTGGGGACTGACATAAACAGTAACATGTGTGATACTGCCCCAAGCCTTTTATAGCCAGAAGATAATGCCTGAGAAAGTGATACCAGTGCTGTATTTCCAGCTTTCCTATGACCACCCAGCTTATTGTGCCAGGAATTCCTCGTCTGGCAAAGTGTACTCAGGTAAATGGAGACAGCCTCTTACAAGTGTCTGTCGTTTTTCTTCACCAGGAGCCAAATACTCCAGAGGATCTGTAATAAATTAATGTTGTTTCAAGCGAGAGATTAAGGTTTACATGCTGTTGTTAACTTTTATTGGAAGAGAGAATGAGTGAAGAACTGAATGATTTTTTCAGGGCTGAACATGGGCAGTCTGTCTGCTTTAGTTTGTGGCCTGTATGCTTACTGTAATGGACAGTGAATTAATCAAAGCACCTGTATCCTTACTGTAAAGGCCACTAAATTAATCAAAGCCAATCTTCTCCCACCCACAGTCTGGTCTCTGTTTGCTGTTCAGTCCCCGTGCCCTGATGTCCCCTGTGTGCTAGTCCGAGGTTTGCCTGCACCGCTGCTGGGCCAGTGGCTGCCTGGCCCCACACACACTGTGGGCTCCTGCTCCACCCTGCTCCAGGACAGGAAAACCATTTCAGATCTCTCCTCCACGCCGGTATCGGCAGTTGCTCAAACCTGTCTGTACTTGGGACTTGTGTCAGCCCTGCCTCAAATCAGCCACGAGGTCTGAAAGCCCCCCAGAGAGCGGCAATACCAGACACTGGGCCAGAGCAATTCATGTCTGAGCTAGGGGACCCAACAGTGCTTTGCAGCTCACAGATCTGTGTGTTTTGAGTTACAGTGTTTAACTTTACCACACAGAGCATCCAAAATTCTTGAGAAATTCCACTTGAAATTCAAAACAGCTTAGGAGTATTCGCTTAGCTCCAGTTTTTCATAGCAAGGAACAAAAGCTATTTAGCAAACAAAAGAAGCAGTTTCTACTTCAGCTTTTAATTCTTGGAAGATACAGTGCTCTTTTCTGCAGAGATGTCACAATCTGCTGGTTTAGTTTAGCTGTCATACAATTATTCCAATTCTTGGCAGTTGTCAGGAGTGCAAAGAGGTACAAAACACTTTTTGTTATGCCAGCTGGAGAAAAGAGTGGGGTATTTACACATGTGCATTTCACTAATCTGGCCCTTCTGACTGAAGTAGTGTCTCGATTAGAAGATAATTCAATTGCATTTATCTACCCAAAGGACTTTTGCCAAATGTGTGCTGAGTTTCTGTGCTGGGTTCACTAATGTGCAGCGGAACTGTGCCAGAAGGCTCAGCTATCATGTTCAGAGCCATTAGCAGCCAGTCCCATCAACTCCTGAAATATAAGAACCAGATTCTAACTGAAATTATGTAACTAAACCAAATACTATCATCTGCAGGTTCAGCTGGAGCTGCATGGCTAAAATATCACATGCTACATTGGAAATGTATCCCTGCTGGAGACTACTAGACCTGAATGTTGTTTGTTATTTCTAAGTCTGATTTACAGCTATTGCCAGTGGAGAGTATTTCCTGATGTTACTGAGGTAGGATAGGAAATATGTTGCTGAGAATTCAAGCCCTGCTTTTTCAATGGGCTTAGACAAAAATTCTAATTATGCCCTGTAAGAGCTGAAGTTCTGAGACTGCCACTTAGAAACTGTAACCTCAATTATCTCCTGCCTTCTTTACAGAGAGAAATTAAGGATGTATAAGTAAAATGGGAAAAGGGGTTTCAAATTTCTGTATTAAAAAAAAGCCCACAATTATGAGTTAGAGCCTACTGATTAATTTCTAGAGTCTTCTGAACCACAGGAGTTCCCTTTGAGGTGGTGCATTTCCCAAAACAAAATAGTAGATCTGCAATGGCCTATACATTTAACATGGTGTCTGTACAGATACAAGACATGCATGAATCTTACTCCAGTTCTCTGGGGTTTAGTGCTGTCTTTTTCTTCCCATTTAATTCCTCTCAGTCTGCTTTTGTGCCAGCCCTTCTGTCCTTCCTCTTCAGTATTTTCAGGGCAGTGGTAAAATTACATACAAGTAAAGCAGAATATTTACATAGACTCTAGTGGAGTTGGGAATTTAGTCAATCACTGCTACCCCTTCAACTCAAGGGAAATTTTTGTGCAAGTTAAAAGAGAGAGAGAGGTTTTTATAGATTATTTTAGTAGTACTTACTAAAATGTGCTTGATGTATATAATTGTAGAGAATGGCTATGTAAAAATAAATGGAAAGTTCATAATTCTTATCATGAACTATCATTGCGTATATTAATTGTGTAATTCCTTTTAGACTAGGTCATTTGCAGAATAATGGAATCTGCTCGTTTTCAGTTTTTGTTGGAATGATTCTTACCTTCAACAAATGTTGTGCTGGCTTTCTGGTAGCTCGTCTTGTACTTCTTCCCGGTATAGGGGGCTGTAATAGACCACTCATAAAACACAGTAACTGTTCAGGAGTGATGTCGCTTCTAACAGGACTTCTTTACTCATTGCAGTCCATACTTCGATACAAAGTAGGCATTGAAACACCCTTGGTGAAGAAGTGGGTTGTTGCATATTTAATTGTGGTGGTTACTGAGATGCAGTGCTCACATTTGCATATGTCATGAACAGCATAGAGCATTAATGCCTTCACACTTCCCTGACTTTCATAAAGCCTGTCATGCTAAAGAGGCCTAAGCAGCTTTATTTTTGTGCTGGAGACCTCATAAATATAGCTCTGGCCTAGGAATGAACTTCATCTCTGTTGTTTCCTCTTATTCCTTCATTTGCTTTCCCGGTAAATGTTAGTATGGCCTCCAAGAAATGCTTTTAGAAACCAGTTGTATGATCTGGGTAAGCATACTCATTAGAGTGTTCCCTAATTCTCTGCTATTTAGAGCCATATCTCAACATTCGGAGTTACTGCCTTGGCATAACTTAGTCCCCATGGAAAGCGTGGGAATCATGTAAGCATTATTAATTTTGTACTTACGAATAATAATATTAAAAGTCATCCATCACTCCAGAGCACCTGCCTGAAAAATGGGAAAAGGCATTTTAGTAGAGCAGTTTTAAAGAAGGCAAACAGTAACAGGAAGAAAACTGAAGATGAAACCCAAGATGCAATTCATAAGCAGTGCTTATGCCTTGCAGTGGAAGATTAACAAATTGCTGAACTTCTGCTTTAATGAACCTTGTTACTTGCATCATGAAACCTGCTTCATGAGCTCCCTGTTTCCAAAGCTCCGGGCTGTACACAGACATAGGTTTAGAGTCTTAGTGTAGCAGCTGCATAATAGGATGCAAAACATTCGCTGCCTGAGTAACACTTCTGTTTATATGGGTTTTCCAAAGGTCCCTCATTAGATTTTCAGTGTTGCGCACTGCTTCCCACTGGGATTGAGGATGATGTGTGGGAGAGCAGCAGTGACACTGAAGCACAATAAATGCCATATGATCACATTTTGCAAATGTCAGGTCATATATCTGTGTGTGTATTCTGCAGTGCTTTGTGTGCCACAGTCTCAGGAGTTGCAGTGTGAGGATGTAGTCAGAGAGGGGGTTTACTGCATTTTGCTTCTCATCTCACCAAAGACAGGAGAGGAAGCCTAGACTAGCTAATGTGGTTTTGTTTCAGGTGGCTCTTACTAATACCTATCAGGGAAGATTGCTAAAAACTGTGGGGAAATCCTGCATCCTCTCCTGACAGAAGCTCAAGATTTGGTAACATGCTCTTTCTTTGGGGATTTTATTGAAGCCGTTGAGATTTCAAATGCTGTAGTGTCTGGGCCTGAACAGATTGTATAGCTATAGGACAAATCTGGGGTTTTTTCTCAAAGCCTATAATATTTATTTGCAGCAGGAGTTAATTGTCTGCTCTGCTTTGCTGCCCCAGCATTTTCCTTGAGCTGATGCATCAACAGGGCTTTTGGAGTCAAGCACAAAAAGGAACAGGCACAACTGAGAGAAGTGGAAGCTGCACCAGCAGGGGGAATTTGGAGAACAATAGTTCAGTGAATCCTCCAAAAGGAAAATGACTTCTGCAGTGCAGAAAAGGAGCATTTCTGTTTGCAGTGATTAACTGCAAAACCATTACCTTCAAGCAAATAAATAGTATTTTCCTTTTGCAGGTAAAAAAAAAAAAAAATCAGGAATCTTTTAAAAGTGATAGTGGGATTTGCTGCTCTCACAATCATTAGGAAATGCATCCAGAAAATGTCTGCTTTCTCAAAACTGAAACAGTAAATTAGACCTAAGGCAACAGAATAGGAATCTCTTGTGCATGCTTTTTTTTGACACTGTCATGGTGGAGGGATAAAACCTGCCAAAGTAGGATCTCAGGACAAACTTGGCAAAGTTGGTTTAATGGAATTCACTGTTCCAAATTTTTCCCCTTTGAAGCAGGATTTCTTTTATATGATAGCTCCCTAAGGAGAATATCTAAATAACTTCTTGAGCAGGATTATGCTGTTGACCTGAAATTCTACTGTTAATATTTTAGATAAGAAAGAAAACCATGCAAAACTTTCCTTGGAAATAATAGTATACTTGAATTATCATTTCCTTGTAATAGTGTTGGATATCTGGTACTTTTATCTAGTGTCTACTATAAAAATATCTAAGCAATTGCTTGAATGCTAATGCTAGCAATAAATACTATGTGTCATATTTAATTTGCAATGTTCTGATAACCACTCAGTTCATGGATAAATGCAGCAGTACCTTTACAAAATACGCATATGCCCAATTCAAAGCTGTAAGCAAAGATGTTTGTTGGATTTCTAGAAAGCAGATTTTGACGTTTCTACTAGGTGAAAAAATTAGTAAGATTAGTAAGAATAGGGGTGTGTATTATGGGGTAACTGTATAGAAAGACAACCAAAATTTCAGCTGCTTCGCAGATCTGTACATGAATAAGTCCCTAAAATTTGAATACTCGTGCAGGGAGTTCTGATTCCTAGGCTTTGGAAAAGAACTGGAAATACCACAGGATCCAGTTTACTCCTGGTTTCAGTCAGGATCTTAGAAACATGTTGAGATGTATTATGCTTTTGTGTTATGTTTGTTTCTGGTCCTTCCTGGATTGAGGAATAGTGGAGACATACACAGGGGGGCTTTTGTCGTAAAGTTTGTATTAGAAAATACTATTCTGCATTAGGATTATGTAAGATCATAGAGCATTTCTTAGTGGAGAGTCCCACTCTCTGGTCCATGTCCTTTCTGACACAGTTGAAGTAGCCAGTCATAGCTTTGAACTTGCAAAATGGTTGAAGTTTATGAACACTTTACCTCAGCTGTGCACAGTTAGAAGATGCCCCATTTTTGTTACAGATCTGTACCCTTACCCTGTCTTGGTTGCCAGTGAAGAAACTAGAATACAGTGCGAGAGGTAAAGGTGCCCAACCTGCAGAAACACTGGGTTTTGGTTTATACAATCTGATCCTAATTTAGGGCCAGTAAGTGAACTGCTGACCATTTTCTAATATCCTCCGTTGGCTCTGAAATAAGGATTTTGTAGGATCAGATTGTTAAAATCATTTGACTCTTGCTGATCATGAGATCTTAGCCCTACTCATATTTCTTGAATTAAGCTCAGAGTCCTGTGGGAGCTTTGCCATGACCTCAGTAGGAGTTTGAATTCAAAAATTCAGAGGCAAATAATAGATAATTCAGTTCATGAGAAGTGTGCCAAATTTCTCTTGAATGTTCTGTAACTAAGGTGTGTTCTAATAATCAGCAAATACCTATGCTTCTGGAAAGGGGTTTTTTCAGAGAATCCACGTGAACTAATGAATATTTCATTATTTTAAAACTGTTTATTACGGAATTCCTAGGCATTGGGCTTTTTTCCTCATTATGCAGAAGTACTTTAAAGTAGCCTAGGAGCTGTGTGCTGTGACTTAGAGTATTTCTAGATTGTGGTCCATGTGCTCTTTCTTTGTTGACCTAACAGGTCTTGTGTATTCCATCCTGCAAGGCTGACAGTCATGAAGGCAGGCTGTGTTTTGGGACACTGAATAGTTGGGGATTTTGGTTTTGGGGGTTTTTTTTGGTTTTTTTTTTTTTAATGTCTGAATTGTTTTCAAGTCCTTTTGGAGAAGAGAGTTTTACCATCTGTGTGCATTCAGAAGTAGCTGCTGGTTTTAGGAGTTACACTGGTGTGGCAGCTGGTCAGCAGGCTGTAGGTGTGGCTGCTCAGAGTTACAGGCCAGCTCAGTGCATTTTCTGGCCTTTTCTGTTTGCTGGACTTTCCCAACAAACCCCTGCCTTCCAAGTTTCTCTTACTGTTACATTCCTCGTGGTTTCTACCATGAAGCCAACTGATTTATCTCACAGGAGATGTCACCAAAGGGTATCTGGGGTTTAGTCGTACAAGATGCATCACCCTGCACTTTTTATAATGCAGTGCATGAATATTTCAGATTTGTCTCTGAAAGCTCCATATAATGTATTTTTGTGCAGGAAAGATACGCAGTAGAAGCTGCATGTTTCTTTCACTTCTTTCATCGAAGTGCTTATTCAGAAGTAGTCTTACTATTTACTGCAGCTGTATCTGGGCGCTTTCTTTAAAAGTGCTGGGAAAGTGTTGTTGTTTCTATAGAAAGCTGGTGTGGCCAAGGCATTCTTGCACTTTAATTCAACTTAAACAGCAACAGGATTAAATTTTAAAAAGTTTGTTAAAATAAAATATTAAAAAAAAAGCTTCAAATGTGACGTGTCAAGTAAAAATTGTGCTTATGATGTAAAAATCAGACAGTTGCTGCACTTTGCCTGTAAGATGCTTTGGGTTTTAATTGGCAGCTGCAAAGCAAATGCAGCCTGAGAGCCCCATCCATCTCACACACTCGCCTGTTCGAGGTGCCTTGAGGACCTTTATCAAAGAACGTTTTATGATGGCTTTTCAATCTTTGACTTGCACCTTGAGTGCATCTGCAGCTTGTCAGGGTTCCCTGGATTAAATCACCAGTGAGACATTTGCAATTAACTTCAGCAGCCAAAGCTTGACTCGGATTCCCACTGGCCGCAGTTGCAAGGCTGCAGCCTCTTCCCAGAGAGAGGAACTACTCCCTGCTTCACTGTCTTTGGGTCAGGACCAAATGAGAGACACTTAATATATGGGAAAGAACTTAAATTCTGTCTGTCTATAACCGTGTTATGGCTTGTAAAGCAATTAAGTAGGACTTAAGACACTGTTCTCCCAGACAGAAAAGCCTTAGGACAGAAAAATATACTGTATTATTCTGCATATTACTGCTGTTGCCAGACTTAAGAGGTTTCATGTTATTATTGGTACTGTGCCTATTTTGGGTGAAAATGTACTGAAAATAATGAGGTACTACACCCACACCTAAAATATTTCTCTTCAGATATGGTTAGAAGAGTAGGAATCATTCAGCAAGACACTTACATATGTCAAACTGCTAATGTGGAGAAGTTAATCAGAATTTGTATCCTGAAATACTCCATATCACTAGTGCAAAACGTTATTGAAGGCCACTGTAAACACCAAAGTTTTAGTTAAAGCCATTTCCAAGATGAAAGATAAATTAAATGAGCTACAGCCTGTGTGCGGAATTCTTCAAGAGGAGTTAATGGTAGAGCTTCTCATGATCTTTCATGCTTTGGCTAAAAATATTAGCACCATAAAAATTCTTCAGAGGGCAGAGTTGAAGTGGTGGATGCAGAGTGATCAAAACATAAAAAAGGCACATTTTCCCTTTTTATGGAGAGGCCTCTTTCAAATCTGTCATATGATGGATTTGAAATGAAAGTTTAATGTGCACTCAGTTTCTCAGCCAGCCATCTTTCCACAGCTTCATTATTAATAACAATTTAATCTTAGCCAGCTCTCTCTTTTTTCTTGAGCTCTTGATGATTCATTTATCTTATTTGTTTAGCATCAGTCTAAGAAAAAATACTCAGATCATAAAGTTAAGGAAGTGTTCCACATTAATAAACCAATGTAAAAGCAGTCTCCAGTACATTTTGCAGAAGTGTTTAATCCATAGTTGTTTGAATTAAAAAGTAACCAAGTGTAAATAGCGTATAAATAGCAAGTAAATAATGTGACTGGATTTCATATTTAACCTGTATACAATATTTTTTAGCTTTAATTTTTCCTCTCTGCACTCTGTGAGTAACGATGAGGCCATTTCCATGGCTGATACTGTATAAAATATTTTTCAACTAATGTTCACAGTACAGAGACTATTTTGTTGGTGTGTCAGTAAATGAGACCTGGGAATCAAGTGGATGTATGATGGGTCTTGGGAAAATAAACATGTAGCATTAAGTAAAATAAAAGTTCACAATGTCTGAATACATTTACAGGGTCTGATCCAAAGCCATTAAATTAATTTACATTTTTGCTTTTATAAAAATATTTCATCAATGTTAAGCAAATTATAAATAATTGGCTAGTCAGCAGCAACCCCTCCAAGTCAAAAGACTTTGAATTTTACAACCTAACAAGACAAGGACACTGGCAGTGTCACACTGTCCCTTCACACGGGACATTCTGTTCTGAGTCCTGCAGCAAAAGCAGAAAGACTGCTTCTATTGATTAAGTTAGTTCAGATGTCTGGAATATGTACATGTGTCTTACTTTGGAATTAGTGGCATAAATTTAATTTCCCATCATTTAGGCCATGCATGTAAGTTTTTCCCAGCAGCATAAATAGTTGTGTATAATGTTGAGAGCATTTTAACTGAGTGTCACAGTTGTGAGACAGGGCAAAGGAGAAGTAGTCTCTGGAATAACTGGGTCCTTGACCCTTAAGTTTTTTTAAGTTCAAAGCTTGTACCTTGAATTTGCATTTTAAAAAGTAAATTACCAAACAATGTACAGCCAAGGGTATTGATAGATTTTGTTGTTTGTTGTCTCTTTTAAAGTTTTTATTTAAAAGCAAATTCTTTTGTAATAAAATTAAAAATCTATGAGTAGAGCCTTTAGAGAAAAGGGTTGTGTTGTTCCTGTGTACTTAAGCAATGTCTGATAGGCTTTCAGCCTCAATGTATGTATATATATATTTTTTTAAATAATGCAACTGTAATAGTGCATAAATTATGCACATATATGTGGCAGGAGTTTCTGACTTTAAGGATCGAAAATTATAGTCCTTATTATCTGTCCTACAGACAGATAAAGAAAGTGGGAATGAGAAGGAACAGAGGCCCCTATGTCTCCAAACCACTGACTTGCCCATAATAACAAAGGGAATGCACTGCCCAACGGGGTACTGAATCCGTATTTTATCAGTCCCTGCCTAGTATCTGATTTGCGAGTCACTTTTTTTTATGCAAGAGATCCTACTGGCATTTTCAGAGGGCTCAGCACCCCAAGCAGTGCTGCAGGTCAGGGCTCTGCAGATGTTCTGACAAAAAAATCATGTTCTGGAAAGGAAACGGAGGGACCAGCCAAATGTCTTCATGAAGAATAACAGGAATATTTGGCAACTCAGGATACTCATGTGCCCCTAAATTGTTTGGTCCTTCTACAGTGTGTCATGCACTGATTTTCTGTATCTGCCTCTGTCTTTTGTTCTGCCTAACTCACAAAACAGTCCATGCAATGGGAAGAAAGTGCAGGAAAGCCACTTCCTTGGCATCCATGTGTGTTGTGTGTGCTGCTGGCTGGCTGAGAGTCCCGTGGCCACCTGGGACAAACTGTTGAAAAAGGTTTCCAAGCTGTCTTTGATTTTCCTTTCTTTTCCTACAGCATAAACACACGAAGTGTTGAGACACAGTTTTCTAAGATTGGTTTGTGTTTGGTTTGTTGGGTTTTATCCCCACAACTACTAATGTAACTGTTCTTTTCAGCAGCTTTGTTCCCTGGTGTCAGGAATACCTAAGAGTGTTCCCTGCAGCTGTGGGGAACTGACTGGGCAGGGCTTTCCTCTGACCAAATCCTTGTGTTTGTGTCCCCCCTACAGCCCTGCGGAGCCGCTCGGGACGCTCCATCATCAACGGCAACTGGGCCATCGATCGCCCGGGCAGATACGAAGGTGGTGGGACAATGTTCACTTACAGACGCCCCAATGAGATCTCCAGCACTGCAGGGGAGTCCTTTTTAGCTGATGGGCCAACAAATGAAGTCCTTGATGTCTATGTGAGTTAGTATTTAAATTAATCTTCCTGATGGAAAAGAAATTGTTCAGTTCATTGTTGACATGCAAGGCTAAAATTGCATTCAGTACCAACACTTTGTTACTTTAATTTTGAAGTGCTATTTTTGATATTTTACACTTGTTTGCTGTTGTATCCATTTTGCTCCAGATCATAGGAAGTCTAAATCAAGCCTTTTTCTCTCAGACCTTACTGGTCCAGTAAAACCAATTTAACTTGTTCAGTAAAGTAGAAATAAAGCATACAAATGTCCAGGGCTTTTCTTTGGTGAACTGGATTTTTTCTGGATACCTTCCTATTGAAACAAATTTGGCATAGTTTAATTTTACAGCGAAGAAGCAAATACCCAAGCCAGACAAGGCCTCTCACCATCTCAGTTTCCTTTAAAAGAAACAGGTCCATAAACCTATAGAATGTAGGATTTGAAGCAGGGCAGTTTTAATATGAAGCTCTGATAGGAGACCGTAGATAATGGCTATTTGAGAAAGGAAGAGAAGACAAATTGTGTCTAAGAGGAAGAAATCATATTGAAAAAGCTTTTTACTTCAGATGGGATGGGTTTTTAGTTCATCATACGGAAATAAAAAATATGACTGGAATTGATTACAACTTATTCCAAGATAAATGGTGTGTTCTGAGATTATACACTCCCACACAGTAAAATTCATTTATTGAAAAACTAGGTTAACTGAATATGGTTCTTTCATCCATCTGTGGCTTTTTTTTGTCCTTGAGTGCAATATGGGGTGGAAAAGTGAGTGTGCTGGATAATTTCATAGAAAAATTAAGAGCAACTACCCTGATTACAAAGCTGGGAAAACTTAGATGTTGGCAAAGTTATTCTTCGTCTGCTATATGGTGTCTAATAAAGCAGTGTAATAATTATGCTAGCACTAGGATCATTAAGGTTGAAAACGACCTCTAAGATCATCTAGTCCAACTGATCCAAGCTTCTTTTCCAATTGATTGCAATGTATGACTGGCAAAAGCCTAGAAAAATAAACAATTGGGCTCCTCCTAGATTGTGCAATGCAGAGTCTGTGTTTTTCAAGTGTTCATGTCATTGTGCAGTTACAGGGTTTGTGAGTTGAGGCTTGGCCCTGAGTTTTTATTGTCAGGCAATTAATGCCTAATATGTAATGACCCAGAGAGGAAAGGGTCAGGAAGTAAGTTAAACAGATATTTCCAAGTAATATCATAAAAAAGCCTTAAGTTTGGATATATGCTGTTGTGATGTTTTAGTTTAGGCTTAGTCCCTGTAAGAAAGCTGCCACGATGGGCAGGGCTTTACCAGCTTTGTGCTGTGGCTGCTGCTGTGGATTGCCACTTCTGATTTGACTGGTCTCTCCCCTGAGATGTTTCTGGTTGATGGGAGGGATACTGCAATTCAGTATAAGATGATAATTTAGTCTCTTTTTTAATATAGTGTGGGAAGATAAAGATGACTAGTGCAAGGTGCAAGAAAATCAGTGCTCAGGATGACACAGCCTCTGTCCCGGGTTTGAAATGTGTAGCCAAGCAGATAGAGATGTCTTTTTTCAGACTTCGTCTTGCAGTGCCTGAATCGTGTCATTCTCCATTCACCCATACTCATGATCTTTATGCTCTGTGTAGAAAAATGAAGAGGTTTGCAGATGAGGACTCCAAATGGCTTTCTGTTCTGTTTTCCTGAAATCATGCTCTCTTTGTTCCACTCTGAAATGTGGAGGAAAAAGCTTTCTGATTTACAGGAGGTTATAAATAACAAGAAAAAGAGATGCAAATTCTGTCCAAGTGTGAAGTATACATAGCTACAAAGACTTAGGTCCACTAACTCAAAGCAAAACTATTCTATCATTTCAGGTATTTTCCTGTAGGAAAGCTGGAGCAATATACTAAATTAGGGGCTTAATCAGTTAAGCTCTCTCTAACATATGCCTGTCAGTTGTTTTAAGAAATGTGATGGAAAAACCATCACATGGGAACCACTGGGAAGTTGTTCCTGGAGCCATCTAAAGAACAGGGTCCTGGTTCTGGAAGGGGAAGTGTACTCTTCTGCTGAAGTCAGCTCACAGTTCTTAGTTCTCTCAGGACCACAAAGAGGGTGTATTTTTTGGATAACAGAGTGACGTTGGAAGGACCCAACCTTACAAAAAAATACTGCAGGCAGTGCATTATTAGAGGGTTCAGAAAAGTGAATGCTCTCTGAGGGACAGAGTTTAGAGGAACAGCTATTATATTTGGCAAGGAAAAAGTGATTTTGACGTAAGTTAAAACAAGGGTCTGAATCCCTAGCTGGTGTTAATTGATGTGAATTTAGTGAAGCCTTGAAGTGTTAGTTGTGCTCTGCTGGGTCACTGGGCCATTAGGGTAGCAGGACTTTTTGCTTTTAGGTCCATGGATTGTGAGAACCAAAGAGCCAGAGCAAGCCCTGGTGTTTGCTCATGGGTGTGTGTGGGATTTTTGTTTGTTTGTGGTTTGGTTTGGTTTGGTTTCATTTAGTTCCTTTTCATTTGGTTTTAAAAGGTACTTTGAGTATAGTCTGAGGCTTCTACCAGACTAATCCCCACAGAGTTCAGGACTAAAACACACGTGTCAGCAGAGCAGTACTGAAGTACACAAAGCTGAAATACTGAAACAAGCAGTTCATGACACCCCTGCATTTCTAGCATGGGTATGCTCGGGCTCGCAGCCGCAATGCAACAGGAGTCAAGTGGGAATGGAGTGTGCTGCTAACAGTTTTAAAAAGCTGTCCTAAAGTTGTATCTGTCTCAGGTCCTGTTATGCCCAGCTGCTTAAACATGCACACCTGGAGTAACAGTGGCTTTCAGCGTCATGCTCCTGTCCGCTCACGTGGGCTTGTGCAGCAGCATTCTGAAAACACTGAGCTTCATTTTCACATTTTAAGGAGAAAACCTTCTGGTTCCTGCCTGTGTTTCATAAAGAGCACGTTGATAGAGTTGTGGCTGGCTGTAAAGCAGTGGGATTCTGGCTGCACTTCCATCGCATCTTCGTTCAGTTGAAAATGAATGGGGAAGGATGCAGGAGGCCTGCGGGCGATCTTCAGCTGCTGCAACAAGTCCGTGGGCCTTTGTACTCTGCTCCCTGGCTCTTTGCTGAGCAGTGCTCGTGGGGAGGGCAGCTTGACGGCAGCAGCTTGAGCTGGTGGATTGTTGGGGCTCTGTGGGATGCCAAGGGAGCTGCAGGGTGCTGAAAGGAGCAGTTGGCTTCGCGATAGGCACAGAGTAACGCGTGTATGCCGTCTGCAGGTGCTCTCCTCAGACCACTGGGGAACCTTTCAAAAGGCAGGAGGCTGCATGTGCAGGGTTGGGGTTGTGGTATATATTTTTTTCTGCTTTGTTTCTTCTTTGCTTTTGTTTCCTCAGGTGTCTGTCAAGTTCCTGCTATCTTAGAATGTTTTGATGACCTTCTCTTCTGCTGCTGAGGCCTGGTGTGAGCCTCTGCTGCTCACGTTGCTGAGGGGGGAGGCCGTGGCTGGCACAGCCCACAGCTCACCTTGGCCCCAAGCATGGCAGTCCTGGGTTTTTCAAAGAAGATTTAGACAAATAGTTTCTCTGCCATCATAAGCTAGCTCAGTTTGCAAACACAGGAACTTGTATTTTCTTCTTTGCAAACAGTAACTTGTATTTTCTTCTTGTTGCATTTTTTGGAGACAGTCATTAACCATTGCTTCTATCCTGACCGGTGGTAAATAATGTTACGTAGCTGATCAGTTCAAGCTGATATTTAAGTGTTAGTAACATAACAAACGGAAGAACTCAATGTATGGCTGGTTTTCTTTTTAGATGATACATCAGCAGCCTAACCCGGGTATACATTATGAATATATCATTCCAGGAGACAATGTCATTAGTCCTCAGTTGCTTGCTCACAGGAGGCCAGGTAAAATGCCACCGTTTCCTTTTATCAAATACATTTTGTTACTTAATAATCTAGTAGAGAAATTTATACCATTAAAGTCAGTATAAATGCTGCCATTGATGTGAGAGAGGCCCAGAATTTCACCCTACATGTTGAATGAAAACTCAGCATAGATTTGCTAACTTCAGTGAATTGAAACTGGCAGGGTTTATTTATGCTTTAGCTGGGAAGATTACTACTTTGAGTAGGAGTGTTGTAACCATGTCTCAGAAACTAAATAGAACATGATTTTTCAGAGTCTTTTTCTTTTTGAGATAATTTAAAACAACCCTCCACAGTTTCCCTTCCCTCTCACAACTGGAGAGGATCAAATGGAACAGTGTTTTCTTCCCAAGCAAGAATCTGGGCAGCTCCTGCCTGAGCTGTGGGTATGTGCTGCATGTACTCCTAGGAAGTTCTGAAGGACAGGAGAAACTTTGCAAGTGAATTTGGTCCTCATTTTAATGTTCGTGACTTGCTTTGACAAATTTCGGAGTGTTTGGTATGTTCATAATGAGGAGCAGCTGTGCTGTGACACAGCGAGGCACAGAATGCAGAGCATGAACAAAACAGGAAAGCTTTGGGAAATTTTGACACTGGGTGCGTTAACTCTACGTTGTCTTTGGAGATTCTTCAGTTTTTAGTTTTTAATGTGTTTGCTTTCTAAGACTTGGTTATCTTAGTTTAAAACAACACAATCTTTGCAGGTCACTACTAGGCAGTCTCTACATAGCAGATTAAAGCTGCTTCCAAGTTTAATGATGTTCCAGTTCTAATTACTAGTGTATCATAACATAGAATAATATTTTCACATGAGGATCATTATTTTACTTTTCTATTATTGTCCATCATCAGGGGAGCCATTGAATGGTCAGTTAGGAATGCCAGAAGGTACAAGTCATGAGGATGAGGATTTGCATAGAGAGACAGACATTCTCACTGGACAATCAGCTGGAACTTTTCCAGTTATTCAGCCAGGAAGATTTCCTTCTCATCAGCCAGAAAACCAAGTGCCTGCTATGCAACCACCAAGACAAAACCGAGAACACAACTGGAAACAGGTTGGGAAAACTGAGTGCACTACTACATGTGGGAAAGGTAAGTGCTTTGTGTGTGCACAAAACATTGTTAGAGCTGCTTTACAACCTTACAACCTTAGACCTTTACTTTACAACCAAAAGTCATGTCACGACTATTACCTAAGCTTATATTTAAATCAGGAGAAACAGCAAAATTAGAAATACAGAGCACGTAAATTACAAGGAAAGATATGACCTTTGCCTCTGAAAGGAAATATTTCAGCATTTACAGCAAGCTGCTCTCTCCCATACCCTTGATACACAGCTGCTTTCCTCAACATTCTTTGGCATTCTTTACCATTCTCTTTTGCCTCTCCAGCTTTGTCACATACACCCTCCGTGCTTTTTGTGTCTTTGTCAACAGCTCTCTGACCTTTATGGGAAGCTTTCACAGGCATTTCATCAGACATATCTTTGTCTCATTGGATGTTGCTGGAATAGCAGCGATGTGACTTCAGAAATCGGAGGTTTTAATAGGAAAGAAGTGGGACGGGAAAGGGGTGGAAAGGGCCTGGTAATTAGTGAGCTTTTGGGAAGTGGGGCATACACTGCTTGCATATTCTGCACAGATTAAGCTTTGCTGTCAGACATTCACAGGGACCACAGATTCAAGAATGCAGAACACAAGCAATTACTTGGAAGAATAAGTTTTTGTGATGGTAAAAGTGAATTCTTTTGTACTATGCATAGCCACCCACCACCATACCCAAAAAACTGCAGAGGTTTAAAATAAACACGTACCAGTGTGGGAGCTCAGCTGACTGTCACCAGTTCATATACATGTAGAACATTTGCTTCCTAATTAGTTTGAGAGCACACTTTGTGAATTTGGTCCAAGGCCAGGTGAGTGTCCGTGTTATAGCTACAGACAGAGCTAAAAAATCCAGCAATAGTGATAGCAATCAAAATTGCTTCTCAGTTTAAAAAAAATAGAGAGAGAAAACTTTTTTCCTTGGTAGTACTAGAGCTAAAATACAACCAGTAAAATTCAGACTTCTTGAAGTCAGCCCTTTTGTAGAGAAAAATATTTTAGTTGGCATTTAAGCACTCTGTGCTTTTAATAGAAGTCATATAGGCAGAATCCATAATTGTGTCTGATTATTGGCTAGCAGCAATCAGTGAGTATCAACTACTGAGTGACTGAATTTCCATATTCAAGGTGAATTTTAGTATCCAAATCAGGTAATTTATGGTGCAGTTGCAGGAACATATCAGGGTAAATGTATTCTCCCTTTCCATCATAGAAATCTTGGCTGTGTATCCTGTGGCCTTTATAGACATTGGCACATAGTTCTCGTCCTTTCTGCAGAGATCTGGTCACTCTTGGCTGTGGTATTAATGAAATCTGAGTCGAAATGAAGATAGCAAAACTGTAGGATTCAAGAAAAAAAATTAAAAGGGTATCTTTCAGGCTCCTATACAGCTTAAATTTACTCCATGAAATTTAGCAACAGAACTGCCAAAACTGTCTCTTTTCCCATTATAAGAAGACTGTGTGCATGTTCTGATTAAGTTAAATTCAAAAAAACTGGATCTTGAGAGCAGGATCCTGAGACTGTTGAGACTGTATGAACATTTCTTGTGATCTTGGTGTGAGATGCCTGACTCTCTGATGCCCCTAAGGCATTTCAAGCCAAACTAAGTTATATAGGCTGACAAAGAAGGGAATCGAAAAATCAGGAAAAAAAGTCTGTACTATTTAAGGCTTTGTTTTCATTTTGCATCATTCGGTATAGTACACTCTCTACTTTTTTCTTTTCTCTATGTTTTCCATTTTCTTCTACTTTATTTCTTCATGCAGAAATATAGATGATGGTTTTTAATTATTTTTTTTATGATCCACCAAAGTTAAATAACCTTAAGAAATTCTAAGTTGCAAGAATTAAAAAAGGTTATTTTTGTGCTACCTAAGGGAAAGGGAAGCTAAATTAACAGTTTTGATGAAAACCTGTGAGATTTCAAAGCTCGTTAGTAAAGCTTTGGCTTAGAAAAAAGACTACTACCTTTTTTTTACAAAGTGAAAATGCTTCCCATGAGAACTGCCACCAACTCTTGTCGTAGATTTCCATTTGAGATGACTGAGCAAATAGAACTTTTGAAATTCAGTGTGGAAACTGCCACCACATCCTGTCAGCTCTTACAATTGGAAATTTTGGATAAAGCCTTTGTCTGTGTTTCCTGTTGTCAGGTTATGCTTTTCCTTTCTGCATCAATGTTGGATGCTGCTGTTATTGCTGTGCGATCCTTTACCTAATTGTCTGTTCAATTTCAGGATCACAGTACCCAATTTTCCACTGTGTCAACAGAATCACTCACGAGGAGGTACCCGAGGGTTACTGTGACAGCAGCACCAAACCGCTTCCAGAAGAGGAGGCCTGCAACCTCTTCCCATGCCCAGCTTTGTAAGATACTATAATTTAAGTCAAGTGAAATAAGCCAGTATCATTAAGATTTTGCATGTGAAAGAGGCTATTCTAAGTGGGAAAGTAGTTTGAACTTCTAAGTACAGTGCACTTGTGTTGTAAATTGTAGTGGATTTTTTCTTCCATAGTTGTTGGTGGCCTTCTTCCCCTTCACAGGGAGCAATAGCATTCGGAGGAGACAAAAGGGAACCT
This sequence comes from Gymnorhina tibicen, assembly GCA_013399875.1. Lineage (NCBI taxonomy): Eukaryota > Metazoa > Chordata > Aves > Passeriformes > Artamidae > Gymnorhina > Gymnorhina tibicen. The sequence continues at coordinate 699,391 of VXAZ01000255.1, forward strand.
GGCAACAAGTAGGTGTAGCAGTTTCTCAAAATGGGTGTGATTGTTCAGGCAAACACATTCTATGTGGTCTCTGTGGGTGCATTTTTCTCAAGAGAGAGGCTTCTGCATATACCTGTCTAAAGAAGAGGCTCTGTAGGTTCTGTGACTCCACATGAGATCAGTGTGCTATAGTGGCCACACTTTCGTTATTTAAAGATGAGATAGTGCTCACAACAGCCCCCGTGTACGTTCACCTCTCTGCCCTGAATTGAGTAGATCTTCACCTCCAGGACTGGGTTCTGAGGTGGTGGTCCTTGCTTCCAGCACGCTGATACAACCAGCTCAGGTGTGGCTTCCTTCTGAAATCACGCTTGCTGTTGGGAGACTGCGAATTGCAATTGGCCGAGCAACTTGTTTTAAAAACTCAAAAATCAAAAATATAAATAAAAATTTGAAAAACAACCAGAAGGACTGTTCATCCAGAGTGCATACCAAGAAGAGAAAAGGGTTAGACCCAGCTGCCATTACAGCAACTTTTTTTTTAGGTCAGTTTTCCATCTCTCTTGGGGTTATACTCTTCAGTTCTCTTCTGAGCAGGAGGTGGTCACTCCTTATCCCATGGAAGTTTCTAATGGTGTAAGTGCCTTTACAGGCCCGGAGATGTCTGATGAGCAATTTCCTAGTATATATTAGATACTCAGGAACTTCCAAAGTCATTTACCTGGAGATGTCTTCTCTCACCCAAAAGCATTTTCCTCACCTTTTTCATTCTAACAACTCATATTCATTCAGGATAATATCAAGAGTATAAACAAAGAAATGTAAATATTTAAATGCAGAGGTTTCACTTGCTGTCCACTAGAGTTCTGAAATAAAATATGTAAACAGTTCAGATACTTCCTTTAGGTGTGTGTCTGTCTTCGTGCTTGTAAAGAAAAAATTGAAAATCACATATTTATACAAAGGTGACTAAATAAATACAGTGAAATTTTGGAATGAGAAGAGTATATCTAGAGATTTTTTTTGATCTCTAATAAAAATTATTTATATTTGTTCATTGCTTATCATCTACTATTTCAGTTTTACTGATGAATGAATGCCTGGATGGGTTTTGTGATTTTTGTATTATTGGCCTTTTTTAGAGCCTTTGCTGCAGAAAACTTTTATGCAGCACATCTTAAACTTTTGGGTGGTGTCAATAGAGCAGTAATATATATTACAGATAGATTCTTTCAAAAACCGAGCAGCTATTACAGACTTGAGTAACGTTTGTAATGTGTCTTGAGACCATGAACTGTGCAATCTGATCCATGCTCATTATTACCAACTCTGCAGGATGGCTGCGTACACAAGTATGTGATGGTGCTTCCTAGGGGATTGTTGCACACACAGAGACCAAAGTGTGATTTTTTAGGATTCTGGACCAGCATCAGAATCACGTCATTCCAGTTTTGTTAAGATCAGTGTTGGAAATTCTTTGTGGAACGAAGATGTCCTTTTTTTTTTCACTTCAGCTGGGATATAGGGGAGTGGTCTGAGTGCAGCAAAACCTGCGGGCTCGGAATGCAGCACCGCCAGATCCTGTGCCGGCAGATCTACGCCAACCGCACGCTGACAGTGCAGCAGTACCGCTGCCAGCACCTGGAGAAACCCGACACAACCAGCACCTGCCAGCTCAAGATCTGCAGCGAGTGGCAGATCAGGACAGAGTGGACCTCAGTGAGTAGGATCTATTCATTTGGGGCAGAATACCTCAGAAAGAACATGAATTTTCTTCCAGGTATCACTAATCAAATATCAATTTGGTTTTGTTTAAAACAAGTGGAATATTAAAAGCCTTGGAAATAAGCAGATCTTAGTTCAGTACATCCCTGCTTGACTATGACAATCAGTTTCCTGCCCAGAAAAATGTCTTACCTGGAATGAATGAGCTGTGTGGTCCCAGCTCCCTGGAAAACCACTGCACGGAGTCCTGATGCAACCTCCCTTTTGTTACAGTGTTCAGTGCCTTGTGGAGTGGGGCAGAGGACTCGAGATGTGAAGTGTGTCAGCAACCTTGGGGACATTGTTGATGATGAGGAATGTAACATGAAGCTGCGGCCAAATGACATCGAGAACTGCGACATGGGCCCCTGTGCCAAGAGCTGGTTCCTTACAGAATGGAGTGACAGGGTAAGGCTTCCCAGTGTCTTTATCCTGCCAAACTTTCTAAAACAAGAAGCATCCGAATTAAAAACTATACATCTGTACAGCCATAAAAGGAGTAATCTTACTTTCTGTGTTTATTCTTGGTCTTTTAAACAGGCAAAAGCAAACAAAAAAATAATGATCCCAAGGGCTTCTTGAGTTTGTGTTAAGATACAAGAATGCATAGAAAGGGCAAGCATGTGGGTATATGGCCAAACGTCCAGACTTAGAATTGGCTCTGAATCTGAACTTTCCAAAATATTGAGTGTGCTGAGATTTATTATTCTTCCTTGCTTAGTGCGGAGTCTCAAGATTCAGACTCTTAAAAGTTTCCCCGCTGTTTTTTTAAGGGATACATCATTGAGGCCTGATGTCTGTGTTTAAGTTCAAGCCACAAACCAATTATCTTATAGGTGTGAAAAGAGAGGAACAACTCTGTAAACTCAGCCAGGCTTGATTCAGGCTCTTGTATTTTGTGGATGTGGATGTTGGGGTTAATTTTCTTCCAATGAGTCAGATTCTCTGCATGAAAGCAATAAAACCAGTCGTGATTTAAGTTGTTTCATGACTGGGCTCATAATTGTTGTTCAGTGGTGATATTTATATACTTTCATTAAGAGGCTTACAAACATGGGCTAAGAAAAGCCTGGTATTTTGGTCCCTCTTGTGGATGTTTGCATATCAATTTCGTCTATAGACAAGTTCAGCCTTCAGTCTGTAAAATCCTGGTTGCATCCACTTTGCTTTGACAGACAAATAATATAATTGTCAGTGAAGCTGTGAGATTACATTCATAATTTCATTATTTCATTGTTTAGATCACTTTGTGGTAGTACCTCTGAAAGCCAGGAGTGTCAGGCTCACAGGCTGTGCATTAGTTTGGACACTCAGAAGATTGTCCGTATGGTTTAGATGCAGAGATGGAGCAGGAACTTCACAAGTAGGGCAGGTACCTGCTATGTCACAGAACACAGAAAAAGGCAGATCTTGCTACAAGGTCTGCAAAATTTTCAGCCCCTAGACAACTCAAATAGATTTTATAAAGAAAACAAAAATATAGTCCGCTAAATCTGTGTTGTTGTGACTTTCTTTTCCAGTGTATGCTCTTGCATACTGTGGGCAGAACAATACCAGGAGAAGCAGAGGTATTAGTGCAAAGGGCAAAGATTTTGCTGTAGGGAAATGGCAGTGCATTTTATATTTCTGCCTTTTTTTGGTTTGGTGTTTTTTTGGTTTTTGTTGCTTATAGATCTGTTCTTTGTACAGTGCTGTTAAATCCATTCTACCCTCAAGGATATCATTTGTCCCAGCTGCTATCACCCAGTGCAGTTCCACCACGTAAAGCACAGACATCACAGCGAAAACTCTAGCACCATTCTCTTCATTACTCTACACTGATACTTTGTCCTCCACAGAATTAAAAGCAGCTTTTGAGCTGAAGGTTGTAACTGTAGAATGTTATTATGCTTATTTATATGTGTTAAATGAGACGTAGAAGTGAAGCAGGTAATGTGGAAAATGTTGGAGTTTTTTTCTTACCACAAACTTCTTAGGGCCAGAGAGTAAAGAATGGATTTTGTTACCTTCTCAGTTTATATAAGTGTACAGATTAATTTCTTCCAAATGCTTGCTACTGTAGTTGGCATTATTCACCATCGTTTCTGCCAGGAGTGGGTTTGGAGTTTGGTTCACAAAGAGGATGTAAGAAATGGCTTATTTCAGGAAAAAAGTAGATTTGAGGTGGAATATGCAGGATCTCCGAAGATTCACACATACCTCATAACTCGGATGTTCAGACACTCAGTGGCAGTGATTCCAGTGGCAGGCAGTGAAATACAGGAGCAGTGAACAGCTTGGCAAAGTCCTTTGGCCATTAGCTTTCTTCTTGTGCCTTGGAAGGGCTGTGTCTTAGGAGCAGAAGTCTCTCTTTCTTTGTAGAGGAGTGTGTTTCTGTTGAAAGACAAGAGAAGAATTCTGTCATGGAATAGAAATGGACATTCCCAGGTGTATGGGCTTTGCATGTGTCTTTTCCCCAAACAATTCCTTAGAAAGTACTTTAAGCCAAGCCACACTTCAGCCATAAGCATAGATCAGCGATGGGCAGCCACAAATGATTCAGATAAGCAGCCAAAAGTTCAAATGCTTTAAAAAAGCTTGTTCAAACCTCTTGAGTCTGCAAAACTGTGGTGGAAATCTCACAAGAACAGACCTTCTTTGTGAGATTTATTACATGCCTACTTCAAGTCCCAGCTGGAAATACCACAGAACAGTCTTTCCCATTGTATTTTGACATTTCAGCCGTGCCTAGAAATAAGAGGTAAAAGAACTTATCATAACTTTTGGAACTTTGAAATGGTTGAGTTCAAACTTAGTTACAGCTGTTAAGAGAAGGCCTTTTCTGAACCCACTCTGCGAACACTTCATGTGTACAGTTGCACATGCAGCAAGTAGAGATTTCCAGAAGCCTGTCAGAGATTGGTTAGGCACTTACTTCCTCTTTCAGCAAGGGATAGATCAGCCTTCCCTGTCTGGATTGATGGGATGCATGGGCCATTACAATATAGCCTTGGTTAACTAGCAAAATAGCAAGAAAAAAGCACAGCAATGTAAAAATTACAGTTGTCTTTGCTGGCAGCAGATGTTCAATTTCAGGATTTGATAACTGTTGTACATATTTGTGCAGAATTTGACAAGGGTATTCTTTAACACTGTTTTAAGAAAAGAGCATGGTCTAATTTAGGAATGGTGAAAAGACCTTGTGTTTTCTTATTTTACTGAAACCTTGCAAAGTTTTAACTGATGCAAAAATCGTGCTAGTTACCTATATTATCATTAACAGTTTTTGTGGTTCTGAATTACATAATTACATTTCCCTAAATGTAACTTCAGCATTATAACATATGTGCACTTAAAAATCTGCAGAGCACATAGAAATCTGTGTGTAGGAGTTGTGTTTCCTTGCCAGGGTGGGCTGTATGTTGCTTTAGCCTGTAAATAACACTTGGCTGCCTTCTTGCCGTGTTCCCCAGTCTTGTGTTCCCACAATGTATTTATGTATTTTATGGGCCACCTGTTTTGCCCCACGGCATTGACCTCCTTGGTGTTGGTTTCTGCACACACTGAATTTTTATATATGTCATTAAAAACCCCTTCATGTTCCTAAGACAATCCAGTTCTTGATTTGTGGTATTTTGATAAACAGCTATCAGAGTCCATTGTGTGTATGTTACACAAACACTTTTACCTGCAAAGCTCATGAGGTGTGTGGCCGCCATGTGCACGCTGGAAAGGAAGGAGGGAAAGCAATTCATTCTTGGGAAACAACCACTTCTTTTCTGAAAAGTATATACTCTTGTTTCTTGTATGGAAAGTAGGTCTGAACACCATATATTGATATCCCCCAGGCTCAGTCTTGAGAGAAGCAAAAACTTTTACCCCTTTCAATGGCAAAGATCCCAGGTTAAAAGTCTGTAGTAGCAAAGTGAGACTGGTCTTACTTTGTCTGTGCCTGTCTTTGCATTTATTGCTCTATCTTGAGCATAAATAAGAGAATTTAACTGAAGTTTCATGGCTTTGACTTCTCCATGATCTTTAACCTCTTTTGCCTACAGAGAGTTTGGACAAACTTTTGTGATATTTTTACGTGCATTTGTAGAAAGATTGCTTCCTGTCTCATAATTCTCTAAAGATGTCATACTGCATTAAAACAGCAGAGTTCCACCAAACAGCATCCATTAATCAGTAGAGTAAATCTGGTGAACCTTACTGAACTTAGCAACAAAATGGGATTGATGGGAGCAGATGAGATTCTTGCAAACATTTCACATGACTGATTCTTTGGCAGCTCTAATTGCTGGAAAGTTTACTTCTCCTATGGGTCAGGAGCATTCAGGGAAACTGCATTCTCCTGATTTACGGCAATGGGAGACTCACCAATGTTTCCTTTCAGCTAACTGGAGCATTCCCCTCCTGCATTTTTGTTTATTCCTCATTGCCATCTCCTCTGTTCATTTGTTTCTTATTTTATGTTTAGAGCCTATGTTTAGAAAATAAGCCAAAATACAAACAGTTCTTAGATGTTAATGAGATTCTGCGGCCAAAATAAAATCTTGAGAAGAAAGAAAAAATGCTGCACATCAGGGAACATAATCAAAACAAACCAAACACATGCTCTGGATTTCACTCTTCATTAAAAGGAGTAACAGCAATGCTTCTGTAATAATTTTCTGCAAGAGAACTGTAGTAAAAGGAGAACTTCATAAAAATCAATGTTTTATTCCTCTCAATTCTAAACATTGCCTAAAAGGTTCAAGTGGGTTTGTTGACCAGTCAAATGGGGAACCACCAATGAATATTGTAGCTTACACTCTTCTTTCACTGCTTTTTATTTAAATCGGGCTACTTCACTTAATCTCCTGAATCTTGGGGAAAAAAAGAAAAATCACCATTAAGCTTGTGCAAGAGTTCATTATTTTTTATTGTCACTGTTTATTTGTTTTAGTATAAAATGAAAACAAGATAAAATACCCCTTTTCATTGATTTCATGTGGGCTTCATGTGGAAATAGAAGGTTTGCATTCTTTATGTATAAATACGTAACTCACTCCATAATTTGCAGTGAAACATACAGCCAGGAGGGTTTTGATAGAAGGGTGGCCGAGGTCTACAGAGATTTGTGTTTCCTTCTGTAGACCTTGCTTTGCCCCACTTCAGCCCCTGAAGCCTGCCTGGCTTTACTGTGGCCCAGTGTTGCAGGGAGAGTGGCAGGCAAGGGCCAAACAGGGGCCGGGTCATCAGGCAAGATGCCAGCGATGAGGCAGCGCACGGTCAGGCTGGGAAGTCCTCGCGGTGACAGAAGCCGGGGTGGGAGCCAGCCCAGTGATCCCGGGATAGGTCTGTGGGAACGAGGCAGGGCCGGGGTCAGCCTGGGGAGTGAGTCCAGGCGGGGGGGGGTCATGGAAGTGCAGGCTGTGGCTGGGAAAAGGCACCTCTCTGAGGAAGCCCGGGCAAGGACTGATGGAGCAGGGCCAAGGTTAAAGGGAGATCTGGGCCATGAGCAGGGCGTGGCTGGGGCCCAGGTGAGGCTGCAGTGTGCTGGTGCACTCGGGCCCTGAGCAGTGCTGGCAGCTCTCCAGGCCAGGGGGTTATGGTGTGAGCCAGAGCAGTGGAGAAGTCTCTTCCCTGCTGGTAATTACTTCAGAGGGCACTGGCATTGTTACCTTGGAAGGAGGCCATGGGACTGCTGGACTGATCCAGCACCTACTGGATGCAGAGGTGCACTCTGAAGGGAAACAATTTAAATCTAGGTATCAGAAAATGTTTTGGCAATGCAAAGGGATATTTTTTCCTACACTCCCTTTTAAATTTCTTTTTCTTTTTTAGAAATCAAGGCAGCTCTCAGTGGGTTTATGTCCTTTGAAAATCTGCCCCAGTCTTGGAAATGTGGCAGAAGTGATCTTCTGAAATACAATCCTAAGTGTATTATTGGAAAAACAAAGGTTACATAATGTGTCTAAAATCCCTTCTGAAATGGATTTTCTCAGAGTAGGTCAAATAATGCTAAGGAGTTTGATAAATGTATTTGAAACATAGATCTTCATTTTTATTTTTTGCAGTAGTGTAACTTCAGCAGGATGACTGATAAAAATCTTTACTGTCTTGTGGGAAATAATTAAGGTGATGAAGGTTAAACGTGTGGTAAACAGAAATCCTGAACAAATAGGGGTGTCTTACTCAATTCGTTGTTATTTAAAAATTTTATTAAGGTTAGCAGTGATGCTGAGACCTGGGTGAAAGGACTCTGGAGGCCCAGGAGAATTCCTGTTGCCACTTTCCTGTGGTCTGTTGCCCCATTTGAGGGTAATGAGTAGGGCTGGCACGTAGTGAAGGGGAACTGGCCCTGCTAAGAGGGATTTTTTTGCTTTACCCTTGCCTTGTAGCTGTGACGAAAATTCAGGCTTCCACTTACAGTTTTCCAAGTTTGCAGGAACTTGCCCTGTTTTCCTGGACTGCTGCTCAGTTGTTTTCTGACAACTATCATAGCTGTGAATGAGGGGTTTTATTTTTAGTTTTTAATGGGTATGGAAAGCTTCTGAAATTGAACTCATGAGGGAAGGACCTCAGGAAGAGGAAAAATGGCAGACTCCTTAAAACACAGACGGAGGTTTCTGAGGAATTTCTGCCAATTAAAACAAGACTGTGAAACAAAATATCTTTAATAATAGGAGCAGAATAAAGTTGCAGCTTGTGAAAGTTCCTCATGTTTCACAATGTTAGGTTATGGCAGTTACTATGTATTAATGCAACAAATCAATGGCACCAAATTGAAAGTAATGGGTGTGTCAGTTATAAAAACCAAGGGGAGAGGATTCATTATGCAACTCCCTGCTCCCTGCCTTGGACTTCAGAAATCCATAGTTTTCACATAGAAGATTTTTGCTGAAAAGGAGATAAAAACATGAAAAAACAAATACATAATGCGAAACATTCAGGTTTAAGTTTGCTTTGTAAATCCTTAGAGGGTAGTTAATCTGTCGTAAAATCTTGCAGCAGAGAGAAGAACAATCCTATACCTTCCCATTTGGTATTTCCTCTGTTATTTGATATGCAAGCTTAGTTCATAACATAATCACTTAAAAAGTAAGACTAGGGAGATTTTCTGGATGACTTTACTGACTAAATTTGTTCCCAGCTCTGGTTTGCAAGGCAGAAAAGCAAACTAGATTGTCAAATGAAAATTAGTTCGCAATAAGAAAAGTATTTGCAGAGCATATGCATAATTCTCTCTGCTTAATGTAATTGAACATACTTGCTGAGGATGGAATGGGAACGGCCACAGAATTGATTTCAGCACAGAAGGTTTGAGTGGGAGCCACAGTGTGGGGCTCAGCTCACCTGGGAGTGGCCTGTCTGAAATAGATGTTGTAGTTTATATGAACAGGAAAATGTTCACTGCTAGCACAATTTACATCATTCTTGTATTTTCAAGATTTTGCCGCTTTACTTTGAAAAGGCCTCCTTAGCCAGGAAATCGGCTTGCTGAGCAGGTAAATCTATTTTACGTACCTGCGTGAAAGTGGAAAATTTTGTTGTGCACCACCAACAAAAAAGACTCATTATGTTACTTCTAGGCATCATTTAAGAAAAGCTTAGTTACTTGATCTTGCAGATGGAGGAAAAAACCTGAGTTTCTAGTTTTTCAAAAATTGTACTTTGTTAGAAAAATTGCTTCTAAAGAGTTGAATCACTTCTTTAGTTTTCTAGGTATTCCATTTCAGTAAATCTTTGCTATTCTATTTGAACATCTTGTGAAAGAAATCAACTTGCTGATAGGAAAAGTGGTTTTCTATTCTGCATCTGTGAAGCAAATGTAACATGACTACATGTTTCACACAAGTAACCAGTGTTCCTCTGCGCAAGTGAGGAAAGAGCAGCTTGCAACCAACGCTATTTTCAGTCACTGCTCTCTCTTGAGAAGATGAGTGACTGCATTGGTTGGTCTTGTTGTTAATAACGGTGTTGTCATGGCATCTGCAGTTTGCAGTTGACTACTGGAAGTGAACCCTGACACTGTTAGCAATGGCAGCTAAATCAAGTTAATGGTCAACTTTGTGTCTCATAACCAGTTTTTTGACTCATTCTTATTCAATATAATTTTTAAAATGTTCCAATGCAGAGTTATATTTATTCACAAGGAATGTATTGTGAATGTAGTTCTTATTGTGGAAGTAATACACAGTTTCTCCTAATTACATTGTATGTTAAAAATAAAATCTGAAATAGCAATCAAATGCGTCTTTTTCTCTCATATATTACATACTTATTTGTGGGTTTCTTTGCATGTGTAATATAATTGCTTTGTTTAAATTCCATTATATACAAATCTTTCAGTGAGCTGCACAAAGGTTTTTCTTTTATGTTAATGGTCTAGACACAAAATGCCAAATGCATTTTAACAGAAAACAAAAGGGAAGATTAAGAAATAATTAAGCAACAAAGCAACAGTCAAACATGAGAATTTCTTATTTCCTTGGCACATTTCTATTTTTTGAATATCAGTAGTTTGATGCTGCTTAGGACAGTGAAATATCAGAGACTTTTCTGCTGCAGTAGATGAAAGAGCAAACTCTAAGGGCGTAGATGGAATTTATCCTGTGATTTGTGGATGACATCCATACTGTCTCTGAATATGTGATGTAAGAATCTGCATATCACTGTTTAGTAAGAGCTTTCAGAATTTAGCAGTGTAACTTTAAGAATGGTGAACATTAGTTACTGGAAAGTCTTATCATTAAAAGGCAGTGTTGAATGGACATAAGCTCCTATGGCCACATCTTCTAAAACTGATTAAAAACTTACAGTTGAAACAGGCTGGGCAATAACTAGTGGTAGTTACAGTTGTTTACTGAGGATTTACTTGAATCTTTTGAAACCAGCTGTCAAAAAACTATGTATTTTTCTACTTTACTGTGTTATCAGACTCTGTCAAGTTGTTATATGGAAAAGTTCCAGGATGTACTGTGCAGTCACTTTACTCCCAGTCCCACAGCCCTCAGAGTCTTCCTAACCTTGTCCTTTCAGGCAGTGTGAGATCCACCTGGCTGACAGCTTGAGTGGTTGGAGGAGAAGCTCAGTGAACAAATCAAAGGCTGAAATAGGACTGCTGTCTGAAAAGCCTTTTCTTGAAATTATCCATTCTCAGAGCTTTTAATTAGGGTGTAAAAAGAAGACTAGAATGGAAACTGAAAAAATTTATGGACAGGAGGAAGAAAGGAAAAGTAAGAAAGCTTACAAAAAGCTGTAAAACTAGAGGTTTCTTTCTTAGCTAATCCTTTCATTTTTGACTGTAAAGACAGGTACTACTTGTAGTGTTTTCAGAAGTATGAAACTGTAAGACAACTCGCTACAGCTGAATTACAAGTAAAAATAATGGACTTTGTATGAATGAATTGACTTCCATGACTGTTGCTTGTCATTTCGTTGTGCGCTCGGGGGGGCACACCAGTGACCGTGTCGTGTCTCTGCTCGCAGTGCTCCGCAGAGTGCGGGGACGGGATCCGCACGCGCTCCGTGGTTTGCATGACCAACCACGTCAGCAGTTTGCCTCTGGAAGGCTGTGGCAACAACAGACCCTCGGAAACAACTCCCTGTAATAACGGGCCCTGCGCTGGGAAGGTGGAGTGGTTTGCGGGGGGCTGGACACAGGTAAGCCAAGTACTACATCTAACGTATCTGTTGCTTTTCTACTGGTATTTTACTTATAAACTTGTATTTTTATGCAATAAAGATGTGTGCCATAAGGTGTTTCTTCATCTCTCTAGAGTATTTGGGCATTTTTTTCCTGTATTTTACTGAGTTGATGTTCAGTACTTTTCAGCATCCACTGGGTTTTTTTACTTAGATGAAAAAAAAGATTTTGTTCTTCTCCTCCTCTCTATCTTCATTTTTTATTTTTCATCTACTGACCCTATGTATTTATGAAATGAATGATGACAGAATGCTGCTTAGCAAGGTCAGGTGAACACTAAAGCAACAGGTTTGCAACTTTTAAAGTAGAGCCTTTGTGATCATGCACAAATGCAGGGAAATACATACCTATACATTTATATGTATATGGAATTTCCAAAAGATAAGGCAAAAAACAGTGGCTACATCAGAAAGTTAGCTTTGGTATTGTTACGCTGAAAGTCATTACAATAGGCAAAAGGGCAGCGTTTGGTTAGTGGCCTCTGTACTGATGCTCTTTCCTCAAAGCAAATTCTTCCCTTTATCCACATCTAGTAGTCCTTCTCGTTCCAAATAACATTTCTGCTGTCAGGCAAAGAGGCATTTCAGAAGCTGTTGACTCATGCTCAGGCGTTTTTGTCCCTTTGTGTAGGCTCTGGCATAGCCTGGAGAGCCTTTGGGGCTGTTGGTGCCAGCACTTGTGGAGCTGTGCTGTTAACTCACTGCACTGCAGATCCCATGGTCCTTCCAGGAGATAAGGAGCTGGAAATTAAACTGGTACGGCTAAGGGGGAGATTACAGGGCTACTACTATGCTAATGCTTTCAAGTGTAAGTGATAATTATTGTGTATAAGAATAGGTATAAGAATAATAACAAATTCAGATTTAAAAGATCTTTATCTGCAGTTCTAATAACAGATGAAATCCAGGCCTTGTTACTCAGACTTCTCCAGACAGTGAACAGGAACTCTGTATCCGTTTTTGCTGCCCTGGAGATGTGTTCAGTCAGAGCATCCTGACTGTTCTTTTAATTCACCTTCTTTCTTTGCATGGAATTGAACTGTTTGATGCACACAAGGGTACAAAGTCTTTACTGATCTGAAAGTAGTGTCTGACAACATCAATTCTACCAGCCAAGTCCAGGCTTTTAATAGCAAAATGAGAGCACTCAGTAGGGCAGAGCAGGAGATAACGTGGGGTGTTCAGATACTGCCTGTAGGAGGAACCATTAAAAGACAGCAGTAACAGAGATGTTCTGTGTTAAAGAATGTGCAGTTACTGTACTTCCTGTAGAATTTATTTGGGTGCATTTATCTTAAGGTTCTTCAATCAGCTCGAGAGTTTTGTGGGAATCTGGTAAAGGGATTTTAAATTCTACCAAAAATACCAACAAAATCCCCAGTGTTAGAAAGATTTGATTGGTTTAGGCTGGAAAAAGCCTTCTGAAATCGTAGTCCTTTATGCAACATAGAAACAAATATGTTGCTGTAATAATCTTCTCAAAATCTTTTTACAAGTGCCAGAAACAGCATTGTGTGTGTACTTAACCTTTAAATGGGTGGTAGGAATCCAAGTGAGTCAAATTCGCTTTTCAGAACTGGAACCAACACTACATCACATAGATACTTGCAAACATGAAAATAACACCCTGGCAGATCAAGGCATTTTCTAAAAAGAGCACAGAATGTGAGGCTTTGTAAAGCTGCAAAACTGTGCTCTAACCTTATAACCCTCCAAAGTTCAGTGCAGCACATATGATCCTGCTTCAGCAAAAAGCAGTAACACTATTTATGGAGAAAGGGAGTTACGCTTCTCTTCTGATTAGAAAAATAAATACCAGTTCCTTTTTGTAGCTACAGGTAAAACTACACTTTAAGATTTTTCCAGAAGTATACTTAGAGTCATATTTCTTCTTCATAAAGATAATTAGAAATATGTTTTGAGTCTGTGGTACCATGTGATGTGGAGAAACGTGTTACTTTGTAAACAAGTTGAAGGACATGAGGAGAATTAACAGATTTCCCCACTTTTTTTGTTCTCTGATACAGTGCTCTACGGAATGTGGTAGTGGAACTCAACAGAGAGAAGTAATTTGTGTTAGGAAAACTGAAGGTAATTTTGATGTTTTGAACCCCTATGAATGTTCACATTTGGAAAAACCTCCCAGCCAGCAATCCTGCTACCTCAAACCTTGTGGATCTAAGTGGTTTCATACAGAATGGAGCACAGTAAGTCTATTATGTTTTCCTGTATGTGTACTTTGTTTGATACATCTTTTTCTGTTTATATTGAAAGAGAACACCATTTGGATACAACCACCCATCATTAAATTGATTTAATTTTGCACAGGAATGATAATAAAAAGAAAGCATACTCTACCCAGTGGAGCTTAGAAAGTTTAGGAAGTATCTTGACCAGAAAGAGACACTGCCCAGTGGTCTTTTTATCACTGATCTGTTCTTCATAGAATCTTCCTGTTTTATAAAGCTGGTTTGGCCCTTACAGTGAGACAATGTGGTGCACTTAGAAGTTCCTTTCAGATCTCTGTTTCATTAAAATTAAGGAGCATTTAATAAAGAATGAGGGATGTATTCATTTTTAGAGTCAGTTTTATCATAGTATTTTACTGTAAACTCTTCACTGTAATACTCAGAACTTCACTGAGAGAAAATGTATTGTACAACTTCATGCATCTTCAGTTTTCCCTGGAAGTGGACCAGCTACATTCACCACAAAATGCTTTGGTTTCATCTATCTTTGTATAATTTCCTATATCTGACATAGTTTATTGGGGGTTTTTTTACCAAAAAAAAATCAACATTTTTGTCCTAAATGAAAATCAGGAAGTCCATTGTCACTTTAGAATGAAATGACATCGTACTGAATGCAGTAACTTGGACCCTTTGTTGAGCCTTAAGTCAGATTCCCAGTGGCAGCTCTGCAATGTGGATGCAGCTCAGAGTAGTTTGTGTCAAGTGTGATGTGTCTTGGTTCCATTTAAGTGCTTAAGAGCTCTGCAAACTTGTGGCTGGATGTGGAATAATTACAGTATTCTATACAGGCATGTAACAGGAGTAACTATAAAAACCATGTTCTGTTACTGTTGCACATGGCTGCCCTTTCAAATGTGGGTAAAGGTTGTACTTAAAGATGAAAAAGCAGCTAAAAAATATAATAGTGAGAATACTTTGGTTAGTTTTTTGCAATGTATATTTTTACGATCATGATAAGTTGTTTGTGCAATGTTAGGAAAAGAAAGAATTATGCCAAAAAAGTCAGAAACAAAGCGTTCTTACTAGTTTTGGGCTATTAAGGTTTTAATCGTAAATGACCCAGGTTTAATTAAGTTTTTGAGCATTAGGTTAAACTGGACAGTGAGCCAAATCTCAGAGACCTCACTCAGGCACAATCCTTGGTCAGTGGGGATTTGCTTCAGTATGGACAGAAATGTGTAATAACTGGCTTTAAAAATACTGTAACAAGCGAGTACAACAGTCTCTGGCTTCATCACAGACCCTGAAGGAGCACAGAAATATTTCCTTTAGAAATTCAGGGAAACTTATAATGCTTAGTAAAATCATTGTGCTGCAAGAAGTGAAAAATAATTGAGTGCTAGAAAAAAGCAATTAAAATTATTCCTGCTTGTATATAAAGGGCAAAAGGGACAGTGGAGGGCAGGGCAGTCAAGTAGTAAAGTTCAGTGCAGTAAGTTCTTAAAGCAGGAAATATGAACGCTGTGGAAACAGTAGATTTGGCAGATATGTCTAAATGAGCAGAGAACAACCAGACTAATGGAAGAAGCAAGATGCTAAGTAATAAATTCAGAAAGGGAACTATCCTAGCTTACTTTCAGTTGCACAGCACCACTACGTTTATTTATCCAGTTTTTGCTCCTGCGGTCAAAAATGTTTGGGAATCTTTAACAAAAATTTACCTGTATATTGAGAGCTTCATAGGTAGAAAATAAAAAGCAGTAGGGTGAAGTTGATAAAAGGCTGCAGGGATACCTGGGTCTGGCTTCAAGGTTCCCTTTTTTTCTTTGTGTAATTACACATCTCCTATGGTCTTAATGAACTTCAGCTCAATTGTTTCAGTGTTCCAAATCCTGTGAAGGAGGATTTCGGGTTCGGGAGGTGCGATGTCTGTCGGATGACATGGCAGCCAGTACTCAGTGTGATCCACAGCTCAAACCTGAAGAGAAGGAACCCTGTAATACACAGGATTGTGTCCCTGAAATAGGTGAGGCAGAGGAAACTCTGTTTTAACTATGGAACTCCATCTAGTGGAGAAGTTATTTTGTAGTCTTGCAGAGGCTTTAATAGTATATTTTTTTAATCGAGTTCAGACTTTTATTTTTACACAAAATACAGCTCTTTTCTGTGCTTTGAAAGTAGGTTTCCAGTAAAAATGTTTTCCTTGTAATGTGTAAGAAACTGGCTTACTCTTGAAGTTGCTGAGAATGTGAGAGATCTGCTTCTGTGAAAATGGTACATACAGGGTGTTTTTCTGCAGCCTCCTTGCATTCTCCAAGGTTTCTCTTGGAAGAGTATTTAAAAAAAAAAAATCATTATATACTGTATTTGGTAACAGGTTCTATAATAACCAAGAACATTAAATTAAGATACTAAGTGCAATGAAGCAATTTTCTTTTGTATATAGTATATACACAGATACACTTAATTTGCACTGGAATTAGTCATTCATCTCATACAGATTTGATTTTTATAGTAATGAGAATGGCTAGGAAGGGAAAGATGCAAGAATTTAGAAACAGTTTTAACTCTGAATGTTCTCCAACAATTTTCAGTTGAGAATTATTCAACATACTTTAAGATAACAACATAAAAAACCTGGGGAAATGGGGATAGGTACATTTCTTCCATGCTTTATGTATCATTATATGAAATCTTAAATAATCTATCTTATTTGCATAGATAACCTGTTTTGACCTGACCATAAATGTTTAAATACAGGTCCAAGGGATTTTACATAGTAAAAGGAAGGGAATTGATTATTTTTTGCTCTAGTACGTTTTTTTAGTTTCTTCTCTCTTCCTTTCTCTCTGCAGATGAGAACTGCAAGGATAAATACTACAACTGCAACGTGGTGGTTCAGGCCCGGCTCTGTGTGTACACCTATTACAAAACAGCCTGTTGTGCATCCTGTACCCGTGTGGCAAACAGACAGTCGGGGTTCCTGGGGCGGAGATAACAAATACTGCTCTGCTCAGAGCAGCAATGGCACTCTTCACATGGAGCTTGAGCAGTGCTACTGCTTTGACTGCAGCAATTGTAGCTTCTTAGAGATGGGGTTTATATTGCTGAGTGCATCACGACTATGGTTAAATCTCACACCCTTTCAGTTACAGTTATTGTGCAGTTATCTCTTTTAAGATGTGTGTTGTAAAATCATGATTTTCTTTAAGCATTCATTTTTAATGATACTATTATTTGCACCTGCTCATCAGATAATTATTTAAGGAACATACCGGCCTTAAGATTGTGAAATTAATGAAAACTAAAATCTATTGCAGGCAATTACTGGAGATAACTGATCAGTATGGATGCAGCTGCTCCATTATTTTCTGAGTGCTTATTTTTACTTGGTATTTTGGACTGCCTTAAGTTAGATGACTAAATCAATGAAACATGTGCATGAGAAAAATTACTTCCCAAAGAACCAGACCCTTGAAAACTATTTATCATCAGTTTCTTAGCACTCTAACATATATTTTTAACTACTTCAGTCCATTTGTAATAAATCAGTCACTGTTAAGCTCTCTCAGTTGTACTTTTAACTGATGTCCTGTCCTTAGGCAGCAAATATATACACACTTGACTGCCAGAAGATGCCTTTATATTTAATTCATAAACTCATGAAGATACCCTTTTATAATTTTGTATGGGTTTTAAAATACATTATGTACCAGAGTGACACTAGTGTCTAGCCCTGTAAGGCTTTAACAAATGCAGCTGTCAGTGAGACAGGTTAACCAGAAAGGTGGAGCCTTTGCTGGTATAAAAAGTGATTTGTTTCCATTGGTGAGGTCTCTTTTCTGTAGGGACTTATTTCAGAACTGGGATCTTCCCTAATTCTTGTCTCTGCACTATTGTTTAACAACTACCAAACCAAAGTACTTTGTCCAGACCTAGTCTGGATAAGTCACCAGTTTCTGAAACAACCACCAAAGGATAGAGGCCTATGTGCCTTATAGCAGTCTGTTACTCTTGGTATCAGGCAGCAGTATGAGTGTAGTAGCTGAGTATCTGTGAAAAGGGGATCTCAGCTATTGACATTCTTCAGGTTCTGATCAGTTATTACAACATACTTGTCACTTTTTACTCAATGTTTCATTGCACAGATCTATTCATACCACTCCTTTTCTATTACTCAAGAATGGCTGCAGACTGAGAGCTGAATTTAAGTGGTGATTTTTCATTTCTGCAATGTACTCAGCCTTGAGACTTGCTAAAAGCAAATAGTATACTATGCAGTGCAGATGAGATTTTGCATTATCTGCATGTTCTCTAGCCTTTACTTGAGAGGTCTTTCAGATGTGTAAATAAGGCTGAGGGAAAAAAATAAACACCTCTGCTTATTCAGCTGTTTATTACAGCATATTGCTTGTAAATTAGTGATGCCCATCTATGCATCTGTTCCTAAGGTGCCTGATGTCCGAGTTGTAAAACAGCTGTAATAATCTATGTTCAGTCACTCCCAGAGATGTGCTTAGGGTATCCTGCTACTGATGCAGAGCCAGGTTTGAGCCTCATTATGTATCCTTTTCTTGTTACTGCTTTGGTGGAGATGATGTGCCATGGGAATGGAGTGCTGGGAGGCAAAGGTTGCTGGGTGTGGTATCAGTCACATCAGTTTGTGTGCTGGGAGCCACAGGAAGGTGGAATTCCCGTAGTCTAAAAGCTGCCTTGCATTGAGATAGGCTTTTGAATGTTTTGATTCAGTGACTCTTGAAAAATATATTTTGGACATGATGAACTACTACTGTTTGGCTACATGAAATGAAGAAGTGTTTCCCCTAAAATTTGAAGGTACTCTTTGTGACTATAAATTGTCATATGTCAATGATGTCATTGGCTGTTTCTGTACACCTTGA
Source organism: Gymnorhina tibicen (assembly GCA_013399875.1). Lineage (NCBI taxonomy): Eukaryota > Metazoa > Chordata > Aves > Passeriformes > Artamidae > Gymnorhina > Gymnorhina tibicen. Next base: position 717,896 of record VXAZ01000255.1, read on the forward strand.
CTTGGGCTTTTTCACTGTAAATAATAGATATAAAGTTGTTAGAAACAGAAATTCTAATTATGAAACTTCTAATTCAAGTTCATTAATCTTTCACAGTCCTCCTGTTCCCTTGTATTACAAAGATTTATCCATGAAGATAATTTACAGATTTATTATCATATTATATTCCTTAGATTCTTGACCAAAGAATGATATGGATAAAGTGCAGTGTAAACAGCTCTGGAATCCAGTACTTCTGAATACAGATTTTCATCTGTGTATCTCATTGCAGCAAGTCTTGACAGACATTATATAATTTTTGCTGTTGTCTCTTTTGTCCCAAGGAAGTGTTTCCAGTCAGCTTGAGGGAAATACCTGTTCCATAAAAAGGCTTCCTGAAAACCCCAAGGCAAATGAGATACAGAGAATCAGGTTTGCAGTCATAGAACAAATTCTTCTTACACACGCTTTGGCTGCGAGACCATCAGTGACTCAGCACATAGACAGATCCTCCTATTTTATAAAATATGTTATTTTTCTCTGGAATATATGGCCATTAGCTTATTTTACAAAGATGATCATCTTGTAGGCTCTGTTAAGCTGCCACTAAAGTAAACAGTGTTTGTGACAGCTATCAAAGAATATATGCACACACACAGCAGTATAACTCTGTATTACAGCTAATGTATACAGCTTTGTGAATTGAATGTAGTGAGCTATGGTTATACAAATTGTACTTTTCTTTTTAAGTAAAGAGACATTTTTCAAATGTACCAGATTAAAAAATACAGTTTTACCTAATTAAACATCTCGTGATAAGGAAAGTGCCGGAATGCTGCTGAATTTAATCATTTATCATCTCTTCTCATGTGTCAGCATTATTAAAATAGTCGTTCCTGCAAAATGAACTAATGAGCCCTTTTCATCAGCACTTTGATATATTAATATTGTCTGCACAAAGTAAGTGCTGTGCTAAGATTTTACCATCTCACAAAGCATAGTTTTGAAATTGGGCCTATAGCAAGTGTTTGTTCTAATGGAGCAGTGCCCCAGCTTAGGATGATGCCTGCAGAGGATCTGACTTTACTTTCTGTAAGTCAAAGGTGGCCTTAATGAATGTAGTAGACTTAGAGCAGATACAAAACCAGTATAAGTAAGAAATTACGCATATTATCAATTGCAAGTATCAATTATGCAGACTTCTGATTTTTAATGTTTTAATTTCCTTTTCTGACATTTTAACCTCAGTCAAAATCATGTAGAATAGTAGAAAAACTTGCTTCCTTGCCGTGAAGATGCCTTACATAATCCAGGAAGACCAGAGTAAGTTAGATACTTTATTGAAAGAGTCCAGCTGCTTATGGGGTAAAATCTGCATAAAAGTTTCATGTCTTACAGACATGCAGCTGGCCAAAATCAGCTTCATCCAGAGCAGGCTGTGTGTCTCAAAGCACTTTCCTTTTGGAATGGAGGATTCCTGGTGCAGTTGTTTATCAGCTTACCGAGGGACTGTCAGGGTTTGCTGCCTCCTGTGCAATGTCACCTTCAAGCATATGTAGGTAGAATTCCTTGTGTACACCAAATGCATGCCAAGTTTGAGAGACGAATTCATGGAGTCCTCCCTTCCTCTCACGGAAGATGGTGCGGAAGCATGAGGGTTGCTCCTGTGGGAGTGACCCTGTGAATGTGTCTGATTGGCCGGCAATGAGACAGAGTTAGTGTTTGCTTTGCTGTCTCTGACCTTCAGCCCCCAGGGCTCTGAAGAGGGAAGGGCTCGTTGGGAGGCAGGGCAGTGCTGGGGAGTGCAGCGCAGGAGACTTGGGTGTGCTGCAAGCCTGCCAGCCTTGAATCCACCCAAACTGGATGGCCACAGGCTCAGTGCAGGACCACCTCGGAATCCCTGCACAGGGAACTGGTGTCTTCCTCATTACACACATAAACTCCTGTTTTTTCCCAATACTTGAGCAAATGGAGAACTTTCTGTATGAATAAAGCGTTTAACATTAATGATATTGCTTAGATCCCAGTTTTATGGCAATGTGGTGCAGTTTTATATCAGTCATATAGTCTATAGTCCTAGAAAGTGCCAGTGGTCACCACTGAGGGAGGAAGGAGGGAGGTGCTCAAACAGCCCATGGCTTGTATAGGGGAGGTTATGTCTTCCTGAAGGAAATGCTTTGCTTCCTCTCTTTATAGTGTGTACCACTGTAAGAAGTAAAATGCGCATTTTAGGGCTTTGCTTTTCCCCATCCTCATCCTGACCTACCCCTTTTACACCCACACCAAGGCTTCTTCTCTCCATCTTATCTCGCTTTCATCCCTTTATCCTTTGGATGACAATATTAAATTTTGCCAGAATTACTGAAAATCCTGAACTGGTCTTTGGTTTATAAGAATCTGTGTTAGAAATAAGCCCAGCTGTTAAGAGAACTGTGTTTCTGCCAGCCCCTGGATTTTTGTGTCTCTGCATATCCATGTTGGCTAGTTTTAAATGCATAGTAGTAAAGGACATAGTGAATTAATTCCTGTGCAGTGAACGTGTGATTGCACAGCTACTGAAGTCTGTAACAGTCCTCTATTCTCATATGTAACGTCTATTGCATAAAAAGAGTTATGGTCCTCACAAAGGAAAAGCTGTGTGTTTACCTGGTTTTCTTGAGACTTAGTGTTTCTGACTTCTTAAGAGCTGTTCTGTGTATTGGGCAGATAATTTATGTGTATGCCTGTAATTGGGACACAAACCACAAAATTTTGAACATGAGGGTAAACTTCCTTTACTTCTAAACTTACAGAATGTTTGTGGGAGATGAAATTAGGCATTTTTTAGAAAACAGAATAAAATAATTATTCCTACATCAGAAATGAAAAATCATCCACTAAACATTTTCAAAATATTTTAAAGCAAATTTATAGTCATTATAGTATTTCAGTGTGGGCAAAATTCAGACCTGGTGAAAGGAAGAAAATTCCATTTAAGAGAATTCATAGCAGACCTGAACTTGGCTCTGTGCTTCTCAGCTTTTAATAACCAGTTCAGAAGAATAAGTTCCCAATTTTCTATATCCCCATGTAGTGTAATTGGATACAGATAAGTACCATCATACCTGGAGAGGAGGGGAGCTTAATTCTGGTGAATCATTGACCTTTCAGCAACAGTCATTGCTGCTTGTCCTGACCTGTTTTTCCATGCTGTGTTTGGGTCTCCTGAGACCAGCGGCCTTGGCAGGGGTTGGGTACATACGAGCTTGTGAAGTCCCATCATAGTCACTCAGGATCTACAGAGAGGATCAGGAAGGACGGGAGACAAAAGAAACCCTAACTTTTTTTAATATGTATAAAATTGTCTACTTGACCCTCATAATTGATTTTGGCAGAAGGATATACTTTATTATAACTTATTTTGTTGTTATTTGTAAATACAAGATGTCTATGGGAAATATGTAATTCTGAGCTGCGTCTATGGAACAAGCCACTGCACCAAAATATTTCAAATATTTAGAATAGGCAGATTTTTTTATTAAAAGGGACCTAATATGTATTTATTTACATATACCATTCAAATTTTGTCCAGCTTTTTCATTATACTAACCCCTCTTTTTAGGGAATTTTATAGCACAGGTATTACATATATATTTTTGTATATATGTCATACTGTAAATCCATAATACAATTTTCTGAACTTTCTGATTAGCCAGTTCCTTGAGTGAATTAAAGGGGGAGAGTATAGGCAAATTGCTTTCTGACTCGTTCAGGAATATGTATCCGTGGCAATGTACCTGAACCAGAACTGTACAGCATCCTTTTCATATTGTATACGTTTTCTCTGATGAAAAAATGTTAACTATTTTTGTTTATGACTAATTTATTTTTTATTATTGTGAAAAATAAAGTAACTCAAGATGAATTTATGTGACATGTTTGGGGTTTCTTGGTTGATCTGTACTTGAGTTTCTTGAGAATTAAGTAAAAGCGTAAACAAGGGTTCAAACACACTAAGGGAACTTAGCAAATTTAGGAGTGGGCACAATATAACCAAGTTGCAGAAAGCTGTGTAACTCGTGTGCCAGCCTTTGAGGGGTGACAGCCAAGCTCTGGGATGTCCCAGGATAGCGGTGGGTGTTGCACAGGGACCAGCCTCTCCGCAGGTGCAACTTCTGCTGTAGCTGATGAAGAGTCGGACTGCTCCTTCTCCACTCTGACATAACCAGAGCAGCACTACAGACAGTTCTCCGAAGATTTAAGGGTAATTTCACTATAAATAAGTGAAGTCACAAAATCGTAGAATCCTTAAGGTTGGAAAAGAGTTCTGAGATCATCAGGTCCAGCCTTTGACCAAACACCACGACGTCAGCCAGACCACAGCACCAAGAGCCGCATCTGGTCGTTGAAGTGCCAGGGGAGCAAAACCACACGGGCACTTTTCTGGAGGTAAGCCGGTGTTATTTGTCCTTTCATCTTTGCAGCTACCAGCGGCTATGCCGCCCCTGAGGAGCGGCAGTTCGGGGGCTCGCAGTTTCCACAGGGCCGTGAGGGGGCGCCGTGAGGGGAGCCGTGAAGGGGGCCCGGGAGGGGGCGCCGTGAGGGGGGGCCGTGAGGGGGCGCCGTGAGGGGGGGCCGTGAGGGGGCGCCGTGAGGGGGAGCCGTGAGGGGGCGCCGTGAGGGGGCGCCTTCCCGCCCGCCGGGCTCTGAGGGGACGGGACCAGGGCCGGCAGCGCGGTGTCCTCGCTGTGTTTCGCGGTGTCCCCGCGGTGTCCTCGCTGTATCCTCACGGTGTCCCCTCGTTCCGGGGAACCAGTGCCTGTGTCCCTCTCTGGGGACGCAGAGATTTTAAGTGTTTAATAAACGTGTGGGGGGTTTTTGCTTGGGTTTTTTTGGTTGGTTGGTTATTTGGTTTTATTTGGTTTTTAAAGTAGAACTTGAGTAATTAAGCTATAAAATCATACAATATTAAATGCCTTGCTCTTCCCCCAGCTGTTCTTTATGTTTAAAATAAAACTTCAATGTAAAACTAGGAGCCCTGTAGCAGCTGCAGTACTTCCCTGTGGTGATTTGTGTGAGCCCTCAAGCCTGAGGAGCCTGAGAAGGATTCCACATCACCGGATGATGCTGGTTTCAGGGTCCCTGCTTTCTGTGATGCCTGCGAAGAGTGGACCTCTAAGGTAAATACAGAGGCTGTAGCCAAAGTTACAAGNTCCCCCAGCTGTTCTTTATGTTTAAAATAAAACTTCAATGTAAAACTAGGAGCCCTGTAGCAGCTGCAGTACTTCCCTGTGGTGATTTGTCTGAGCCCTCAAGCCTGAGGGCTTGAGCCTGAGAAGGATTCCACATCACCTGATGATGCTGGTTTCAGGGTCCCTGCTTTCCGTGATGCCTGCGAAGAGTGGACCTCTAAGGTAAATACAGAGGCTGTAGCCAAAGTTACAAGAGGTGTAGCAACCCTGCACTGAGCAGCTGTTGACTGAAAATACTCATCTTTAATGACTGTCTCCATACCCTAGTTCCATGTTAAATTTTAATTTATTGGTTCAGAATATTCTTATGGCAAACCGTTTTTTGCATAGTTACTGCTAGCCACAGTGTTAAAAGGAAATGGAAACTATTACAGAGATTTAATTCATGTAAAATTCAAAGAGATGCTCTTAAATTAACCCAAAAACTTGATTTTGGTTCTCCACAGATGCAAGTTCCAATGAGGAACAAATATAGAAAAGGCAGTGCTGGCTTCCTGTCCTGTTTACTGATGTAGCTAGGCTGACCTGAGCATTGATTAAGAATTAGCTGCTGCCTTTCATCTGGTTGGCTTTGGTGGGGATTTTTTGAGGTATATAAACAAAGTGAATGTAGTATAACACCTATCCACAGAAGTGTGAAGCTCCTGACAGACTAGGTAAGGTTCGAAGGCGTCCCGGGAGACCATTTACTTTAACCTCTCTACTTATAGCAGTGTCACCTACAGCCAATTGCCCAGATCTGTGTCCAGTCAAGTTTTCACTGTCATCCAAAGGATGGAATTTCCTGTTTGTTGTTCAGTTTGTGCCCTTTGCCTCTAGTCCTGTCACTGCCCACCCCTGAGAAGTGCCTGGCTCCATTGTCTTCATTCCTTCCCTCAGGGCTTCAGAAAGTTGAAGAAAAGTGCTTCATAGTTTCTTTCTCTGAACTATGAAGACTGTTAATGCTGGAATGTTGTGTTGTCATTGTGTTGTCTTCAGCGAGGTGACTTCTACAGTTAAAAAGCCTGAGAAGATTTTAAGTCCAATCTTGAGATGCAAAGCAGAGATTTTAGTATGGAGTTGAAGCAATTACTGAGTGTAAGAAAGGAAATGAATGCATATAAATGTCTGGCACAGCTTCGGGCACTGTAGATAATTTCTGTTGTATTTCCTTTGTTACTCTGGGCTGTTTTATTTTGTTTGTTCTCTGTTACTAATTTTTGCTTGGGATAGATTGAAAGAAAAGCGAATATTTGAAGAAGAAAGACTCCAACTTTCAAAGGAGGAAAAATCCGATAGGGTAGGTCAGGAACCAAAAGTAAATTTGCTCTAGTATTAAAATAACTTTCATATTTCATTCCTACTTACTCAGTGTATAATTTTGAGTAAGACATAGGAAGGTAAATATTTAAATTGCACATAATAATTAATGTAATTCACCTGTACTGAACTTGGAATTATTAGGACATATGCATGCAAATTAATCAAAGAAGCATACCAGTAATTGTGAAGAAAATCACATTGTGTACTTTCAGTGTAATTGGTGTCCAGCAACTGTGAGTTCAGTTTGTGCCAGACCAACTGTGTCGGGGTTTAGCTCCCGCCAGCAACTGAGCCCTGCACAGCTGCTCGATCAGTCCCTGGCGGTGGGATGGGGGAGGAGTCAGAAGAGTAAAAGTCAGAAAACTCGTGGGCTCACATAAAGACAGTTCAATAGGTAAAGCAAAAGCCACATGCACAAGCAAAGCAAGGAATTCATTCACCCCTTCCCACGGGCAGGGAGATGTTCAGCCATTCCCAGGGCTGTGTTCTGTGCCAGCTTCTTGTGCCCCCCCAGCCTCCTTGCTGGCAGGGTCGTGTGAGGAGCAGAAAAGGCCTTGACTCTGTTTAAGCACTGCTTAGCAGTGATGGAAATATCCCAGTGTCTTCAATACTTTCCAGCACAAATCCAAAACATATTCCCATCCTAGCTACTGTGGAGGAAATTAACACTATCCCAGCCAAAACCAGCACAAACTGTTATTTGGAACGCAAGTGATCTTTCTTCAGAGTGTCATATAAGGTGCAATCTGAACATTTTATCAAGGAACTGTAGCTTTGCAAATTCTTGTGATAAATAAATGCAAATAATATATTTCCCAGCATCCCAGTTTGGTTTTCTTGCTATTTAAAGTAAAAAAAAATCACTCCAGTCCTTAGTGAATGATCCTGTGCAATTGTGTGGATTATAACTACTTCAGCCTTAGTATCTCTAGTTCCAGCTCCTGAATCTTAAGTCAGATGACTGAAATAGCAGTAGATTAACCCAGTGGAAGCTGAATCCTTTTGGGATAGGGAACTGTCTGCATTTTTAATTATTTTTGTTTTATATTAAGGCATATGAGCAAGAGTCAGCCCTCACGAAGAAAAGGTAGCTGCTGTTGTCTGTATTGCCCAGACTCCACAACAGTGAACACGTGCAGACAGTTCCTACTTCCCAATTCAAGTTGCCAGCTGGCTTTTGTATTGTCACCTGTCCCTGTGTTGTGAGGCTGAAAGCAAGCACAAGGTTTGCCAAGGAGAAACAACTGATTTGGAATTGTGTTATTGTGGAACTTTGGGAAGGTACCCTTCCTTGCTCTGGAAAACAGAACCGTGAATCTGATGGTTGGAGAGTAAATCATAAAATTACACTGGAACTAAGGAAACTATGCCAGGCTGCTATACCAGGCAGTCTGTGCTAAATTTTTAAAAAAGAGAAAGCATTTCCATTATTTGAATGGTTCTATTTTTACCTGCAAGAGAATATCAAAACTGAATTAAAAGTGTGTTGTCCTGGGAAGTACAGTAAAGTTGTTTTCTCTCCCTTAGAACAAAGCTAGCTGTTGCTTCAAATTGGCCTAGGCCTTGGAAGGGATGGACCTTCTGACTTAGAGTGAAATAGAAGAAACATGCCAGTGGAAGAAAATGTCACTGGAGCTGAAAGTACTGCTTTGGAGCAAGTCTAAGGTATACTCTGTTGTTTTTTCTTAAGGACTGTTCATTTTATTATATCTCCAGAACTTTTAAGTTTTATGAGTTCCAGCCTTCACTGCTCTTCCAGCTCTTTACTTACAATTTGTGACAGCTACCCTGCTGATTTCAGCAACCCATTGAAAAAGCTGCTGCTAGTTCTAATTCACAGTCAGGTGGTGTTAGACTGCAGAAGGTACTTCAAATAGATTAGAAGGCCTACTTAGTTAAAATAAAATAACAGGTAACACAGAAGAAGTAGCTTGTTACTGTTTCTCCAAGAAGCATTTAGCATGCTCCTACTAGTATGGGCTAATTGGGTTTTGCAAGTTCATCACAAACTCTATTTCCAGCAGTATTATGTTCTCTTTGAAACAGATTTCCTGCTGTCTGGAAAAGTCTCTTGGCTTTTTTATTTGTTTTGTGGAAAGAATGCTTCCTGGTTTTTCACAGTTAAGGGCTAACTTTTCTTGGAAATGGTTACTATTGCCCTAGAATGGGAGAGTATGCTATGGATGCAGAACTAAGAAATATTGCCAGAATGTGGCCTGCTCAAAAAGACTGTCATAAATTCACTAGGTCAAGTGAACTTTTAAAGATGAGTGGATGCTCTTTGGCTGCCACAGAATAAGAGAAAATGAGAATTTGTAAAATCCAGTCCAGCTTAATTATAAAGCAGTCTGAAAAATTATTTTTGCTTGTAACCGAACCGACTTGCTCAGCACTGAGCTTTGGCTGAGAGTGGAGAATAAAATGTAGCCATTCTTTCTGGTTTCAGCCTAGAGTTCGGCAAGTGATGCTCTCGGCTCTATAAATGCATGAGGCAGTCAGATTTTTGATATATTGACTCAAAAATGTAAAGCATTGGGAGCCTATAGCAGCACTAAATCTTTGTGCTATTTTAACAATGAAGTAGTGAAGGAGAGAACAAGGAAAAATGTGCAAATGTTCTACTAACTTTTATGGTTGTTAGCAGATAACCTTGGGAAAGGGTGTTTATTTGGACAATTGCTTCCAAAAAAAAGGAAAGAAAATTTCTGTGCATACTTCACATTCTAACACTTAAAACACAGTGTCCGTTTTTAATCATGTTCTTGCTGTAGCAATTTGACACATAGTTCTTTTAATTTAAAACGTCTCCAGTGCGGGAGCTGCTGTTTTTCTTGAAAACATCATGATTTTTTACACTGAACTGTAATAGGTAGGTTCCCTTCCACCTCCAATTTTTTTTTTTATAGGGCGTGATCTTCCTTAGTCTACAAAAAAAATCCTACAAGTGCCCAACTTACCCTATCTTTTCTTGATGTAAATTGATAAGGTATGCTGTTGTACTGGGTTGGTAATTTTAACCTATGGGCCTTTGATGCAGAGCACAAAATACTTCTTATTAAATAAAGAAGGAGTGCAACAGATCATATGTGTGTGGAAGACATTCAGACAGTGGACCAGTTTCTTAACTTTCTCACTCTTGCTAATGTGTAATTATATGAATACATATTCGATCTCCATGTTTTATGCAAGCACTTCTAAGGGCAAGATTAGAAAACCAAACTGAACTGCAAATGTAATCTGACATCAGTAAAATGAAATTAAATAGAGAAAGGTTACATTATAAAATACTGCATTTGGAATGCAAAATGTAATGGTCAAATGTAAACCGAAGAATTACAAAAAATCAAACTGAATGATCAATTACAGGTAACACTTCCAGCAGTGTTTTTTTCTTACCAATATGAGTTCATGCAAGTATAGTGATTCCCCTCTCAGTAGCATTAACAAGATCTGTACTTAAATTGTGTGTCACATGGAAAATACTGTGAGAGATTTAAAAGGAGTCTGAAGAAGGGAAATGAAAATAAATGTATTTGTCTCTATCCACTGTGAGCGATTTTTAAACTAATTAAGTTTGTTTATTCTACAAGGTAAAGCCTGGACATGGATTTAACAGTCCACAATGTGTTAAGTTTTGGATTTAATTATTTTGATCATAAGGAGGCTAGTGTTCAATAAGAGAGTCTTGCAAGGATAAAGGGGGAAAAAAGCAATTTAATTTTCAAGAAAAAAGATGGCACTTACTATGTGTAAATAACGGAATTATTTTCTGACTGGGGGGATATGATGCAATTGATGCAGGATAAGGATACTTTAGAAGGCCATCTATTTTTGAATCTTGCTTCAGGACAGGAAGATGGAATAAGCAGTCTTTTAAAACTTCTTCAATGTACAGTATAGCAATAATGATAAGAATAATAAAGTGATTCTGTTTGTCTTGGTTGTTCTGTGTCCCATGAAATAGGGAATAAGCTGTGCTTAATTTTGGGAAATAGGCATATTCAGAGTGGGGGGATGCTCTCAGAAAAGACTCTTGTTTTGGTTGGGGACCTGGCAGGAATGGGTAAGTAGTTATATACAACCTTCCCTTGCTGAGAGCATCCAATTTCTTTTGATTGTAATGAGCTCTGAATGGAGAACTTATTTCTTGCTAAAGGATGATAGTTTAATTGTCATTCAGCTAGATTCACATCCCACATCAGGGATATGTTTTTTTCTGGCGGGTTTTGTCTGTTTGTTTGTTTGTTTTTGTCTGGGATTTTTTAAATGAATATGTATTTTTAAATATGTGTGCATAGGAAGTGTGTTCTAGTTATGAAAAGTCAATCCTCTGGCTTCATATCTTCTAGAGAACTCTGTTCCTTGCTAGGAACAAGCTCTTGTCCTTGTCATGCTGGAGTTGAACTTGGATGTCCGGCCCGGAAAACCACAGGCTAGAATTTCCTTTGGATGTATTCAGCTTTTCAGCCAAAAGTCTGTATTGCTTAAAGCTACTCTTGTCCACTCATTTGTTCTAGAATCTTGCTTGCATACCTGATTCCTAATTCCTTGCTTGCATTTTCTGTCTTTTGCAGGCTGAGTTTTCAGTGCATAGATACTTCTTAAGCAGCAAGAGAAATATAATTCAAAGCTGTTTCGCTTAAATAACAGTCCTTCACAAACTGCTAGGATATGCCATTCTTTGGGTGGGAATTTCTACAGTGTTTATGTGAAGATACAGATTTCTCTTTATTGTAAGATTTCTGCAATATCGGAGCCTCAAATGTTTTAGCATAGTCCTGTTGGTTCCTGATTTGTCACTTTTCCACTGTGATGATGAATGTTTTTAGCAAAAAGGCTGAAGCACTTGGCTGTCCACATGAGCAATGACTGATCAGACCAAGAGTGCTATAAAGCTCAGTTGCCACTTCTGCCATTCCTTTTCTACTGCTGAAAACTGGTAATTTTTCTTTTAGAAGTGCAGAGGGAATGACTGCCTTTCCATCCCCCTGCTTCCAGCTGTAAAGTTGTAGTTTCTCCACACTAAGGCAATGTCAGCACATTTGGCGTCTTTTCAGTCCTGTGCTGGAAATATATTGTATAATTCAGTGTGAGGCTTCTTGGATTTCTTGATAAAGATGCTAAAGTGATAACATAGCTGCATGTGATACAGCACTTTCATCTTCTTTTTAATTGCTCAGAGTAAGATTGCAGTAAAAGACTTGAAAGTAGTTATCAGCTAGTTTAGTTCTTTCAGCCTGGCTCTACAGCCTCATAGTATTCTGCAGGAGATGCAGAGTCACTTTTTACCAAAATAGAACAGTTTTACTTTTCAATTTAAGCTTATTAATATTTATTGGAAACTAAAATCTGTCACTCATTTGAAAGTGACTTGAGGAATCTTGGTAAGTATTGTCAATATTTTCATCTAGATAAATTTAGTATCGTGGGACCTTGTGTTTAAACACGTGTATTTCAGTTACATACCCACCTTTTGTGGCTCAGTGTGCTGCACAGTACTAATCTGTGCAGTAATATTTGAATGTGCTTTGAACTGAATACATCCCAAGCTCTGCCTACTCTCTGAGTGGAACCTTTTTTTTCCCTGCAGTTATCACCAGCAGCTGGAAAGTTGGATAGGAATTTAATTCTAAGGCTTAGATCCTTTCAGTTTCAGAGTCTGCTCATGCAGAGCACCTGTATGAGAAGGTCACTTCCTTTGTACTTGATGTAGATGGTTTTAGTCTGAGGCAGGAAGTTGCCTCGAGGAACTTGAAGCAAAGCTAAGAGAATTTTGAAATAAAACTTGATCCTTTCGTTTCCATTTAAGTTTATGCCATTAAGAAAAACAATCCTTTCCACAACTGGAATTAAGGTTATTACACAGGAGAAGGAATGGAAATCGTGTTTCCAGGTAGAAATTATGTTTCCTGTGCAACTTTCTATTTTGAATTTCTATTAGCATATCTTTTGTGGCTTTTCAGTTAGAAGATATTAGCTGCAATTGAGATTGAAGGTGCCTCACTTCAGAGACAGTTAAATGACAATTTCAGCTAATATCAATGTGAACACTGCATTTTGGGTTGTTTTGCTGTGGTTTTTTGTAACTATCTTATTTTTGTTTTATTTTTCAACATAAGTCAATGTTTAGCTATGCTTGAGAGGTAGCATGAGTTTTCCTTGTACAGTGCCTTTCATTTTTAGAACATTGCACTATGCTTTCCAAAAACTGGAAAGTTGAAAACAGAAAATCTTTAACAGTGCCTTGCCCATTTCATACCAGGGAAACTTGACAAGGAGTTCTATTGAACCAGCGGAAGAGCCTTGTAATAGCACTGTCAAAGGGCTGTGGGAGTACTGAATCTCCCAATACCCTCTCTGTCAGGAATCCAGAGCTTTTTTGCTAGCGGAAGTTCTAATCAGGGTTATGGATCAGGCAGTTGATTTCTGTTCTCTCCTAACACGATAATGAGAATATAACACTTTTCTTCCTCATACAAATCTGAAGTATAGAATGTTTTACCAGAATGTGTAATAAGTTCGTTTATCTGAATCAGATTTGTAACACTGCAATATCACCACCCTGCAAAATACCAGAAAAAATTCCTTAGGTTGGTTTCCTTTTCATGAGGTTTTCATAGGAATGTTTTCCTGTTCTGTCTCTCACAAAACCTACCTCCCAGCCTTTGTGTTACAAGTGGTGAGAATGTTGTTTGAAAACTAAATGAAAAAATAATCTTTTTTGAAGCAGTTCAGGGACAAGAACTTGCTGTGTTATACATTGCTTTGTGAGAGCTTAACTCGGTTTCCAGACTGTACAGAGAAAAACTCCTGCCATAAGTCCTGCACACACACCCCAGGGGAAGCTGCTGAATAAGAATTGAGGGCTGGACCTTTGCATGCAAGTGTCTTTCTACACAGCAAATGATCCAAAGCGCAACTTCTATAAATAGAGTAATTTCCAACTGCAGAGGTTTCTGTCCTTTCCTGTGGATCTCTTGCCAAGCGTTTTCTGAGTTCTGAAGTAGAGATGGTTCTGTAGCCAGCACGCACTTAAATAGCCCTTGGAGAGCTGTATTAGATTTTTGTAGGCTTTCGTTTGAACTTTTAAACTGTCAGATTATTTTAGCAGCATCTATAGAAAAGCGTTGCCTCTTGCTGTTGCTTGCTCTTTTCCATTGTTGTAACAACATAGTAAAACAAGGTTGTGGCTGATACCTCTGTAACATTTATACCAAGGGTATTGCATTGCCATGCAGCACTTTTCTGAACCTTAGAGTACAAAGGACTGTGGCTCAACAAAATGTTTTGAACAGAGGAGATATAGATTTATTTGCAGATTTCCCAATGCAAGTTTTGGCACTTCTTGTGTCTGAAGAAACTGTATTGAGAAAATGTGGATTTGTCTGTTGGATGATTTTGAAAGTGAAATATATTTAATGGTCATAATTCGGAAGTGAGAAAAGCTCCATTTAAAGGGTCGTATTTAACAGAATAACTGTGCTGTGACAGGTTTCAAGTATTAAGTAGCTGAAATATTTATTTATAAATAAGGGATGCAAAGATCAGCTGGTTTGTCAATCAAGTTTCATCAAGTACTTGATCCTGGCAAATATGTGTTTGTGTTGCTACAGCATCTTTGCACTTGTGGAGAATATTAATGTAAGTCTCAGTGTTCCCTTCTTCTCATAGGTAGTTTCTGGTTATTTCTTAACTGTCTTACTGCAATATTGCAAAATACCTTAATATTGTGATCATACCACTAAATTCAACAATCTTCTACAAAGACATTTTAAAATTAGAGTTACAAGTTCATGCTTTGGGATGCATCGCATTTTTGTAATTTCATGGAGAACTTTGCATAGACACTTCTCTTGAGGGAGCTTGGAGCTTGTTAGTGCAAGATCTGTTTCCATTCCAGGTGGCTGTGGTAAAATGGCAAGAGAAAGTACTGGGCCCTGAAGATTGTCCAGCAAAAAAATTATTTCCTTCTTTTTGTTACAGTGCATATTCTGACATCATTTGAGACAACTACACAGTTTGGTAATGCAATTCATGACGTGTCAGGTACAGCAGATGGATACATGCTGGTGTTTCAAGGAATTAAAATGGTTTCTTTCTCTAGGTTGTTCTGGAGAACTCCTAGTCCAGAGTTGTTTTGGTTTTTTTTAAGCAAGGTTTATTTTCAGATGTCTTTATTAAATTCTAAAAAGCAGCTGCAGTTGCTGGCAAGTATCTGAATGAGCTCACAATGATATTCCTAAAGTACTATCTCAAACTAATTACTTAGTTGTTCCAAGATGCTACCTACTGGTGATGAGTTTACCACCAAACAATGTCTACATGTTCAAACTGCTATGAGTTGCAGCTGGGTTACTGTCTAGAGAGTCAAAAGTGTACAGCTGTGATCTTTCTTTGTAAATGAAAAACAATAATTATAATAAACCTTGACACTGTGATCCTTATCTGGAAAAAAAAAATGAATGCCAAAGTAATACCATTAGGATTTTAAACTAGTAAAATACATATTGCTCATTGTGTACCTTGCCAGTAAAGGCTTGCAGATTTGATGCAAGGGGTTTAGCATTTGTAAGTAATTCATAACAAAATCTAATCCCTTATGTGCCATGGAAAGCAGAAAGAAATTATAGTTTAGTTAAACAACTGATAGATTAATAGTTGCAATTATGCTTCATTAACTTAGCTTTGAATGCCAGCTGCTGGATAGGACTCAGGTTCCATTTTGGAACCCCCTAGTTCCATTGCAGCCTAACCCAATTGAACCCAGCTGAAATTGGTAGTCATTATTTCTTCTGAATTTTTAACCGTAAATCACTTCAGTGGGTGTTTTCTTGCATCAGTCTACAGCCATTTAAGCAGAAACATTCCACTGGAGTTTTAGCTGGATAGAACTAGGGCAGAAAGCTTCCAGCAAAACAATCATGTTCAGGTCCCTTGCTTCAAGAGACCAAGGTATAACTGAGCTTGGCTGAAAGCAGAACTTTTTATACAGCAGTGAAAAACGTTTGACATGGGCTTGGTTCAGTAGCTAAATGTCACAGTAATGACTATGGGAACCATTTAGTACTGTGAGAAAAGAACAAGGGAAAAGGAAAGTGTATTGTGAGAGGAGGACAAGAAAATGTGAGCGTGCTGTTGTCTGGGAGGAGGAAGAGTGAGAAGATTCTTTGCTCCCTTTATGCCTTCTCCTGTAGTTTTTATGTGTATGTTAACCATTCAGACTTCTGATTACTTCATCTAAACAGCATGAATGTTTTGCCAAAAATGCTACTGCTTTATGGGATATTTGGAAAATGAGAAATCCTTCAGATCAGCATTTTATCCCAAAACCTACTTTGGTCTAAGTTCTCCTCTAGAAGCTCAGTTGGAGGTTGAGGCTGTAAATGGCATCTTACAGTTCTTGGCTTGGCTGTGATCACAGTACACTGTATGAAGTTAAAAGACTATTAGAAATTAAATGAATTCTTCGTAAATATCATGCTTGATATTTGGCAAAGTGGTATAAAAAATGGTGTAAAAACCCATGAAACATCACAAACTGAAATGCAGTTGCCTACTGTTTATATAGAGTGTTTTTCATGCCACAAATATTTTTGACCATCCAAATTGTACAGTATAAGGTTGTGTCAAACAGAGTAGAACTCAGTGTACCAAACAGAAACCACCTTAACAGAGACAGTAAGTAATAAAAATGAACCATGAAACAATTCAGTCTTCAGTTCTGGTTGCTAGAGATATTTTTTGAGGTTGGTCAAGGCTGACAACTGTAGCATTTGAGTAATGACTGTTCTAATTAGTTTGAAAAATCAAAAATAAAGATTACTGCTTATATGTTCATATTTCTTTTAAAGAAGGAAATCTGCTAATCTTAATTTTTTTTCATATTGTGAATAACATTTGTCGAGTCCTCAGTCAGATATACTGTAGCAATTGGATGTCCCTCCCCCCTCATGTGCCATTAATAGAAAGTTTCAGTGCCTGGCCAGACAGAAGTGTTCACCTGGGGCTGTTCAAGAGAGTCAAATCTAGGAGCTTCTGTGAGAACTAAATTCACACTGGTGTTGGCCATGGAGTTTTTTTGCTTTTCTAGCACCTCTCAGCACAAATGTTTACTTGGAAAGTTTTACTTCTGCATGTGTTGGAGGTTTGAGCTTTATTCCCTTTGCTTTGTTTTACCCTGGTGTTTTGTGATACAGGTGCTTTCTCTTTGTCTTAACGAAGCATCACCCTACTCTAGTGGTTGTGATCCTCAGCTGGAAGAACTAATCCTTGCTGCAGGTGCTGTGGTTTAGTTTGTTGGGGCTCTTACAGAACATGGCTTCTTCTCCAGGTTAGACACCTTGTGCCTACTCTCTTCCCTTGACTCTTAAAATGCTGTTTTAAGTTTATAAAAAATGTGAAACTTGGTCTATTGGTTTTCTTGTTCTGGCATGTAGATTGCTTAAGTTGACCAATTTGGTGTGGTTGCTGATCAAATTTGAGTTTTTCAGCTGTGATTGTGTTCCTCAGATGCTAGAACTAATTATAAACTGATTTTACAACAGTCCTGTTTGAACACCATTCCTGTGCAAAAATTTTATTAAGGTTCAAAGCAAAAAAATGATAGACCATTGTATTTCATCATTCATACTTGAGTCTATCTTATCTTAGACTTTTTTCTTTGTGAGTTTAATTTTCATGAAAAATTATCCCAGCACACTGTGCCAAATGTAACTTATTATCCACCGGCATTCTTAATTTCTATGGGGCTCATAGGAGTTAAACCCAATATCTCATCCTTTAATTGCTTTGTTTTGTCTCTAGTAAGTTTGCTCTAATCCTTGAATCAGCTACAGCATTAAGCTCAGATGAGCCCTTGGGACCCAGCAGCTCTGTGAATATTGACAGAGGCTCATAAGGAAGAACAGTTTGTCTTGTAGAATGCAGAAAATACATCAGTAAATGAACTCAAAGCCTGTAGTTTGGGAATACAGTATTTGTGTAAGAGGCTAAGAAGAGGAGTGAAAGCTTGATCAGAAGTGCTGTTTATCCTAAATAATTTGCACTTGTAACGGCTGAAGAGTCCCAGAAAATGGATACTAAAATGTGAGATTATGTTGAGCTGCACTGAATTTTAAGTGATCCACATGGATGGGGAAATCCTAATGTTGCATATGAAGCAATGATCCATGAGCTGACCACTAACTCCTCAAGAGTTAATGTTTTGTTTTGCTAGTAAGAGCAAAAATTAAAAAGAAAAAAGTTTTCATGGCTATCTTGTTTTCTTTCAGACGATCTGAAAAGCAGTTGCTTATCTATGTCCAGGTTCTGCTCAGACTTGCCAGCAGCACAAGGGGAATTAATGAGAGGAGTTAGAGAAAAGCATCAATCAACTTTATAATGTATGTGCTAGGAAATCTAATTATCTGATTATGCTGGAACACCGTGAAAGCAGGGTAACAGGGAATGGCTGTGGGATTAGTGAGCTTTGTGGCAGTTTCCCCAGAAAGCAAAGTTGAAGAGTATTATGTTCAATCTGAATACTGTGTATGCCATCTTTTTCTTCTGCTTTTCTTTCTTGCAGTGGGAATTGTGGATTAGTATAAAACTAATTAATTTCACACGTATATAGGAGTATCTTCTGTGTTCAGCTAAGCAGAAACACCAGTGCAGTGCATGTATAACAAAATCCAAACTGCTGTATAAAGGAAATGCCTCTTTTATATCCACAGGAAAGTCATTAGGAGTGATACCATTTTGCCCTTTACGTGGCTGAGTGTGGAGTGACTAGAGGTGACAAGCAGTCAAGTGAGTGGGTCAGGAAATGAGCTGCTGTTTGTGAAGGGTTGTAGGATGGTTCCTAGCTCTAGAGCCTGGTGCAGTACAGATGCTGTGGGAAGAGCTGCTCTTTGTAGCATTTCTCCTCAGCACTCAGAAGCAGCCACAAGAATCCTTTTTACTTTTATTACAATAGCTATTGCAAAGGCTCTGTTCCCCTGCAGGCAGCTGGAGAAGCGGCCCAGAAAATGGTGGGGAAGAGTGAATCAGTATAAAATGTGTGTACTGACTGATCAGCCAATCCAAGAACTTACTACAAAAGGAAGATTTTTGTGCGTTTTTATGTTTTATGCTAGTTTTGAAGACTAGTTTCTCACTTTTTCAAGTAAAAATGTATTCCGATTACTGTCAATTTTGTCTGTGTGATCACAGCTTTAACTTATTACTGAAGGAACAATGTCCTGTCTTTGTATCTGCCAAAGAGATCAAATCATAACTTTTTCTAGGATAAACAAAACATTTTGCAGAAAGAATTATCACCTGCATTATGTTGTACTCTTTTCATTTTGTCAGCAGGGTGATTATATTTTAACAGAAGCCATGACTTGCTTGTCCTTCTACACTTCACCAAGATTTAAAAGTCTGTTATGACTTTTGGTTCAAAAGACTGGATATTATTAAAAAGTCTTAAAAATTTGCAACTTTTTTAATTTCCTCCCACCCCCCTTTGTTTTTTATGTGAACCTGTTAGAAATCCTGTGCAGTTTTTCAGATTACATCAAGTTATATGTAAATTTCTCTCTAGAAATAATTGAAATTAGTTAATTTTTTTTTACCTTTTTAAGCCAAATTTTAGCTCACTTCTGTTACCATTAAATGTGTTATTCACGGGAGTGTATGTAAGAATGCGGCCTTTATTTCTTGATCCTTAACCTAGATTATACTGAAATAGGTCTTCTGTCAAAAACAAGTGCCAGTATCTCTTCAACTTGGCTTTGAGGTAGTCTGAATTTTATTACCATTGTCATTGGTTCGACAGCAAGAGCCCTTCAGAGGTCATGTTGGAAAGCTTTGGAAGGGCAAAGCAGACAATCTTTTTTTTCAGAGTTGGAATTGCAATTAATAATGTGCTTTTGGGCTTTGCCTATTACTTTTGACCCGTTTTAAATGTAGAAGATGAAACACCCTGTTCAGAATGCATTGAGCAGAATCATTAAAAAAAAAAGATTCAAACCTTTTTGAGGCTTCCTACTGACAGTACTTTGGGAGTTACTTGCATCTAGAATCATAAGTTAGTTTTACTTGGTATTGTAGTAGTATTGAAAGTGCTGAATGATTGATAGATATTGTACCATAGAAGAATCCACAGTCTCTCTCAGCTGATTATTATATTATAATGTGATTTAAATTGAATCTTACTCATCTTCAGCAGCTTGAGAATTTAACTGTTTTCCCCTTATAGGATACTGTAGTTACTGTTCATGTTGCTGTCTTTAGAAAGGAAATTTAAGTCAGTCAGTTTTAGGGGCAATGATGCTGAATTGAATAGTTTGGTGCTAGAGTTCTTGCTATTTGCAGCCTTTTTCTGTTTCCTCTTAGTAACTTGAGGACTAAATTGTTACTGCAGTCTGGGGAGGTGATTTCCGCCCTGCATCAGTTCTGCTGATGTTCAGCCTAGGTGTACATAGAAGCTGTTTTGTGGCTTTGCCCTCGTACTGTGCTTCTCTGTGTTGTCTGGAATAATTAAGTAAGAAAGTGTGATTAGACAAGATCCTTGCATTTCCCCAGCCTTTGCATGGCTGACTGCACATAGAGTAGGAAGATTTTTAAGGAGAGAAACATACTGTTTCCTTCTGTGTCTGAAAAATATTCTGGTGGGAAAGATCCTATTTTTATCTTGGTTAGAAGACAGCTACATTAGAAATATTAAACAAAATCAAAATTTGATACAGACCGGTTTGGCAGCAGATTCCAATAGCACATACACACTTGACTTCAATTCAGAGCAAATTGCAAGCACTGCTTGGGAAATTTTACAGTTTGAAATCATTTAATCTTAGCTGTGTAATGAAGCTATAAACAGTTGATGGAAGCTGCTGTATATTCAGTCACATAAGAATGTAATCTGAGATGCAGAACACGTTTGCGTTCAGAACTGCTGAGCATAGTTTTGGAAATTGCGTCGTGGCTGTAAGCTGTGTGTGGCAGGGGAAAGGAGAGGAGGGATTCACTAAAGATGGTGTGCCAATGATAATCTTAAATCGCTTTTAAAAGTTGAGAAAAGTTGAAGTTTGCTGATGGTACCAGATGCCGCCTTGTCCTACCTTGCATTCCAGGTGGGTTTCACTTCTTTGGAGGATGATGTGTGTTCATCCAATAATCTGAGCTTCTGTGAGTACCATGAAGAGTTAGATGCCATGTAGATCTTGGGGAAGTTGCTAGCCCATATTGCAAGGATCTAAACAAGCTGGGATTCTGTATGCTCCTGTGATAATTTTCCCCTTTTTTCTGTTCAGTCAGGTTGTCTGCAACATGCAGAGATTAAATATATTTATCTTGGCATGTATTGTATTTTTAATGCATTATAGATGACAGGAATTGTTTTTGTACAGTTCTATCTTATTTGCTATACTTTATTTCCTCATATTTTGCCATGAAATCCTGTTTGAAGAAAATCTGTTATGATTTAAGAAAATAAACAAAAGCTTGAGAGGTCGAAAAATGCATTTATAGTGACAAATTCATTTACCTAAAAGTCCTTGTGACATACAAAACAAACAGTATCAAAATGAATGTTGTTATAGTCTCTCCATCAGAAATTAAGGGAAAGCAGCAGATGTCCTGTATGAATGTAAAATTTCCAAGAACTATTATGCTGGAAGGAAAATCAAATAATCTAAATGCTGAAGCACTATAAGCTTTTAATTGCATACTTAATGTATATGGCATTAAATTAACCATTTAAGTTTATGTACTTTTGTACTGATTAAAATTCTTAATTTGGAAAAATCCTGGCCTAAGCTTCCCTAGAGGAAGTTCACTAAACTTTGCACCAGCTGTGGGTGGGTGCTCTGTGCAGGCTTTAGTGAGAGGCCATAGTAAGTCTTGGGAGGATGACCCAGCAGGCCAGGCTGGGTTGGTTTTTACTGTGCTGCACGGGGGCTCTTTACCTTATTGCAGACACCTGTAAGAGCAGAGCCTTTCTGCTCGGGTTAGTTACACGCCTCCATCTGCAGTCTGGTAACGCAGCCTGACTGCAGCTGAACTTCTTGCTTCCTGTCTAGCGCAAATCTTTGTCAGCAAATTCAGCGGGTTTTTCTTTCTCCCTGTTGCGTGGAAGTCTGTTGCAGGAGTCCTCATAGTTCAAGCCTAAGCAATGAAAATGGAGTCCTAAGAGTGAAGAGCTTGGTCACACCGATACGAGTCAGTCTTCCAAGAACAACTGTGTGTTAATCTGCACACTACAGGGCTTAGCCTACCTGAAAGGAGCTGACCTGAGAGTCACTTCATATGACAGTGTTTTTCTTTTAAATGATAAAACACAGACAGGCCTTAAATTTTGAAGTGGCATCTCTGGAGGTATATAAGGAGGCAGTAGTCAGCTTTGCAAGCAAACTGAAGTTGGAAAATAAACTTTGTTGCTTTAGCAATTACAGAAACACACATTTGAAAAAAAATTTTTTTTTTTCTGAAGTGTGTAAATAGGAAACATAGTCACTTCATATTTGTTAATTTGAGAATTTTTGTCTCCTGGCTCCTAAGATTTGCATACCAAAGTGAGTAGCAGTGTTGCATTTGGGAAGTATTAGACTAGAATACTAAGCACTGAATCTTCAGGGCTGGAAGAGTAAATTAGGTGACTCTGTACCATCTTCTGAAATAGGTGGTGATTGAAAAACATTACATTGAATATTCAATCCTAAATTAAATGAAAATTTACATAAATCCTGGATCACATGTTGCCTTTAAGCCATGTTTGTTCAGATAGAGCACAAAAGCTTTTCAAAGCTCTGGAGGAGAGCATTTCTGAAGGTGCTGTAGGTGATTTCCTTTGTCAGGAGTCTACCCCAGTGGCTGAAAAATCCCGTCCTTTCATTTGTAGAGATTAATGGTGCAAATTGAGGTAAGTCCTTTATATTAATCCAAAAGAAAAATATGCTGTCAGTTTTTTAATTCTCTTCAGACTTGTGAGCAGGCCTATACCAGTAATTAGCTTCAACCTTAATCCTTGAACAGAAAATAACATCAGAGTTTCGTTAGCAAGAGCAGATTTCTCAACTAGAATAAATCAACTCAATTCTAATTAAAACAGCTGATTCAATGTAGCTGTTATTTAATGTAGCAGCTGTTTGCTCAATGTAGGAATCATGCTGTATAGAGAGTCAAATTCACCTGTCTTGAGTAATGAGTTATTAAAACAGAAGAAAGCAAATGGCAGAACAGTCCTTTATCTGGTATAGCCTTCAAGTTTGCAGAAGAAAATGGCTTAGGACCTGTTTGAGCCAGTATTTCTATGTGGACTAGAAGATGAGGAAAGGATTCTGTCTGAATGTGGTACTACAGTGAAACTAGGGAGATTTCGCTCTTCTTTCATTACCTGATTTCTTGGAACTATTTCAATTCTTGTTCTAGAAATTGCAGAGGTGGAAATGGTGAAGGGGGAAGTATCACATCTTCCCTCTCCTTTCATAGTCTTTAGCTCTCCACCAGCAGAGACTGACAGGCTGCTTGAAGAGTACTGTCGTTAAGTATAGGTGAAGTCCCAAACAGTGATGGAAATGTTTTGAAATAAAACAGGTTCTAGCAGGAAATGGCACAAGTCCTAAACTGTGGGTGAGCCATAATTCTATTTTCAAAAGCAGTGTTCAAGATAGCTGAAGATTATCAACCTGCTAAGCCCTTAATCGAAACGATCCTTTCAGAATTGAAGTTTTAGTTACTCTTTGAAATGATGTGGTAGTAGTTAAAATATATGGTATTACTCCTCACAGATGTGTAAAAATTAGATTACAGTGGCTCCTCTCATCTGCATCACTGTATTTATATGGAATGTGTAAAATGGCCCTTTTTTTATTAAGTGAGCCTTAAATTTCTTCGGGGTTTTTGAGTTATGAGCTGTACTGTGACCAACAGACAATGTTATTTCGGTGTATAAGAACTTTAGAGTAACGCTCTTCTGGTTTGCCCTTAGTATTTTGCTACTTGCTTTCTTGTTGTTCATAGAATCAGTTGTACAGATATACTTTGTCCATGTTTTTTCTGATTCCTTGAACATCAAGATCCCAACATACCTCTGAAGTTCCTTGCAAGGCACATGTTATACTAACCATAAATGCAAATCCAAATAATTTATAGAGTGCTAAAACATTTGAAAATCACAAATTTATTATATCTTCATACTGTCATCTTAAAGATTATTGGCACATGTACATTGACAGGAAAACTGTGCACAAGATGATGTCCAGCACGTGGCCATGTCTCAGGACAAGAAAGGGTGTGAATTTGGAGAGGCCCCTTTATACATGTGAATGGTACTCGGTCAGTCACAAAGATTTCTTTAGTTTTGGTGCGAATTCTAAAGGACTGTTAATGTAACAGAAATTTAACAGCTGGTAAAGTTCTGTTGTAGTTATGACATGATTTGGAATTGTGCAGTTTGTTCTCAGTCAGCAAGATAAATGTTACAACTATGGTAAAAGCATGAGCAGAGATTCAAGGGAGACTTTTCCCTTAACTTATTTCTGCTCTCCACTGTGGCTTAAAAATTGTTGTCTTGAAGCCAGTTATCTAAATCAATAATGTGCAAGACTGCTTTCTTTAATTTTTGACTTTTTTTTTTACAAGCAGAAGGTCTATTAGAAGTTAAAAGACTGAGAAGCCATTAAGGGTCTTTCTAAGTTTGGTTTAAATCATTTTAAATGTTCCTGTCTCCTGTGTATAATTCCTTGGTGAGCAAGTAATGATGGATGCCACTTAATGGCTCTGTAGAATGTGACTAAAATAGAAAGATCTTTCACATTCAGAAAATAGAAATTATACGAGATGGATATTTCATGTGTTTCAGAAATAATGTATGCCCTTCTTGCTAGCAAGCATAAATTGTAATGGAAAA
Organism: Gymnorhina tibicen; assembly: GCA_013399875.1. Classification (NCBI taxonomy): domain Eukaryota; kingdom Metazoa; phylum Chordata; class Aves; order Passeriformes; family Artamidae; genus Gymnorhina; species Gymnorhina tibicen. The sequence goes on from VXAZ01000255.1 coordinate 742,277, forward strand.
ATATACATGAGCTTCCTTCAGTGAACATTATTTTTCTGTCTGTGATGCATCTTTCTAAACTGGTTTGTACCTTATTCAGCATCTTCAGTGCCACAGAGGGAAGAAGTCCTTTTTAATCCTGAAGGCAGATAGTCAGCATCTGAGTATATCAACTCAGCATCAGGGTGAATCATCAAGTCTCCTTTGGCACTCTGTTTTCTATTGGAGTATTTATCTAGATGTATTGGAAACTTCCAAAAAGAAATAGCTTCTACATAATAATCTTTTGCCCATGTCGAATCAACCGTGAGCATAAAAATGAAAATATTTCATTTTGGCTGCAATGTAGGATTATTTTCTCATTAAGAACCTGAGTAGCAGTTATATGGCTTGAAATTAAATTAATTAGTTTCTGTTGAAGGCACTTATTAATTCTTACTATTATTATAAATACTTGGGGAACATGATCCAATGAAACAGAAAATCAGATGATCAATGAAATGATAAAATAATGACTTCACATTGTTATTATTATGAAGTCAAGTTGTGCATTTCACAGTTCTTTAGAACAGTGATTAATTAGATAACTTTGACTTCCATCAAAGCATTTACAAATATTAGCAAGCATGTGGTTCTCATTTTTCATATCTAGACCTTGGAAGCATTTTATCTATGACCTTCCTAATCTTACACGGTGCTGTAGGGTTTTGGACTTTTTCTGTGTCTTTGCCCAAGCTGTGTCTCACACTCTCTTATGATAGCCCTGGTTTTTGGGAGGAATGCCATGCTGAGTCAGCTTTGATGGTGGTAGACAATATAGAGTCTTGAGAAATATCTTAGCCTGGCTCAATTTTATTTTATTTATAATGTGAAACAGAGATTATGTCCTCTTACAAGATCGTGAAAGACACTTTAGTAGCACTTGCAGTCTTCCTTAAAAAGAGTAAAATATAAATTAATTATGGAGTTTTTCCACAGCAATGAGGCTGAGCCAACACCCAGATAGGAAATAGGGTCCACAGGTGTGGAGCAGTGGGGTTCATGGCCAGGCACAGGCATGGCAGAACTGGAGACAGGGATAACAGTGAGAGCTCAGACAGGAATAAAGGCTCAAGCTGAAATGGAGCCCCCAGCACCATCTGCAAGGGCTCTGTGGGGAGGCTCCCAGTGAGGCTGGGCAGTGCACTTAAGGCTGTTAGCACACTCACAACCCTGATATTGGCTCATATCCATGCATGGTTTTGAAGATAAGATGCTTTTCCTGGAGGAAAATGGGAAGATAATATCCTGAGGAACAGAGAGCAATTGGCCATGTTATATGAGACTTTTATGCAATTAAAGCATGTCAAAGGCAATAATTAAGAGTAGTGGTCATGGGCAGGAGTTCTGCAATACAAGCAGCAGCTGCCAGAGGGGAAAGGCACTGGATGGCAGCAAGTCCAATTACTGTGGCTCTTGTGGCCACAAGTTTGCCAAAGATGACTGGAGAGCCTCAGTAGATAACAGACACTATTGGAGAAGGTTTTTCTTATCCCCTGACTGCTGGCCATAAATATGATAAGTGTTAAAATTCAAGTCTCTGTTTCATCATGAAGTGGAAAAAGAATTCTATCTGCAGGGCCTGCTTACTTTTCTGGTGGGTTGTAATGAGGAAGAAAAGTTGCAAACAAATCAGCCTTTGATGTTCTATTGTCACTCTCTTGGTCCTCACATTGAGGAAAACCTCGTATAAAAACTGTGCCCTCTTTTTCTATTTGATGGTCTTTACACAAATCTCAGTTAAAACATGACAGGGAGGGCAGTGAGCAGAGGGTAGAGGCCTGACTGAAGGTTTCAGTGCTGAGGTAACAGAATAGGGAAAAATTTACAGAAACAAGATAGGCCCATTTTCTCAGAGAATCATTAGAATTGTTTCTATTTTTGGTTAAATTGTTAATATATTAGAGATTTATTCACTTGAATTTTCAATGAAAACCAAAGTGATTAAAATACACAAAACAAAACTGCAAGCAAACAGGTCAAATATTTGATGCAAACTGCATGTTTTGCAATGGCAAATCCAGCCCTTCTTGTCCCTTCTCAGTGATGTTTGACTCCATCATGTCTGTCAGTACAAGCAACCTCAGCAGAATATGCTTTTCTTTCTCAGTAGTGATTATGACATTAATTTACAAATGCTGTTGGCTTTCCCAGCTTAAGGTATTTTGTAATTAATTAGTTCCACAGAAAAGTTGAATAGAGTAATATAAAAAGACGAGGGCATAATTTCCCAGTTATTAAGTATATTCCACTGATATATGTGATATATGATGGGCAGCTGGTGATAACTTTTTCTTTTCAGGGAGCTTACTTCTTGCAGCTTTCCTGAATTAACATGATAATGAAGCTGCAAAGATATCTTGCAGGCACTGATGAATCAGGGTTTATGCTACATAATTTGGAATACTTACTGTTTAGCTACTGAGTTGCTTAGCTGAACTTGTTACCCTGCAGGTTTTTGCATTAATTTTCCTGCAGTGCTCCTCTTACAGTTAACTCTGATTTGATCAGTTAACTCCTTATTTTTTTTTTTTCAATAAAAGCCGTTTTTTCCTCTAGCAAAATGAGATTAAGTTACATCAGAAGAGAATAGGACATTATTTTATTTACCTACCCAGTGTTGGGTTTGAAGGTCTACTTACTCCCTTCTGGGAGAAAAACAGCTTGCAGTTGTTTGCTTCAATCAATAAACTCCTACTAATTTAATGAGGAACATGGTGTGTTAGCAATATTTTCGAGTTTATCGGAAGCATACAGCACTTCAGTAAGGGAATGTACTGGAATTCATAACGCTTTTACCATTTTGAGATAGTGCAATGATGTATGTGTGACTGTATGTCTTCAGTTTCAGTCTGTGTTAATAGTCACCAACGGGAGCTTTTAATGTTTCAGGATAAAGACTGATGGGCATTTATGATACAGTAGCGCTAGACAAGGCAGTTCCTTTCTGATGTAAATATACACATCCTTATATGGGGGCTCATTTTTCATTTACTTTTTAGAAGCAAAGCTCATTTTAGTGAATTTTTCAAGTACTATAAAAGAGCATAAATGCTGTGTAAGTTTTGGTATTACAGAGCTCCTTTCATTACTACAGAATTATTTTGCTACCCTAAAAATATTGTGACACTTGCAAAATTATTTGTTTCAATGACAGCAGTAGTAAGAACTGATGCCTTTGAGGTCTGAACATCGACTTCAAAATATAAAGTCTTTCTGGAGCTTTAGATTGAAGTCCCAGAAGGGATGATTCAAACCTCTGTCTCTTGGCTAATAAATTAAGGGGGGGTTGCAGTCTCTTGTGATAGATGTGTTGGCTGAGACCTTGCAAAGTCAAGTGCCATCAGGTCTGTTTTGGACATCAGCAGTATTTGTCACAGTGTGGAAGTATTCATTGTCCTCACTCTTTCCACTGTCCTCACTCTTACCTAATGGCTTTATCTTCATATAATACCTCTCCAATAGCATGGGCTTTATATGGATCAAGTGGATTTCTTCTTCTAGTGAAGGGAAAATACAGTGTGAGAAAGAGCCCTCCAAAGGTTACAGGATTGCAAAATAGTTGTTTTACAGCCTGGGAATTGCAATCCTCAAAAAGCAAATTTTGTGCTGGACACCTGCAAGAAGAGCTACAGCAGTGCTTGGTAACAGATCAACGTAGACAACAGGGTGTTTTCTTCTCCTAAATACTTTTTGGACCATAAACCAGTTGTCCTGTAATTCTAGTGGTGAATGCTTGATGAAATCTTTTTTATTCTGGTAAGAGAAAAAGCAGGTGACAGTCAGTCTACCCCTGTTCATGTCTCACATGAACTTTCTCATCATTAATTTTTATGCAAACCTTAGTAAATCTGAGCTTTTCTTTATCAAGATGCTAATACCTTGACAGTACAGAATTTTACCACTAAACAAGATTTTAATTACTAGAATCACAATGAAAAATAAAGTTTTATTAAGATACTGTAGAGCTCTTTCAAGAAAACAATATACTGGTATTCTGAATGTCTAGAAGTGTTTACAGTGTTATCTTCTGAACATTTTATCATTTTCAGGGCTCTTCAGTGTCATCACTGGTGACATCAGTACTGAATGTTAGAGATATTAATAGTAAAATACAGTAGCTGATTTTGGTATACAAGAAAGATTTAATGACATCTCAGGTTCATTACCTATGTGTGCTTATTTACAATCTTGTCTTGCACTATCTGAGTATACTTTTGGCAGAGCTGGCGTTGGAAAGTTATTGCAAATTATTAATAAAAAACGGGGGTTTAAAAGAGGCTATACTATGGATTGTCCAAAGTTAGAAAATTTTATAATGTAAACAAAGAGAAAAAACCCCACTTTAATACCCAGTATAAATCTACCTATGGGAGATTTAATAGTTTAGTAGTAGTTTAACACCCAGTACAAATCTATATAGGTCAACATTATGCTCTGAAAGATTTGTGTAAGGTTTGTCTTTGAGTTACACAGGAAGTAGTTTGATTTCCAAAAGATGAGATTAGTCCAAGGAAAGCATAAAATAGATGAAGACTGCAGGAGATGTTGAAAGCAAGAAAAATCCTCAGGCATAAAAGAATTCTCATTAACTAAAAATATAAATGAGTGGAGGATTGTCTTCTTTTCTTTTGCAATTAGAAACAGCTGTTAGTAATCTCCTAAAAATCAGTATAGCTAAGAGTAGTCACTACAGTAATAATGGATTTCCTCCTTTAGTAAAAAGGAATGCTTCTAGGAAATTAAATAATTTTAAAACATATAATATACCTATACCTTGGAGCTATCCATTTTTGTTGCTCATAGAGACTCCATCTAACAGCCTGTTAGACTTACAATCACAATTTATAGTGCGGGGATTCTGACTTGTGATGATAGCAGTACAAAATATTTTCTGGTTATTTCTGTACTTGTCACTGCTACACTTTCTTTTTCTGGATTTGCACAGCTCTGGTCTGGTCTCTCAAAACCTGATAGACTTGTGTGTGTGTTTGCAGAATCTTTATTTTGCCAATACTTTGGAGTTTTGTTGCAGGTTCTGCACCATTTAAGATACTGCTCTCTTTCCAGAACAGCAATTAAATTGTTGAATGGAATTAGAATAGACTAGAACTTAAAAAAAGCAAATGCTGCCAAATGATAAAGTCTTTTAATAGTCTTTCATTGTGCATTGCCCCTCTACCTCAAGCATACCATTAGAAAAGGTCACATACCATCAGCCAAACAATAAATCATTTTGCAAATGTGCCTGTAAATGTCAAAGACTGTAAAAATAACTGCAAGGGACTTCAATTTAGTCTTATGTCCATACACTGTGTCCTGATGTGTCAGACCTACTGCATATTGACAGCTGGCTGGAGAGGACCCTTCAAATTGTGGCCTGAGGCTTAAGCTCTGTGGGCCTGGCTCCTGTTCAAAAATAACACTGGTTACTGGTTTTATCAGAATTGACTATGGGTTGGTCTGCAGTGGAGCCTCTAATCAGATCAGCTACTCGGCACTCAATAAACTCTTGTTGGAACAAAGCTTTAATGTGGGAGGTTGTAAGCTTCACCTATGGTCTGCCAAATGTGGAGTGGATTCATGAATTACCAAATTGCTGTCTCTAGTGGTAAGAGGTTTTGTAAGCCTGAGTGGTGGTGGGGGATTTTTTAATTATAAAGTTAGGAATTGAGACAGCAACTGCTGTTGTGTCCTTTTCTCCCCCTTTAGTTTTTGTTACATACCATTTTCTGTTAGTTCTACAATAAACTCTGGAACTTTAAAACCTTGAAATGCACTATGCCCTTTTCCAATCAACCTGAAAGTGGTTGAAAGATAAGGGATAGACTAACTAAACTTGCTTCTTTCCTGCTTCTCTTCTTATCATCACACAGATTATCATGCAGGTTTTGGAAACTGTCACAAAAACAGTTAACAGTTGCAGTTTGCTGGTTAGCCTGAGCTGTGTGTGGACTGTGGCCAAAGGGGTTTCAGCACTACCTGTTTGCAGCTCCCTTGTCAAAGTCAGGAAGAAGGGCTCATGTGGCTGCATGGGGAATGGGAGCCCAGGAGCTGAACATTAAACAGAATGATCTTCTCAGTGAAACCCTTCCTTGGATTTAGGGTACATCAGTGCTCAGATTTCATGAGACCTGTGAGGAAATTCACTAAAGGTTGTGTGGTAAGTGCTAAGGATTTCCTTCCCAAAGCTGTTTTTCTAAATGTCTTGTCATTCCATGGAGGAGGTGGGGTTTGATTGTCTGGCTCTGCACCCTCCTTTCATTTCTTGAGACAAGTTGTCCAACTTGCTTCCTATTGCAGGTGTATACTTTGCTTGTTATTTCCAAGCTTGAAAATCTTAAAAAGCAGATTAAGCTAGTTTTATATATTGAAACAGTGCCTTTGCTGTGGAACATCCTGTTGCCATAAGTGAAGAGGTACAGCAATTTCACTAGAAACCACTCAAACACATAGTCTGGTTCTCTTTATTGCACCATTTAAATTTCAGAAATAAGTAACTTCAAAATTATTAGCACAACTATGTAATATTGCAGTAACAAGTGTCAGGTATAGTTGTGATTGCTTAGTTGTGAGTTAACTTCCTTCTGTCACTTTGATTTGCTGATCCATTATCTTGTGTGATTTATATTACAATGGAGTAATGAAAACTTAAACAAACCCCAACCCTTCAACACTCTGAACAGGATAGAAAGACAAGCTTTGAGAAAGAAATCTAAGTTCCCCAGACTGCTTCATGATAATGTCATGAAGATAAAGCTGTAAAAATAGCTGTATCCAATTTATGGCTAAATGTCACTTCAGAAGCTGGTGCCCCTAGATGGTGCTATAACTCAGAGCCTGGTTTCCTAGGAAGGCATTTCCTATCAATTTTGCTTTGCCCAGATGATGCATGAGGTGCACAACGAAGTTAGTGTAAGCTGTATTGATTTAATAAACATGAATTAAGCATAGAAAATTTTATATAACATCACTGATAGTGAGGACTCTTTAACTCTATGAAAGGATTGAGCTGTACATTTATGAGGGTTTCAGGGTGAGTATTTCTGTAAATATTGCCCTACCAGGAAAGAGGGTTATAAGGATCTGTCAGCCACATCTGTATATATAAATGATGACTTTGCACCTGTATCATACCTTGGATAAATAACTAAGAATTGTTTGCATTCATTTACTATAAAAGTAGACCTGATTTTCAAATAACACAGTGAATTTTGCAAAAATAGTGTATGGTATTTTAACAATGCCATCATTTTAATTAGGCACATTTGAATGTTGCAATATCAGTTAATCCCAAGGGAAGCAGTGAATATAAGCCTTATGTTCTCTGAAGCTGGAAATTTGGTGAGATGTGGTCCTGTTATACTTCCTTCATGTGAACTGATATTTTACTAGATTATATCCTTTCTGCTTATTTTGCATCAATTCTGTAGGAATAATTACTGTAAATTCTTTCTTCTGAGCAGTGCTCTGGACACATTTTATAATACATTTCTGATGCAATAGATTTGCTTTCGTTTTTCATTGTTTAAATAAGCAAAAGCAAAACATCATACCAATAGAAGTACCATGACATAAATAGAATCAGAGAGACATTCTGACTAGATATTCCCAAATAATCTCTCTGAGCTGTTTTCAGGAATTTTTTTAAATTTGAGTTTTTCTACATGAAGAAAAACTTGTTTCTCTTGGGATCTTTGTAAATGATCTTTTCCATGCAAGTCAATTGCTGTCATTTAACATTGCTAAGCAGTCGAACACATTGAATAACATCTGTAAAGGAAACCGATTAAACATCTATATAGCGCTGGGAACGAGTTGGCTTCAGCAGTTGCATCTTAAAATCAGTCCCAGTTCCTGAATCTATAGAATTTTTTATTGTAAATAAAATTCAATTTCCCAACATGGATGCTGTGCTTAATTGTGTGTAAATAAAACATAACTAAGAATAAAGAGATAAACAGCTTTTAAATGAAGGTAACTATTCCAAGTGGTCCTCAGAAACTCCCAAATCAACTCTGCGAGTTTGCAGGTATAGTAATGGTGAAATGTCATTAACTTTGTAAAGTTGATCTAGAATTGTATTAAGATGCTCTTTCTGGAAGTATTTGGAAATGTGAAGATGCACATCTGTCACATGCAGAAATGACTTAATACCTCCTCCTAATGCATCCCAAGGTGCGAATGAATACCATGCAAGGAGTCAACATAAAATCTGCGTCCTAAACTGAAGTTACAGAGTCAGCTATGACTGGGGGAAGGACTGGAACAAGAAGGGGTGATACACCACTGTGCAGAATTACCCACTGACTCCTGTCGGGACTTCTCCCATTTTCGTCTTCTGGTTTGCCGTGCTGCCCTTTGCCTGAACTGTCTCTGCACTGTCTCCTTTGTGTCCAGTTCTGTGTAATCCCTTCATGACCCTTTTTATCATGTTGAGTGCAAGGAATATTCCTTGGGCACTTCAAAGATTCTGTTTAATTTTTTCCTAAGGTAGCTTTATATTCTTTTTGGTCAAAAAACCAGTAAAGCTGAGTTTAAGTGAAATGCAGATCTTTTTCTGTGGCTTTATCAGTGAGAGAGTTTCTATACTCCTGCTCTGTTACACTGGTGCAAGTTTGTCATCAATAATGAACTGCTGAGATGTTACTGAGGTCATAATTTGATCTGTAAATCTTTATTGCTTTTGATAGTGCATGAGAAGGGAGCAGTGTGGCTTGGCTTTAGGAGTTTTCATGACAGCTAAAGAAAAAAAGTGTTACTGTAGATTACAAGTATTGAGAAGTAGTCATTGTGGAACCTCACAACTGCATGTTCAGAGAAATTATCTGAGTGATAAATGCAGTTCTTAAAACTATTCCCTTCTTTTTAAAGGATCGTTAATTCCTACATCTCTGCAACCGAAGGCTAATATGCAAAAAGGGGACAAGTAATTTAAAAATCAACCAGTCCAGAAGGGTCGCTAAACCCATGATGTGCATATTAAGTATCTACTTGTACAAACTCCTCTTCAGCAAAATGCTTGAGCCTTTTGGCTGTGTGTCAAATTATGTCAGAGACTCTGATCTATAAAGAAGTTTTTAGCCTCAAAGTGGCTTCTAGCACGGTTGTCTGTCCAGGAATATCTATGAGTTTGGTGTGGCTGGGGCTTCGTGTACGTGTGTGCACATGCATGCAAATTCTTTGTTAGACTTGTACTGATTCCATAAATGTAGATGACTAGGATTGTAAAGCAGTTAGCTGAAATATTGTGGGGGTTTTTCTTAACAGTAAGAAACTGGCACTTATAGGCTGCTATTTGGAAGTACTGCTGCAGAAGCTTTGCAAGCTGAGCATGCCAGGCACACTGCTCTAAGCTGGGGCAAGTTTGGGTAGCACAGGCTGTGCCCTTGGAGAGTCGCTCTCTGTGAATGCTGCCTTCCTGTAAAACAGAGCCCTGGGACTTCACTGCTGCTTGTCCTGTTTGTCCAAGTGTGCCTAATAGAACTGTTGCTGTGAAAGTGGTATTTCTCTTTTCTTTGTAAATATAGTTTTGAGGGCAATTAGGTTTTAGCAGGGTTTTTTGATAGTGGGAGTAGGTAGGCAAATAAGCACAGGTACTTTGTGTGAAGGAAGATGCTGATGCTTTGTCCTTCTCCAAAATGTAATCAGAGTTTGACAAACCATAGAAAACCTGCAACAAGAGTGAGTTTAGGCCTACTACTGCCATTAGTTTCAGTATAATATAATTAAACTGAGTATAGAGTGTATTTGTGTGCCTTAAAACCAGTCATTATCATTTGGTATACTGATGAAAGTGGGCTGGGGCAAACTGGTATTAGTTGATGTAAATCCAAATTAATGTAATAACCTTCCCCTTCTGGATGAGTCAACAGAATTAACAAATGGTGTAATCTCATTTATTCCTCTGTGGTTCATATTAGTTCATAAATAGCAAAAGCAAATGGTATGTCAGGACTGCCTCTGATACAAGAAGGAAGGGATAAGTGTGCTTTATTCTCATCTACAAATCTTCCAGTTCCGAGCGTGTCCTATAATTTCAGAAAAGACATTTTAGTCTTATAAGGCTATTTGAGACCCTGTTATGGATCACTTATCCTTTGAAGAGAAATATTTAGGAGGGTATTTGCTTTGCTCCAGCCCACAAATGGCAGAATAAATATAAGGCAGAGACATTTGAAAGCCAAGGGGTCTCTTGACTCTTAGTTTCCATTAGGAGTAAGTGAAAAGCTGGAGCCTGCTCCATGAAGAGACCTGTGTATTCAAGTGCTACTTAGCCACCTAAGTCACCTAGCTCAGTGATTTTGTGTCTGCTTTAGGATCTGGACTTTATCAGAGTGAATTACACGTTGAGATGATATTTGTCTCTTAAAATTTGCTTCCTTGAAGTATTTGCAAGTATTGTCACAAGAAGTGATTTGTTTCTAAATGTTTGTATTAGGGAGCCTTGTCCTTGTTTTATTTGCTATGACTTGCATCCTCTGCTCAGGTTTTTTTATTCCAGAGGGCCTTTGTTCTGGGCCAAGGTAATATATGGGAGATGTTTCTTTTGAGATGGTTTATCTTTCCATTACATCCAGTGAGAAAAGATTTCAACTCCTTTAAGCTGTGGTCCTACTCAGCTAGTTCAGAAAAATGCTGTAATTGGAATATGAAAGAGAAATGTATATTCCTGGCTGAAATTCTGGTGGAAACTAGATTACACTGCAGAGATTCTGGGCTGAGCTTCCTGGTATGATGAAGAGCTTCACTTCAGAAACAGCTTTTGAAGGTGGCAGTGCAGTTCTTTACCTGACTTTTACCTCTTTAGAAGTAGAAGCACAAAAAAAGTGGCGGGTACTAGAGTTGTCGTTTTCTACAAATTATTCCATGAGTTACCTCTGCCTACATTTTTGTTTAAAAGTAGCTGCAGCATTAAGTTTGCAAATGTCAGCAAGAATTATAAATAACTAAGGGATGCAGCCAAAAATTCACTTTTTTTTTCTTCAGACTATTTCCAAGTTTACCTCCTTTTTAAAAACAAGAGGGTTTGTGTTTCAGTTTTGCAGTTTAATAAGATGCAGCTTTCCCCTACAGATTATTCAGAATATGAAGGCTTCATTTTTTTGTCAAACTCTTTCTGACCTTTTCTTTTTGTCCTTTTTTTTTTTTTAATATTCGTATAGATATTGTGCAAGATTTAAATCTTCAGGCAGCATTGTAATGGAACGGTTTCCCTCCTGTCTAATAATTTTTAAAACCAATTCACATGCTGATGAATGTTTTATCCAGGAAAGAATTTTAAGAGCACTGATTATGATATCAAGATCACTAAACTTTGTCAAACCTTTCAGTAAAGGTGCTTATCTTTTAGATTGTCCCACCCCTCCTTTTCCTGTCAACCACTGCAGTTAGTAAAAAGAAGGGAAGACTGCAGGATGTGCAAGATGTGTCAAACTCACCCCTAATGGATGCTTTTGGCAGCAGTGGGTAGTGAGGTGCCTTTGAGATGAATTTTGCTGAACCCCCACTGAACTGCAGGGTATGACAATACTGTGTTCTCACTGGGGAAGTGCAAAAGGCACAAATAGGGCAGTGGTAACTTATTCGCTTATTGATCAGGTCAAACCAGGCTTACAGCAGTGGGGTGTCAGTGGATTCATGATGATGCTTTTAGAGTACACAAAGTTACAAGGCAGCCTGACCGAGGTTCTGGAATGGAGCTGTATCATGGATGGCGGTGGGGAGACAGAAAGCAGAGAATTCCTGCATGCAGCACTCAGCCTTCACTGCTTGTCATGCCTCTGGTTATTGCTGGTACGGGTTCACTTTCTATCCTTACCTTGGAGCTCTCCACTTCTCTGCAGTAGTCAGCAACATCTCATCTGAAAGCTGTTGTTAGGGCTGTTTACTGCACATTTGATGCTGTTATTTTAGTTTTTATGGGAATACATCCTGCATTTTGGATATTTAAATCCCATGAGTAAAACTGTATATTAAAGGTTGTGTGCTTTATTTCCAAGAAGATAGAATGTAAGGGTTCAAAAGTGAAAGTTGTGTAAGCTCGAAAGAACTGAAATACTGAAATGACCAAAGCCACCTTTCAGTGCTGTAACAGATCTACAGCTGGTACATCTGCACTGCAAATATCTTCTGTGTTCTGGAACTGCTGCCAAAACCAGCAGTTTGTGATTTGGAATACCACCTTAGTAAAGGGAAAGCAACATGAACTGGAAATGTTTTGAACCTCAGCTCTAATGGATTTGGAAATTATGTTTAATTTTGACCTTTCCCTGGATGAATTGCTGTAGTATAATAACCATAAGTTTGCTCAGAAGGTGCACGGGCAGGTTATTTTGGTATATTTATCTAGGGGTACTGTTAGACTAAAACAACCTGCCTTTTTTTATTTACCCTTTCTTTTAACATCTGTTCAGGTGGTGAATTTCATTTTAGTTTAGCGTTTTGTCATTCTAGTTACCTTTTGTAACTTGTTCTGGTTGGAGCTAATTGATCTAAATTCAAGTATTGGAACAAATTCAGAAGAGAAAAGTGATCTCATGGTCTTTACTGCAATTCTGTTTCCTTTTGATAGTCATTCTCTCAGTGCAGTGTTACAGCTGCATTCTTGGCCACTGCTCTCTGTCTTTAACAAAGCCTTTGAAATGTATGAATTTATTGTTTATAATGTAGTTGACTTTGCTAGGGAATTTATATCCATTCTCAAGGAGGTGAAATGTCAGCATCTGATCCTAAGTAATTACATGAAAGGAAAAGGAAAACTAATTTGCTCAGATTGTCTTTTCATTTCTTTGACTTTGAATTATTTGCCTGTTATAGGCAATGCATTTTGTTATTGTTTTATTTATTGAAAATGAGTCTTGAAGTAGTGGAGTAAAAGCTTGTTATTCAGAATGATAAACTGGAAGAAAAATAAATATTGATAAATGATGAGTATGTACAGCTTGGCCAAATGAGAGTTAAACTTTTCAGGTTCTGTACTTCATTTATAGTAAGGATTGTTTCAATATTTTGTTTTACTGAAAAAGAAACTCAGTAGCAGGAAATCAAGACTACTTTTCTGTTTTGACTGTGACATTTTGTTCTATATTTAAATGGACCAGTGTCCTAATGCTGTTGTCATCTCATTTCTGACTCATACACATGCATTTGAACATGAGATGAGCAATTACTTTTCACGTATCTGTTGTTTGGCTGTAATGGGAAAGTGACTTGGATCTGCGAAGTGCAGCCAGGTCTTCAGGTGTTGTTTCCCCTGGGCTAGCATACAGAAAATTTGAGAAATTTTGAAAGGTAATACTGAATTCTTTCTCCTCTTTAAGGAGAGAAAGGAAGAAGGAATTTTACAGAATTCTTAATCCTTAACGTATCATGTTAAATGCAATCTCATTATTGCCAAGTAACTCTGCTCTTCAAGGAGGCATATTGAAGGAAATCTAAAGGGTTATCTCCAGAGGTGGGCAGTCTTGATTCCTTCCCTGTCTTCATGTGGAGATGTTTTTTCTTGGCTGTAACTGGAAAAAACATTGGAAATTAGAAATAAGCTTTGGAGGAATGCACCTGCCAATACCTAGAGGGAATTGTTGTGAGCTTAGATTCTGTTCTTGCATTTGGCAAGAATTCTCCTTCACTCCTCTGCATGTCTTTCTAGACTAATCTCTCTAGATTTGTCTGTTCTAACCCAAAAATAGAGCTATAGACAGGAGTTTTCTGGTATCTGTCAGTGGCCTAAATGCTTTATCAAGGAGGAAGACAGAGGCCAATGCTCTAAGTCCGAAACCATTTTTTTCCCTTGACATCCCATCTGTATGTGTTTAATTTGTTCCAGGGGTCAGAGTTTTGTTTGCATTGCTGTCACTAGCCATGTCTTTTGACAGGCATTGAGCAGAATTCAGAAAGGAAACCTCTTTGCTGAAAAATAGTTCTTTAGAAGAGCCACATTGTGTTGGTTTTCATCTTAAAATAAAAACAACCTCCCAGGGAATAATGGCTAACTTCTCCTCAGTAAGCCATCTCTAGATTCACATGGATGCCTTTTACTTCAAGTAACAGCTGGTGGGTGATTATCGACTGTGAGTTGTGCTGTACTTTTTGGTTGCCACACAGTTTGTGTAACATTTAGTGTTGGTTGCCACACAGTTTGTATAACATTCAGTGCTGTATAGTGCACTTGCAAAAAAAGAAGACAAATCTCAAGTTAAAGCATGTATGTATGCCATATGGCTGGCTGTACCAAAACCACTACCCCTGTTTCTCTGCAGTCAAAGAGAATATAAAAACTGAAAAAAGTCTCCCTGAGTTATTGAAATATTTTTGATATTTTTTTAGCCAATTTTCTCTTAGGGAAACTGTAATAGAAGAATATAGTATTTTTAAAGATTCAAGTGTTACTGTGTAAGAAAAAGAATAATTTTGAGGCCATAGCTTCTGATCTAAACATTTTCCACAGTTTCTACAATAATTTGTCATGACATCGAAGTGTTTGAGCTGCCAATACTCCAGTATAAATCTAGCTGGACCTTTTACTCCAAACAGCAGTATGTGCCATGTGTTTCCTTGGTAGCACTGTTATTTGTACCTTAGTTGGGCTCCACTAGTATTTCTGCTGTAATGGGAAAATGCAGCAACTCAGAATCTTGTTATATGACAATGAAATTTCTCTGTGTCTGTCATATCCTTTACCTAAGAGTCTGGAAAGGCATTTACTAACATGGAAATTCTTAAACTGCCATTCATTTATCACATTGCACTTGGCAAATATCTGAGGCCTTCTGGCATGTAGCCTTGTTGCTTTTATTTGTCACCATTTAATTGGTTTTGCCATGCTTTCAGCTTATTATACTGACAGAAAATGGAGGCATATTAGTAGCTTGATGTGGAGGAATTTTAGTCAAATACACATTTTTGCATAAAGTTCCCTTTTTTCAACATAAAGCTTGTCACATCGTCAAGGGAAGATGTCTTTGCTATCTTTTCTTTTTACTGAAAAGCCCATGCTGGATTTGTTTCTTATGTTGGGAAGCCTCTGTGCCTAAAAAGTTTGGCCTTTGGCAGTAGAAGTCAATCTAATACCCTCTCTTAAGTCCAGTTTCCAGTTGGTCTCAGTTTCTTACTCAGAGTTTGTTGGTTTGTTTACTTATTTTCCCATACTCAACCATTGATTTAAAGAATCATTTTTTTATCTTTCTATACAGACAATTGCCAAAGGTTTTCCTCCTCTTTCTCTGCGTTTCCCCCGAACACCATCCGGTTACTGAAATAAACTGTTGTAGCAATTCAAGGTATGCGATAAACTCTCATGTGAGAGGAAAGGTTGGTTCAACCTTCTTCCTACTTCAGTTTCCTAGGTGGTTGTGGTCAGAAGGGTCATTGTTTTCCTGAGCAAACAAACTAAAGGCAGCTGATGCAGGAGCCAGTCAGGCAACCCCAGCATGTCTGGTTACATGAGAACATCCTTACATTCCCATTTCCCTTGTAATTCAGTCTGAACATCACTGCTTAGACAGGTTGTGGAAACAACTTTCTAGTTATTTTAGACTACTTTATGAGTCATTCCTCAGTCTTGGCTCACAGTATGGTTAGAAGATTACTTTCCATGTGATGGGATTTTAAAGCTTTTGATTTCTTTTGTCGGTAACACTCCATGTGGTCTTGCAAGGGGAAGAGGGGGATATTGCTGATTTCTTTGTCTCATACCTGAAAGGCTCAGGAGGAGGATCTAACAAAGTCAGTCCCTTGTGCTATACTGTTGCTATAAGGATCTGCAGACAGCTGGTAATATATACAGTAAATAGAGGCCAGAATGTTCCTATTTTATTCCCGGTTTTATTGAAATTGTGGAGATGAATGAGATATCAAAAAGAATTGCCACAGAAAGTAACTGTCTGAATTTTAATCAGGGTCAAATCATTGAACACAGCTGTGACAGATGAATGCAAAATTTAGTAAAGTATCTATTGTGAGACTGTAAATTAGATGTCTCAAATAGTTGATATACTGCTTGGCAATGTAATCAATCTGGGTTAAACACTTGTACATAAATTATTTTTGCAAATAATTCAAGTTCCTTGAGATACAGATGATGAATTCCAATTATCGCAGAGATAAATGCTTTGTCCTTGTTGTTCATATGTTTGGAAGAGGTTAAAAGGCACTTGTTTGTAGCAGTAAGGGACTTTATTTTGCCTTGAAGGAGTTGTTACTAGATTAGAAGCTGCACAGTTATGTAAACTTTTGAAACAGCTTTCCTACTTTTGTTGCTGGAGAAATTCAATGGTTCTGATAGCACATTCAAATGAAAATATTATCTATGACCTGGGAGAACATTGTAAAAAAGGAGGGAGAGGAGAAGAAGGTTTGAAGATGGGTTTCTTCAGAACTGGTTTTTTTAGGGGTAATAGTTTCAACTCAGACCTCATGATGGAGGCAGACACGCCAAACTTTGGTAACTTAACACACACCTTGTGTGCCAGTAGCGATTTCCTAATGTGTTTATAATTTAAAAGCATGTTGTTCAGAATATACAACAAATAGCATGGCGCAGTGCTGGCCACGAGAGTAACCCACGCTGGTGGAGTCTGAAAGAAGAACTCAATGCTAGAGAACATCCAACGCATCTGAAATGACCGCAGAATGCAGAAACTACAGCTCAGCTAGAGAAGTCACATGGGCGCCACTGTGAGTGTGGCTGTGGCTGGAAATGTGCACTGTCCAAACCCAGCATGAAGGGACCTGGCAGAGACTGGGATTCGCTGACAACATCTGTAGCCAGCTACATGACTCATGCAGGCATTTACAATTAGATGAGAATATTTGATAAAAGCTGGGTATAAAACCTGCTACAGCAGCATCATAAAGACGCCAAGATGAATATCAGTCTTATGTTAAATATGAATGATAAGGAACCATGAAATTATCCTCTGTTTTATGCAAGTGTTATGTGCAGAGAAAAATATTGGTAGCTGCTGCTGCTGTTTAACAAAAGCATGGCAGCAAGTCTTGGAGTGTCCAGAATAAGAGACTTTGGGGGCCCGTGCCAATCAGCAGGGAACAGGGTATTGTTTGTGTTTCTAAACACAGTATGAGGTTAGAATAGTTCCAGGGAACAAAATAGTTAGACATAGGAAACATGCAGTAGGATAGATGACCAGTCCTAATACTTAATCTTTGGGGAGGTGTAGTATGTGTCCTTATTTTCAGCAAGAGAGGAAACTGATGGGCAGAATTTATGCTACACACATGTAAACCATGATGTTCTTGCTTCAATATTGCACCATACAGTAAAAGTATCCCCAAGATATTTTATAAAAAGAAACCCAAGAATCTGTTCTTCTGCCTGTGTCATTCCTCCACATCCCAATGTGCAGTGCTGCTCAACCCTTCTGCTGAATTTGCTGTAGTTTGTATAAATGAGACATCAGTATCATTTATGTCTTCTGACATTAAGGCCTTTCATTCCTGTTGTAAGAAGAGAAATTCTGGTGTTTGGTTTGGGGAAGGCATTCCTCAAAAAATTAAAATGCAAATGAGCAATATTACCAGATGGGGTTCTACAGTATCATGAAATGAAGGCAATTTTCCCAGAGAATAAAAACTGCCAAAGGGCTGCTACAGTACAATTATCTTGAATTAGGTACTCTTCTTCAATAAGATAATGACCTTTTGTCTTTTGATGTGTTCTGGTAAATCCCTCAGTCCTTTAAATTAACATTGAAATTGCAGGCAAACAAAAATTTAATGATGTCAGTTATTAGTGATATAATTTGCTGTCTGTGTCCCTTCCTGGGTCTGTTGTCTGTTTGGTTCAGTGAGAAATAACTGGGTATTTTCAGGTGTTAACCTAGCAGTTGGTGAGTCTTTAACTGTTAGAAATAAAAGATCTGAATTCAGGAAAATTGTTAAAAATGGTTATTACTGCTCACAGACTAAAGTTGGTTAAACATCTCGAGGAAAGTGTATATGGGAAGTTATTGATTAAATATTTTTACATGTCAGAATAATGTATACTAACAGCCTGATCGCTCACTCCAGCACAGCTGTAATGTTTGTGCTGTATTGTAGCTATTGGTGTTACAGCCTCCCTGCTGATAATGAGCTTAGTGTTCTATGCAAGGGACATTGTCCTGTGGCAGTGCACTGGGCGGAGACTGTACCAGCCCTGGGTTCTTTCTGCAGCTCTGCAGGTAACTCTGAGGTCTTGATTTTCATAAGAAGTGCTACACTGAAGCTGCTGAAAATGTGTATCTGCAGAGACAAGACTGAGATTTTCATTTATCTTTGCCTTCATAGCCGTTTCTATAACTCGTAAAGCTCTGTGGTTTCTGCAGTGCAATGCATGTCTGCCCTGCTGTTCATGCAGAGGTTGGCAATGGTGAGTTTGGGTCTCCTTTACACGGATTTTCAGTAATGCAAGTGGAAAGAAATGCTGCAGCAGTAAAGGCATTAGTAGCTGGTATGAACCAGTGGCACATCTCTCAGGTAGCAGGTCAATCTGGTGCTCAGACCATTTGTAGCCTCCATAGTCAGCTTGTTTAATTACACGTGTCCATTGTTACGTTGTTTCACTCAGAGGCTGTTGAAGTACTATCCATACAACTTGTCTTCCGTCATTCATCCTTTGGACGGTTTTTTACATAGGGAAGTAAAATAAATAAGAAGCTAGACCTTGCATATTTTCATAGGGCTTAAGACTCTAACTGGAGCTTTCATATGGGAAAATGTAATAAAACTTGGAAACACTGAAGTTCGTCTGTTCCCAATCAGGCAGTATTAAAGGCAAATGTTCCTTCAATGGTTTTTTCTTTAATACCTCATTTTAATTAATTAATGAATCAGATATAGCTGAAAATCTTGGAAATAAATAAGAGTCTCTGGAGAGTTATTGACAGATGGCATGTATGGAAGTTTTGTAAAATAATTACTGGCAGTCTGTCTTCAGCAAAGACAGGTTGCAGTGTTGCTGTGCCAAGAATAAGCAAGCAATTTTTTTTTAATTGTAGCTTGTTGCATTTCAGAGTAAGACCTGTTATGAGAGATTTGTATAAATGCTTTCTGTATAGTTCTGTAACACATGCCTCACCAGGCCAAGTACAATCTGACTAATCAGTCATTCCTAATTTAGCAGTGTAATTTTGCTAAAACAGTATGTTCTGGTGCTACTGACTTTGTTTGCCATTTTCACGGTTGAAGTACAACTGAGCATCTGATGAATTGTGCCCACATTACAATCTCCTGCAGCAGCCAATGACAAAAGTCATAGCCAGGGGCACTCTCACCTTTCTGCCCAGCTCGTAGTTCTGTAATCTTGTAGTCCTGATGCACTGTGGGAGACTGTTTGCCCTAATTACAGGTGTCTCCTGCAGAAAGCCTGGCCAAGAGAATTTTAGGTAGTTCTTCTGTAGGGTTTAGCTTCCTTTGTCAACCAAATCTGAAATGCATTTGACCTAATGCTCACTTGGTGCAAGGGGGTGAAAATTATCAAAAGGAAGGACAGAAACTTCATTGAATATTTACATGGCTACCATCACAACATTTCCACAATTTGTGTGTTCACATATGCTTCTTTCAAGTGTGTGTGTATACGAAGAGAAATAAATAAAACTATTTTTGATACCATTAAATAAAATCCTATTTCAGTAGTTAGAGCCTGCTTTGGGATTCAGTCCTTCATCACTGTTAAGTAAATAAGACTCAAATGCAACAAAAATGTGCCTGAATACATCTGGTATTCAGACTGCAGCAACTGTGTATTTTGGGTTCTCCATGTTAGAATGGATTCAAGTTTTCTGCATATCTTGAATATCCAAAGTATCTTAACAGAGAAAATGTATAGCAAGGCTTACATTAAACTTTTTAGGCTGAGGACCAAATCCCCACTGCAGAGTTAGTGTGATGCAGCTTTCCATTTGTAAAAGGGGAGGAATAGAATATAGTGTGAGACTAAACATACTTAAGGTTATGACATGTTCAGTGGCTTTGTAATAGATGCATGAGTTTTTAATCACTGGAATAGTAGAAGCTTCTTAGAATATTATGTAATAGCCTTAACAAAACTTTTAAAAAATCACCCAGATTCAGGCTATGTGTCCTTACGGGATCTGTATGTGTGTAAATGTATACCAAGTTCTCATTGATTTCTGCCTTGTGTGAGAATTTTATGTCTTGTTCATCAGAAATACAGGCACCCTGTGCACGTAATGAGCTTAAGATATTAATTTAATTGTTATTTTCCCTAAGAAGCCTAACTTGACGAACACACAATATTGACCTTGGTGTCACTATTTAAGAGAGAACTCCACTATGACATTTTGCTTATCTCTGATGTGAAATTGCATATTCATCCATGCTGTAAGGAGCTGACAGAGAAAAAAATCCCTCAGTATTTTAGACATCTTGGTTCAGGGGCTGCTGAGCAGCAGCAGCACATCTTGCTGTTTGAAATGTTTTATTTCCACATCTTTTTCATTATTCAATTCTGATGCTGCTTGGAATGTTATCTATCAGTACAGTTGCATCTTCTGATTTTAATCTCCAGATGTCAACTTGCCTTTGCAAACCTGTAGTAATAGCAATATATAGAAGTATACTTGTCAGCTTAAGAAACCTTTAATGCTAGCTGGAAAATGTAGAGTTGGTGATCTGGCTCAGTGTAATTCACAAATAATATGACTGAACAGGATTTCTGCTGGTTGGATTTATCTGGTTTGCAACCTGAATAGTAAGTAGGATGAAATCATAATAGTGATGTCCCTAAATAGGCATTCTTGAGATTTAAGACATATCAATTTTCATTATTTGTAAGAAATTCATGTCATGGAATGTTGTGGCCTGACATGTTTGTTTTTCTGATGTGCAGCACTCATGTTATTCCTAAATTAAAATGTACTTGGCTTCATACGGCCAAATCACAAGCCTTCAACATACTTATCAGAGGCTGTTCCTTTTGGCATGTTCTTCCCCAGTTCACTTCCATCCTGCTCCCATGGGAATGTTCCCTTCATTGCTGGCTGAAAAGCAGCAATATTCAGGAGCCAGGAATGCACCAGGAGATTGATCCATAGCTCTCAAAACCCTGCCCAAATATGAGCATTCAGCAGGGGTGTAACAATGTATTTACTGCAGTTGCAAGTAAGCAAAGACAAGACGCTTCCTTACTCAGTGTTTTAGGTAAAAAATAATGCAGCTCTCCATGGGAAATTATTTTAACTGAGTTGCCATCATGAGGTAAAAATTTCCTGCCTAAAGAGTCATTCTAAGGCTGGGAGAGGAGAAGGAGGGAGAAGAAATTTATGGGCAGCAAGTCTCTTACACAGTGATACCTGTTATGTTGTTACTTTCTTTTTGTGGAAAAATCTTTTCAGACTCAAAACTCTGCAGAAGAAATAGGCTGTTGTACCTCAAGCAAGTACAGAGTACCATAACTGCCATTTCTGAAGCATTTGAGTTCTAAAGGATTTAGAATTCGAATGTGTCATTTCAGTATGTGTTGAAAACATTAATAAATTACTTTGCAGTTTTGTACCAAAATAGGTTTCTGTTGTGAAGCAGAGATTGCTAATATGGAGCTATAAATTGCTGTCTTACAGTCCTTACGTCCTACAAATTTGCACTATCAAAATTTAATAGGATTTATGTGCTGTGAAAACACAAAAACCTTCAAATTCAATCTGACTCTTCTTTATAAAAGCGGATGGAAGGAAAAAAGTCTTTCCTCTTATCTTGCTTTACATTCACTGCTTTGAAATTTAAGTATGAAACAATCATCTAAAATGTTTTAAAGCATCAGCAATTACAGTAGCATTTTACATCTATCAAATCTCTTGTTATAGAAGATGATCATTGGGTGATAAAACAGAAATAGAAAGACTTGGTGTGTTCTGTGCTGCTGTGCCCTGTTGTTTCCAACTGCTCTGTGTACTCCTTTTGACTGGGAGTAAAAGAACTTCAGCAGGGTGGTCTGTAGCGTTCCATGACACTGTACAGGCACTGTGGTAAAACTGGCAGAGTGTTGGGACTTGTGTTCCACACATGCAGCACAGTGTCCTACCAGGGATTGGTTTCATATTTCATGTGTATGCGATCTGCATGCTCTGTGGAACACTAACTGGCTTTAGAATGTTTATATTCATCATTCAAAATGCGATTTTGCCCTTTCGTGTCTTAGAGCAAAAATTTGGCTGAATGAATTGGAGCACTTCTGCCTAATTAATGAGTTTTATGTGTCACCTCATTGAAGAATGATGTGAATGATGGATTAAATGTCGCCTGTCTTCCTCCATCATTACCAGATGTGTTTGTGCCAGTGTTTGTCAAGTTAGCACTCATGCATAAGTGAGGAACGAATGGGATCCCTGCACTTTGTCCTGATCTGCAGACTTGCCAGTGGGAATAAAGAAATGCAAGACCAGCAAAGTTTCTGCTATACTGGATTATGGAGCTGTGCGAAAGAACCAGGTACCAGTCACTCAAAGACAGAGCTGGAGGTTTTCAAAAGACTAGAAATACAGTCACAGAGCATTTGCTAAGAGCAGCAGAAGATGCCTGCGTAGTCTGGAAGGCATGAAGAGGCTTCTGGGCACCTCTGTGTAACAGAATGAGCAGTGACTCATTCAGAATAAAGTTTGAAGGGTCTGGTGGAATTCTGAATGAGAAAGAAATTCTTATGAAATTGGTGGATGCATGTTTTGATTGAAGAGTGAGCAGTTTTTCTTGTGCTCAGTCTATTTTCTCAACTTTCTACAAGCAAAATTCAGATTGATTAGGAATCATTAGGAATGATTCTTTAGGAAGAGTACATTGGAAATATTGCATCTATAAGAAATGCAGGAGAACACCTTAATGAATGGAAGTTGTGCTCTTAACAATGAGCGACTTCAGCTTTTCCAGAGGCTTGGGTTTTTCCTGTTTTGTTTTGCTGCTTCTTGATGTGTGCATCAGCACTGGATTGACACAGCTGCCCTTTCAGAGATGTCTTTCTTAGTAACACACCTGGTTAACTGTAGTGCAAAAACTAGGATTTAATTTAAAAAATAAAAAAATATGTCGCAGCTGTGAGTACATATTGATTGAGGATAACAGTACCCTCATGTTACTATGGGAGAGTTACCACAGGAGATTTCCCTGATTTAGTCCATTAGTCAACCCTGAAATGATTTCTCACAGTAGGGCCCACCTTCCCTGAGGCAGGAGTGGAGGTCTTGACCCCAAATGAATCTCTCTTCTGGATCCAGAACAGACAGTAGGGCATTTGTTCAGTTATCTCGAGTCTTTTATGGGCTATTGGGTTTCTAACTGCACTTTCTCATACTGAGTGCTGCACTGTTCATGCCCAGTGTTGACCCCCATCCCTTATCTCTGGAGCTTAGGGCACTACACATCAAGAGCACACTTTTCTTAAGAGAAGGAAGGCAAAAGCTGAGTGGCTGTTTCATGCCTCGGATGAAAAAAATGAGACAGGAGTTAGCGGCCATGTGGATTATTAAAATCGAAACAACTGTCTGCACATTTTGGCTAGATATTTCTTATATAATCAACATTTCTGCAAGTTAACAATCCTATTTTCCCTGAGGTACAGACCCCTTGTGAGTGAAACAATGTTCTCAATCGTAACTGTGTGCCACAAATGTGGAATCAGATCTCTTTTTTATTAACTTTGCTTGTGCTGTACACAAAACAGTTAAAAGTATTCTAATCTTGCCCTTTGATATGCAGTCAAGTGAGCTATTAATAATGTTTTACAGTATATTTTCTGAAATGTATTTTGGAGATGTGTTGAAATCAGTGATGGTTACTTTTTTAGACAGATGATTTTTCTTGAAAATTAAAATTTCCTAGAACTATGAATTTATAGAAGTACACTTCCCTTGCACTAAATAATCTGTTTTCACCAGTGAATTCTATTTCTGAATCCTTAAGCTTACAGATAACAAATTAATATGTGTAAATAAGTGAAACGTAGGTTATGTTGTAAGTGTGGCAGCAGTGGAGGGAAGACAGTTGTTCTTCTGAAAATCACTGTTGGTTAGCATTAGTGAAGGATAAAAGGAAGTATGTCAAATTAAGTGGGTTTTATGTATTCTTTAATTGAAATCATTTTACCCCAACAGGTAGGTCTTTGTCTTTTGCTGATAGGAACATCCAGTCACTCTTCCATTGATTTTGCTTGGACACATCAATATGGCTTTGCTGAAACAAGCAAAAGCAGCTCATTATCTTCTCTTGTTCTTTCCAATTCATCACCCAGGGCAGTCTTGTCCTTGTATCGTTTAATAAATGTCACCATACCATCCTGAAGGCTCTGAGCACACTGGGCTGCGCTGTATCTCCTACCCTTGGATCTATTTATTGGCACAAGCGTAGGCACGCTGGACTCAAGGATTGCCAGCTGTCTCTTTGATATAGCCCCTCATCTGTCTTTAAAAATAGAGAATGACTTCTTTAATTTTGAAAACCATGTTTTTTCTTGTCAACCTTATTGTGACTTTAAACTGTCATTTTCCAGTTATTACTTTATCTGATAATGCAAAGATTTTAATATGCAATGTAAGATTATGCTATCCCTTGTCTTTTAATTCAGAAAGCAAAAGGATGAACCTTGCCACAACTGCACTTGACAGAAATTGCTCTGTTGAATGTCTGAATGTGGACAGCTCTGAGAGTATAGATTACTGCTCCTTTTTAAAATTGTATATTTAAATTTGTATAAGCACAAAGGAACTTGCATTCAGTTGTGATAAGGCATAATACCTTGTCCAGATTTTGCCTCAATGTTTGGGCTAAGGTTCAGGGGCTTATTAGACAACATGAGGCATTCCCTTATAATGCTCTGCAGTGTGAAAGGAATCAGTTCTCTGACCAGCTGGATTTCCCGCATGGTATCACCATAAATACATACGTCATAATGTCTTTGCCTATGTCTTTGACTCAGCTGGAGTTCTAGTTTCAGTTACTGTTGTCCAAAAGCTTGTCATTGGAACAGACTGTATTTTTTCAACAGCTGATCTGGAAATTAATATAATGGAACTAATATAATTAAGAACGGGGTAACAGTGTTTTGAAAGAGAGATACTTTATATTCCAAAAGTATCCTTTCAAATGATCTGTAGCAAGCATGTTTATTTTATCTATTGGTAAAATATAGCTTGTATTAAGATAGAATGAATGTGAACTGTGAGATCATCAGCAGAATGTAGCAGTTATTGAAGTGGCACCATAAGTCAGTAAAGCAGTTCTGGTGTATCAGTTCAGTATAAACCATGCATGAGATGGATTCACAAATGAAACAAAATTAATCTGGGCAACAAAAAAGCCATGAGAAGGTGAAGAAAGTATAAACTGCAAACTAATTCATATACCCTGTCAAACCACTCACAATTCTCTTAATAAATCTCCACAGACTCTACACATCAATTAGTGTTCTATGTGCTTATGCTAGGAGACCTAGTAAATATATACTTGCATGGTTAGTGAAACAAATGAGTTATATTTTCTGTTAGCATTTTGCTCTTGTAAGTCTTGTAACCAGCTTGCACTTCACATGCAATTTATGCCACAATTCATAAATTGCTTTAGAAACTGATACAAACTTCTATCTGCTCTGGAAAATGGCAGAATGTTTTGCATTTTTCAGAGAGATGTTTGAGATGACAAGATTTGTTTTCATCTTTGTGTCACATTAAGTCATTGTTTTACCTTTTTTTTTTATTACTGTACAAATTTATGTTGGCTTTGCTATTCAGATCCTTTAATGTTCTCTGCCTTCTCTCTGTCAGCGAGCTGTTTGGATAATGCATTGCTTTATAAAATTCTTTTAAGTAAATAATATTTATTAATGCCCTCATTATGGTATTTGACAAAGAACACGTGGCCTTATAGACCTTATTCTAACAAAGATCTTATTGAATATTAGTGTATGATAAATGTTCTAAAAGTGAAAAGAGTGAGTACCTAATATGTCAAGAGAACTTAAATTTCAGCCCCTGATTCTTGGTACAGTACTTACCAGTTTAAGCTGAACCTTTTTAGTGTGCTAAGGTCTCACTTAAGTTATACGGTCTTTCCTACAGAAAAATCTTCCCTACAGTTCACAGAGCTCCTAATAATAACAGTAGCAGTACATGGACTGTGATGCTGCAGAAAGAGGGTTTACACAACCTTCAAGTTACTCTTTGAAAAAAAAAAAGACACTCCCCCTGGCAATTGTGTCAACTTGAGAATCAGTTACAGCAAACCTCCAGCTATTCCTATTTCATACAATTCTATTCTATATTGTTAGTGTCTCATTTTATTCCCTTCACCTCTGGCTTGTATTTATTGATTTGCATTCTGTGCAATCATTATGTCTTTCAGTATGAATCATGTCAGTATTTGTTCTTTTAGGATTATCATAGTATCATTAATCAGTCTTTCTCCAGAGCTTCCCAGGCACTTGCTGCAGTGTTATGTAAGCTGGTTACATGATCAAAATTGGCTTCTGATAAGAGATCACCTTTCTTCCCTATATTCTTCTCCCAGTTAAGAACAGTTGCAAATTACAACTGCTACCAGCTAAGTAAAAGCATAAGTAAAGCTTCTTTGCAGTGCAGTACATCTCTACTCACATGCAGACTGCTTTCACTGCAGAGGCAACCCAGAGCCTCAACCCCCAGATTCCTTTCCTTCTGTATAAATAGCATATTTTATACCAATTTGTTTATACCTCGACTGTAGTTTTGCAACAGGGGCTGTCTCTGCTGCTCTGGTGAGTGCTGATGATTTTCAAGGTCACTCCCACTGTACTGGCAGCAGACTGTGTGGGTACAGGATCTAATGGTGCTGTCTCCTTTGTAGTGTCATTAACATAGATACGGGGCTTGCTTAAAACTGCCTAATGTTTGCACAAAGTCTGTCTAGGTGCCATTCACCTTGAAATATAGATATAAACTTAAAGTTACTTTTTTCGATTCATGACGTTAATATTGCTGAGAGGGTGAAGAAAGACATTAACATAATTGTTTAAAAGATTTTGTAAATCAGATTTGAAATCTTTTCCAGATATTTACATGGGTTTCCTTGCAAAATATGTGATCAGTTGTTTAAATCAATCAAAGGTCTCCCTTCAACAGGAATTATGTCAATTATGCTAATGTTTTCATTAATTTTTTGGTATAAAGACGTTTCCTCATGTCTTATTTGTAGTGGAAAAAATTAATTGTATTTCAACAGTGGCTTTCTAGTTCATGCAAGTTGGGCAGTCTTGCCAAGTTATGCTAAGAACATCTGCTTGTTTGTTTACAGATTGTCTGGTTTCCTTTAAATGTTCAGTGGTTTGCACTACTCAGCCCACCAGACCTCTGTTATGTTTCCTTATTTAAAAAAAGGAAATAGAGTTCTGAGGACTTGGTACATCCTTTCTGTAATAAAATGTACTGAGCTGCTTTTCCTAGAATCTATGATTATAGGTTTTATTGGCTTGGGTTGATTGAAAGTTGAAGCTTTTCCTTCTCACATGTGTTAGTCCAATTAGTTGTAATAGTTTTTGCACTTAAAAATTTCTTTCAACACTTTGTAAAACAAAACCCAGAAAATTAAGGAGATGGTAAGTTTCTGAATTATTACTGGATGCAAAAAGGTGGAATAAGTGATTAAATGTCTTTAACACTGCGGTCTGCACAGAATCTTGTGTGGTTGGTAGCAAAACTCATTGTATCTTCGCTCTCATAAATTTCAGTGCTGATGTTATAACCCTTGCATGTGAACTCTCCCTTTCTGATTTCAGTTGTGTGATTTAAAATCCAGCTGCAGAGTTAAGTGCTGTTCTGCAATTGAACACTGTAATGTGAAGAAAAGTCAGCACAAAAGATTACTCTCCAGGCTTGAGCATGCAAAGCAAATAAATTTGAACCCCTGGTGTAATGTCAGTGTTGTCAGGGATTACTTCACTAAGTCTAAATCACAAGGAGAAACCTTGAGATGCCTTCCTGTATCATCTGTTGTCATTCTTTTCCTTAGAATGAGCTCTACAGGCCCCATGACCTTTGTACTGTGTTTATGTTCTCAATACTAAGGTCTTTCTGGACATATATTTATTATACATATCATGATCATTTTAGTAGTCTGTTATTACTATTTTTTTTAAATTTTGTGCTTAAATTATGCTTCAGAGCTGAGAAGGACTGAAGGATTTTGAGATGTGATATGCTGATTGTGACTTCAATAAAATAAAAGATAAAAAATAAAGTTACTAATTCAGAAGTTCATATTCCTCTTACCTGTGACAGTCAAGGACCAGCTCATTCCTTTGTGTCAAATATATATATTGGAAATGCATTATTCATTCCTTTTGGTGCTTCTGTGGATTCTTAGTCTCAAAATACCTTTCCTGGGTACAATTACTGTCCATAGATAACCAAAGTCACACCGTACATGTAATATTTGTTAGCTTATAACTGTGTAAATGACTAACAGGCATACCAGTCATTTGCATTAGAACAGGGAATTGATTCCTTTTAATGCTGAAAAAGATCCAGCCTGTACAATTAAGTTTTCTTTGAAAATTTGAATGTAATTAAACTGCAGGAAAAGCTGTTTGAATACTCCATAAACCAACAGTTATTTCAGAAGAATACACTTATTCTAACATTACACAGATTTAAAAAACAACAACAACAAACTTTTTTAATATTGGTGTGGTGTTATTGACAAAACCGTTTTTTTACTTCAAAAACATGGAAAATCTAAAGAGGCACTGACTAAAATATCAATAGCTTCAAAGCTGGATGTTACATGCAGAGAATAATTCAGCAGTTTGAAATCTGGCACATAAAAATCTTACCTTGAACTGTTTCATTAATGTTCCAGATCACCTGAGTTCACAAGAACACCACCTCTTCCCAGAATGTTGTAACATGGGCCAGTTCTTTGGGAGCAAAATCATCTATGTTCCAGCAAAGATGGAGGTAAGTTTAAGGCTTTTCCTTCTATTTTATTTCCACCACCACCACACTCTCAGTAATTTAGGAAGGTGTATTTAATATCCTGTAGCTGCAGGTGTCCAGGTGTGTGATTGTTCTTACACATATTCTCCTGTGTATAACTATTGCTGTTACATTGGTTATTGCTGCTGTATAAATATTGTTCATTTACTGTCACAATAGTCTTGGTGTAAGTTGAAATGAGGATGACAAATTTATTCTGATTGAGAGTCGATCCCTGATTATCAGGTTGGAAACTGGGTGTTGTATGTACTGAGTCAGTATGACCAAGAGCATCACTATTTACCCACTAGGGGTAGTGGATTACCAATGAACATGAAGAATTTGCTTGCGCTTTATTTGCATGTGTTTGATTTCCAAAACAAGGATCTGAACTTTCAGCAGAAGAGTATAACACAAAATATGTGTTATGAAGACTAGAAGTGTGAGTGTAAGGGCAAGCATTGTTTTTTTATAAAATGATAAATGCCTGATTAATCTGAACAGTAGAAACATGGTGGTATTGACTCTGCATAAAAGGTAAGAAAAAGGTTGGTCATTACATCTGTCCCATAACACTGTGTTGCTCATTATGCTGTGAGATGAGTAATATTTCAGAAGTAGCTTTTTTTGGACTCCAAATTGGACCAAGTACTCTCAGCATTATTTTTAGTTGAAGTATTTTTGATATCTAACTTGCTTCTTGAAGACAGGTAGGTTTATCTGTACATCTTCATGCTATTCTTGCTTAAAATAACCAGCACAGGCAAAACCTATATCCGTTTGGTCTCTCAAGTACACTTTACTCAAGACTAGGTGTTATGATTTAACTTTTTAAAAATCTGTTCATCAACCTTTGTTTAGTAGTAACTTTGTATTTCTTTCTGATAACCTCAAGTGCTTTACAGTGTTTGTAAAAGTAATAGCAACAGGAAGAAACAGCATGGACTACAAATTTGCCAATAAGTTACCCCACTGATTTTGAGTTTCACTTCCCACCCTTTCATGCTTTTGTACCCAGAGGGCCTTAGCTGATGATAGATGGCAGCTATGACGCTAATGTAACCCTGTGTCCTCAAGTATTTTGAAAGCTTTAGGGCTGTATGAGGATCTAATTACTTCTCTTTCACTCTTTAATGATGATAACTTGGTATGAATTGTAAAAGGAGCATAAGTTATGTCTTTTCTTTGACATAACTACACTCTCTATGTAGAATACAGAGTATAATATTTGAGGTGTCATGCCTTTGCTCACACCATCAAGTCAATCCTTGCTATTTGGAATTTTCCATGTATTCATAGTACAACACATTTCCCTGCTGAATAATTATATGCTTCTTTCTAAACTATGCCCATAATATATAGTGGATTATGAGGAAAGGTGTTAAATCTAAATACCAGCCTTCTCTTGTGACTTATCTATTTGTTGAGAATCATAGATGGGGAAGATTGTTCAAGAAAAGTGCTACCCATCAAACCAAAAGCATTACAAAAGGCATTTCAGCCTTTTTGTTTTCACAGTGGAAAAGAGCCCTATTTATAGCAAGAGTTCAAAACATTTAATACGCTTGTCAGTGGAACTACTTAGTCATCTCTGAGTTATCCAAGGTAATGGGAGATAAGAATGGGAGAGAAATTCAGTATATATCAAATTGTATGCAAATTAGGCTTATATCTTCAGTAAGTTCAAATTTGAAAAGCCTCTAAGCAGTTTTCTGTAGAGAGTATGTGCGGGCTGCTTTAAACATCAGAAAGCAGAACAGAGCCTGATGCAAGTGACTTCCCTTGTGTGACTGGGAGCAGGGAGGGAAAAAAAGGAAGGACCAGCTCTGGTCCTTTGCTCATCCTAAACTGTGCATCGCTGAGAATGGACTGCAGATCCAACTGCAGCCTCAGACAAACAGGAAAGGGACAAATTGTAAGTATCACTGAAGCACTAAATCAAGCATAAAAGAGGATTTATGCAAGTGAAAAAGAGACTTCCTAATCACAAAGCTGTTGCTGTAACTGCCACAACAGAATCAGAATCTGTGTCACCGATGGGCCGTTGTGTCTGCTCCACTCTGTTCCGACTGCAACGTGTACCAAAGGCGTGCTCCTGTCTTTTAAGTGAATTGTAGGAAAGATCAGAAAGCTCAAAACTGCATGCTGATTTTTTCTCTTTTTTTATTTTGTCATGTATTTTCTTTCTGAAGTAGGAAAAAAATTCAGTAACTGTTCACTAATACTGAGAAAGTCCAGAGGTACGGGACAGAACCATCTATTTCATCCTCAGGGGATTTCCCTGCTGTCAGGATGTGCATTAAAGGCCACATTTCACCTTCACACACAACATCTCCTCACTGAAACCCAGGGGCAATGTAAATAAGGAAGTGGTTTCATTTTAAATTTCATTACTGAGCATACAATTTAAAAAATTTTGAATAAACAAGTGGTTTAGCTATGCTGGGAATCACTGACATTGCTAATTATCCTCTTCATGTATATCCTCTGTAATAATTAGTCTCACATGTTCATTTACTGATTACATGGCATCTTCCTATTTAATTTAGTGTGCTAAATCCTCTTGAAAATACTCAAAAATACGCATGATGTGCTTTCTCGCTCAGAAAGGGATCTATTTACAGAGTTATTACAGACCACATGCTTCTTCCTTGGATTTAAAAAGAGTCATTTTCTGTTTTCTTTTTTTCGAGAAATATCCCTTTCAGTATACAGCTGATCTGAATTCCGCTTTTTTTAGTGATAAAATTGCAGAGAACTGAACACACTGGAGTTTGGCATGTGGCCTTTGCTCACTGATGACTGTTGATGATGCTAGGGAAGTATTTCCATGATGGTCCTGTACTCTGGAGATCCTTAATTTAAGATGAATATGTTGCAAAGGAACTTGGGATCTAAATAATAAATTGGTATTAAACCCTCTAAATTAGAAAAATACATAGTTTATTAAGCTATAAAAACAGTGTTTGAATTTCTTTGAGTGAGCTAAGGAATGAGAACTCGGAATTAGTTAAAAATGCAGTTGTGGTGTTTCTACCCTGCAAGGCTTCATAGCTGTTCATTTTTAATACTTTTCAGATAACAAGCAAAATAGAATAGTAAATTTTCCTGATGAATAGTAATTATTATATAATTATTAATTTCATTTAAAATTTGCATTTGTATATCTTTAATTAAAATGCAGTATAATGCAATTAGGCTATATTCTGCTGGTAATATCATCTAATACACACAAAGAAATGCAAATTTAAGTCTTAGTCTGTATCTAAATGTTATCAGGACTCCTTGAGGGTAATGCTCTTTGCATCCAGCTACGCTGGATATTCTTTGTGCTCTGTGAATGCTCAGTAACTTGTAGGGCCATGTTTTTAATTCTGTAGATTAAAATAAATCATACTGATTCTAGTCCTGTCAAAGCGTTTGTAGCTCTGACAGATAAAGGAGATCAATATCAGGCCCTCCATTTGCAGTCAGCTGCATTTTTGCCTTCTAACAATTTCTGAGAGTCAGAGGAAATATCTTCAGTGTTTTCAATCTATTTGAGTGTGGTGGCAAATATTTCTATTAAATATCAGGTGCGTTAGCCTGCAACTCTTGAGGAAAAGCACGTGGATACAGAAATAGCTGAAGTTTATTTCCTCAGGAATTGAAATATATCCCAACTACGTTTGCTTTACTAGAGAGTAAAAAAAATCAGTTTCATGACATGATTTTATCTTCAGTGGTCCAGTGAGTTTGAGAGGCATGTTGAAGTGCATGGCTATGCCATTAAATGCCTTTTTTCTTTTTTTTTTTCTTTCATTTTTTTTTTTTTTAATAAAAAGTATTGGAAAGAACCAGATTGTGCTCCTTGGATATTATACATGGACTCTTGATCTTTTGAGAGGTTGCAACTTTTTTTTCTTGAGAGCATTACTTTTTCTCTATTATTCTATTTGGCTGGAAGAGAGGAAAACTTTTCTTTTGTGAAATGTCACTCTCATTTCATCACCACTGCTGTTAACTTCTCTCTGTTAAACTTTGAGTTTTATATGCAAATTTGATCTGAGTACAAGCAAAATAATCTGCTTTGCATTAGCCACTTGTATTTATTTTATGGCTGACGGAACACCAATTACTTCTCTAAAATGGTTTGTTTTGGTTGGTGGTAAAGAATCAGGCTCTTTCACAGTGTAGCAAGCATATGCATCTTATAGTGTTATCATGTAGCTTAAGAGATTGGTTACTTCTTACAGTGGTTGTTTTTCAAACGAGAATGTATTGAATGATCTCTCTCTGAGGCTTTCAGACAACTAGATTTCACCACAGCTCTGACTGGACTCAGTAAGAACAGGAGGCAGCAAGTGTGGCAAGAGCTGTGGGATTTGAGATGTGAGAAAATAAGGTTTGTTCTATAGTTCTGACAGTGTTGCAGCTGATAACAGGCCTGTGCCTCTACTCAGTGCATGGAAGTCACTCACTGGCTAGCCAGGGGATGCAGGAACTGCAAAGAGAAGGGAATGGGGTAGTTTGCACCTGGGTGATGGACAGCTCTCCCAGTCACCTTTGCAGGGAGGTGTTTGACTGATGGCTTCAGGATCTTTCCAGGTGGGAATTTTGGCCGATTCTCAAGATTCCCCTGCCAACTTCTGCTGTGTCTAGTCCAATTTGTAAGCTTGAATTATTGCCCTGGGTGGAGTGTCCTAGAGAGTTCCTGCTGCAGAAGAGGGTAAATTGAATATAGGTAAGGTATTTGTATATAGTCTATAGAAACTGTTCGTGTAGGTGTGAAAATGGTTGAATATAGTTAAGACAAAGGCATTGGATTATACATGTCCTGGAGTGGTTATGCAGGACCACAGTCCAGCTAGATGGTGAAATTTGAGCAGAATTGTCTGGATACTCACTCACAATCCAGATGTACATGACACTGCAAGGAGCCTGGCAACAGAGGCTCCCATTGCCTCCCAAACAGACACTGGCCATCCTGGTAGAGAGCTCTGGTTCCCCGTATCAGTGTTACTTGATTCCTAGATCCTAAACAGTTAAGGTTTTCTTTTTAATGACCACTCTGTTTATGGGTGTCAGTGAAGCAGTAAGCACCACTGAAAATCAGTGTCCTTTTTTGTCATGGTAAAATTTTGCCTTAAAATGGTAAAAATGTTCTATTTTCTCTGTTTCATTTCATTCACAACTAGTTCATAAATTCACTTCTGACTGCAGTGTTTGTCCCCACTTCTCTCTCTCCCAGACATTTGCCGCTTATCAGATCTGTCAGCTCAGCTGCTCAAATGAGCCCTGTCTGACCTGCTCCAGCTAGAAGTGTATCTGAGGGAGCTCTAGCAATGCACCAGCTTTCCAAAGTAGTGATCAGTTAGTGTTTATTGGATTAATAATTAACATGACCATGTTCTTGCAGCTATGCATTTTTCATTGCTAATTCCATTTTGATAGTAATTGAAGGTGATTTATATTTTGTCTTGGTAAACAAACAAGACTCTCTGTTTCCCAGTCTCACTTTGCCAATGTCTGAAGTTTCCTTTGTAGACTGTTCATTCCAAAAAAAGAAATAGCTTGAAATAATTATTAATATAGCTTGAAAAAAATTTAAAGATCTGTTTAGTTTATCGCTGCTGTCACTTTTATGATGCAGCCTTAATATCTCCTAGCTTATTGCTTTCTTTGACTTACTTTGTTCCTAACTCCCAAAAAATGAGGCTTTGAGTGATGATGCTGATGGAATAGGCAATGAAAGACTTCTACTTTTTCTTTTTTGTTTAACCTGCTTGGGCATGGTGTCACTTTCAGATGCATCAGACTATGACAATTACATCGATTTTATTAATAGTGTCATTTTTCCTTAATTTTTTTTTATTGTCTGCAAGATACAATGGTCCTCTTTTGTTTGCCTCAAATGGTATTTTGTTTCCCACTGAGCTGTAAAACTGGTTTCCAGCTTTCACTGAACAACTCCTGCTTATGTTAGTCATGGCTTAAATGGTAGTAATTATTCAAGTGTAAAATAAGTATGCATCCCGTGTGATAGTTTAATATGTTTTTCCACTGTGCAGTACTGTCTGTTGATTTATAATGGATAATTATAACCTATTTATAGAACCATATTTAACCACATATAACCGTGTTTATATAACCTTTATAACCATGTTCTGCAGAGGATGAAATGGAACATACATTGGGGGCATGTGCTTTATGATTATGCATCCAGAGGAACAGCAGAGAAAAGGAATAAATGTGGGTGACTGGGAGCTTTTTACAGCAAGCAAATATCTGTGGAGTGTTTGAAGCTGATTTTACTTAGTGAAACTCCCTAGAAAAAGTGCATCATACCACACGTGAAAATGTTGCCAAATCTTGTAAGGTGTTCATGTCTTACAGTGAAGGGAATTGTTTCCAGAGCTTTTCTTTCTGCTTCCGCTTGGGCTAAGAAGGAAAGAAACCAGTGACAGACTTTCTGTAAGGATGAAAATGGAGTAGGCACAGGTGACATGAGTAGGGTGGCCTGAGTTCATGAGGGTAACTCTGGACTGGGAGCCACTATCTGATACCAGACTATTCGTGATGTAGTAATTGCATTTGGTTTTCCCCTTTTAAAACCTTGGTGCCTGCAGCCCTGACCTCCAAAGGGAGCCTTTGTGCTCTGTAATCCTGAGCCATCAGCACAGTTCCCAACACCAAAACAGATTAAGAAAGATCTTGTGACATAGCTCATATGTTCTACTGATGGGGAGACTGTTGGGGCTAAAATGCTTGTTTCCATAAATTCCGCACTTGAAGACTGAATAATTTTAAACCACAGTGGAATTCCTGTGACTGAACTAGGGGAGTGGAGCCAAGCCATACCACCTGCAGCATCATCTCTAGATATTGGCTATAGTGACAACAAAATATTTAGAGATGTGGATCTTGTCCTATGCTTCAGCAGTGACAGACATTTTTACAGCCACTAAATGCTGTGTCTTTTGTTGGGAATCTTGTCTCTGTGGTAACCATCCAGAGCAAAACCCAGCGGCTTCCATTGGTTTTTTCCAAGCCAGGTGGGCTAAAGTTCAGTTTGTTTCCAAACCAAACACAAGAGATGTGCAAGGCAACAGTGAGCAGATGTAACTCCAAAAGGGAAATTTGCCTGATTCTGTGTGTACATGGCATATTAATAGGAATATTCTGTTAGGAAGAATAGGGGAAAAATCAGTGAGGTTTTTCCTGTGTGTATATTAGGAGAGAAGCTAGTCTTTGCTCAGGTCAGTTCTACTACTTACCAAGGCACAGAGTTTAGAAAGTGGTTTTCTTGTGCTCAAATGGAAAGATTTGAATGTAAACAAAAGGATTGAATTAAAATAAATACATGGTAATCATTTTTTCTCCCTGCATGGTTAATAATAACGCTGCTAGTCATGGTGCTGATGTGTTCAGAGTTGCAAATTACTAACTAGGGCAGGTGAAGATTATTTGGTGCATCCTGGGGTTAGCATAAATTTCCAGAATATTGGGATGCACTGATAACTTATGTGGTAGGAAGAGAAAATACTGCTTTTGACTTTTCTTGTGTTCCCCTAATGCACATCTGTAGCATAATGATGAGATGTTCTGTGTGTGCCTGTTTGTGCTGGTTGCTTACAAAGAACAGCAGCTTGAGGGGCTTATCAATATTAATATACCTCTGCAAGCCTGTAGTTTCTTTCATAGAATGAATGCTTACAGTAAGAGGCTTGGATACAAGCTTTATATAATACATATATATACAAAAGAAATATATTTACATGCAGACAGAGAGAAAAGGACCATTAAAGGTAATGTCCAGTGTATGTTTGAGTATATATTATTTTATATATGTGTATTTATATAATATATATATATATGCATGCATGCATGCATACATATACTCACATATACATGTGGATGCACAAATTTGTTCTTTGCTTAAAACAGAGGGGGAAAGTTTGGTAAAGTACCTTAAAGATTGCTAGGGAAAGGATTATATCCGTGTCACTGGTGTCTATATGAATACTTGTCTCCATTTCCAGTCAGATTTGTATCATTATGGTCTAAATCAATAACTATATTCACTTGATGGATGGTTCCAGCAGTGCACAGAGCCCTTGTGCTCAGGTGTAAGCAGTTTACAGATTGAGCAGTGTGTAAAACCAGGAACAGATTGAGGGTACTTTACTCATTGGAGTTGTGAAGCTGATCTCCACGACCTCCTATAGAAACAGGAGAGAGACTCCTCCACAGGACATTTCCAAGTAGCTTGGTGAGTCAGCCCTCGTACTGAGCTTTCCCTGGAGAAGGTCAGCATTCCCTTGCCACTGTGAGGAACTGCACTGGCTGGTGACCAGCAGGTCTCTCCCTGAGTATGTGCCTGTGGACTCATCTATTCCATACAGAACGGGATACTCTGGTTAGATACTTCCACAGGGAAGGATGTTAGAATGAGTTCTCTATGGAGA
Organism: Gymnorhina tibicen; assembly: GCA_013399875.1. Lineage (NCBI taxonomy): Eukaryota > Metazoa > Chordata > Aves > Passeriformes > Artamidae > Gymnorhina > Gymnorhina tibicen. The sequence goes on from VXAZ01000255.1 coordinate 779,694, forward strand.
GGAGGTGCAGTCTTCATTTATAATGAAGGTAAATCCAGATGGGAGAGAGCATGTCATTCAAATAAAAATTAATAAAATAATTTGGTGTTAGAAGTCTGAGTTGATGCAAACATGACCTTTATGCCTGCTTTAAGTACAGCTTACAAACAGAACACATGTTTGAGAGGCTGCAAACAGTAGGAGTCAGCTGAGTTGGTTTAAATGTGCATTCCTCCTACTGTGATAATTAGCAAAAAGTTGACAGAGAATTAAGCATGAGGGGTTTGTTTCTTAAACATTAACTTTTGGATGAAGCACAAATAATGAAGCAAAATATGTCCATAATTAATATTTTGTCATTCCTACAGTTCACTAAGTATTAGATCAAACTGCAGGAGCACCAGAATATTAAGTAGTTTGTTCTGCTCTTTAAGGAGCTGATTTCTGTTCACACTTCTTGTTTTTGAGGCCATTATGCAGACCTATTTAGAAATGCACAAACAGTGAAGAATTCAGCTTTATGTAGTATTGGGAGTTAATTAAAAATTATCTGCTTTTCACAAACAGCCAATTTTAGAATTATCTGGCAGAAATGCAGATTAGGTACTTGGTTTTCAAAGTAATAGCGAGGAATATGTCTTCTCTGTTGGCTTTTTGAAATATTATGCAAGTCTGTCCAGGTTTCATCTGGGATAGAATCAAATTTTATATTCAATGGTAGGTAAGCGTACACATTCTGTGATGGTGAAAATTATTCTGAACTTTAATTCAGAAAGAGCTAGTCTAGATTATTCTATGAATTCATAAATAAATGCACTTTGCATGAGAATGCTATAGACACAGACTAAAACTATATAAATATAAAAAGACCTAAAATACTTTTTATGTAGTAGTAATTGCTAAATGCTTCTGTGTTACTCAGAAATTGATGGTATGTAGATGCTCATCACAGGAGAGGAACTTCAATTTACATGGTTTAAATCAAATCAGGATCAAAGGGATTTATTGTCGTATTAATGACACAGTCAACAATCAGGGAACTGTAAATACAGAGTCAAAATGTTTTCTATCAAATCTCTAAACACAGGTATGCTTTGAAAGTTTTTTTATTTATTAAAATGAGATATCCCAATTCCTTTGCACCTCATTAAACACCAGAACAACTTTTCAGTGTTTGAAATAAAATTATTTAGAGTAAGAGTAGCTGTTAGAGCTAAATACAAAGTTCTGTCTGCCTTTCCCACCCTCCCAGGGAGCACTGACCCTGCAATCAGAAGCCAGCCAGCAGTCCCACGGCTAAGATGTTCCTGCTGTCCTTCTGACCCTGTGCTCTGCTGGTCAGGACAGAATGGGCCCTTCTGTAGCCTTGTTACCTGAGGGGAGAGGGGCTTCTGATCCTCAGTGCACAGAGAAAAGAGGATACAGAGACTTAACAGGCTGCGTAAGCAGCAATGTTAATTATCCTTCTATCTTCTAAATACAGCATTTGGGAATTGATAAATTAATTCTGGGGGGGAAAAAATGTGGCACTACAGTGTTTCAGGGACAATACACCTGAGAAGTTGTGTTTTATATTAAAGTAATGTAGCATACAAGTTTCAGCTCCTTGATAATTAAATGGGACCCCATGCTGATCAAAGTGGTATAGTCTGGTCATTTATTACAGCAGTGGCTTGTGTTGCTTTCTGAGATGTTTAATATTTGGTGAGTTCAGGTCATTAAAAGAAGATAATAACCTTGGATCCACATCTCCAGTTTAAGTTCTAATAAGCAGGATGCTGTCTTGGAGAGCTTGGCAGCTTGAAATCTGTTGCAAATAAAGAACGTTTAAAGTTAATTTCTCCATTTGCAGCTTTGTAGATCATGGCTTGCAGTTCTGATACCAAATCGTACTAATGAATTGAATCTTTATAACATGATGTCAAATTCTGTTTCATTTTTTATCTTGCATAGGGTGAGATGGTTGCTTTTTCAATAGCAAACAGAATGTAAGATCAAAGAGAGCTCTATGACTCAAATGTTCCAAGTATTGATATTGTGCATCAACCCATCTATTTCCAAGTATTCCTTGAAATCATCCTTGCATCTGTGAGCGTTACCAAACCAGAGGCAGAATGAATTAAATGTCAGCTCACTCAGGTGGCTTAACGGATTAGAAAGAAACATGCCCTCAAAGCCCTGGTAAAAGCATGCAACTTCCAGTGTGTTGTATTCTTCCTGATTTTAGTTGTGGGATGACAGCACCTAGTGATGCTGGTCCTAGTGAAATGTGGTGTCTGAGGAAGGTCATATTAAAACACAACACTTGCAGTGCAGTATGTGTGGTGGAACCACAAAAGACAAAGGCTGGGAACACGTAGGGCCTGCAGTAATGCATCCAAAACCACTTAGCAAGCCACTGGCAGCACTAGAAAACAAGTTTTAGAGGTGTTTCCTGCTGGACTGCCATATGGATTTTTTAAATCATGGCTAGTGCTTATTTTGAGCTTCTTTTGGGGTGGGTAGGGGTGGAACTGTTTAAAAAGTTGCTAGTGTCTCATTGATAGAGGAAGGTGGGGAGTTTGCACTGTTTCAGCACGAGCAGCTCTACACCCACAGTGAGCCCATCACACCGTGTGAGTAAAATGGGCTGCACCTGAGCTGGTGCTGCAAGGCTGCCCAGCTACACAGCTGAGAGCCAGGATGTCTGGAATCAGAATTAACTCTCTTGGATGTTATAACCCCTTCTAGTTTTATTAATTCTCAGTGTGGTTACACTGACCTTGGGTCTCAGAATATTGCTGACTAAGGGCAGAAATAGTAATTACAGATTACATAATTGTAATTTCTACTTGAACTTCAGCTGCCTATTCTGATGAAACTGTTGTAAATGTAGGATTGGATTTAACTTTTATCCTGTACTTTTGATAGTGATAGATTAAAGATAAGATAGGAAAACATGAAAATTATGGAGAGTTGACTCTTCAGCTAGCTGTGAGGGGCTTTGAGTAAAAGGACTGATGTTATGGTTAATGGTAGTTACAAGCCTTTTAATGTAATTCAGAATGTTTTGGAGGTCTCCATAAAAACACTGACTTCTGGCATCCTCTTAAGACTGTAAACATCAACTTGGTATTTGAAAGCAAAGGAACTCCCTTTTATCACTGCTCTCTCTTCTCTTAGATTCCATCCTAGGAGTAAGTACTCTCCTCTTTGGATGTACTGGGTTTGTGTTTTGTGAAATGGAGCTGTTCTGAGCATTCTGCCAGCAGCTGTGGGACTCTTAAAGCACTTGCAGTGGCTCTATCTAAAGCAGCAGTACATTAGTATTGCAGCTACTGAAGCCAGCACTGATCTGGATTTGTTCACTGTGCTGCATAATTTAAGTCTGATGTTTATACTCTTCACTGTCAATATAAAATGTAGCATATATTTTCCGGTGCTTTGTGTTATTTATTCTTTATGAGTTTTTAAATTTAGTGGGGTAAGTAGGAGGCCACTTCCCCCCACAGAATGCCAAAGAGTCAAAATTTTTAAAGGAGACTGAAAATAGAACAAGCTGGATTGAGGTGCTGAAGAGCTCGCTACAACCAAAGGTCGTTGTTCTCCTCACGAGTACAATACCTTCCACTGTCCCTTTGGTCTCCACACTACTTTTCTGTAAACGTGATTTCAGCTGCAATGGAATTTCATTCTCTCTTAAAGTTCTTTGGTATTTTATTTACAGTTGCCATCTGGCTCATCAGTCCTGTTAGATTAGGACGAGGAGCTGCTGTCTGCACCCTGCTGTTTCCTGCTCTCTTCACTGGTACCTGGGTATCTTTAGGCTTTTCCTTCTCCCCTGTATTAATGTACTGCAAATTTGTTACTTGGGTCCCTGTGTCCTAATCATATTCTTTCTAGCCAAAGAGACTGAAGAGACCCTTATGGCATGTTTGCTGTCTTTTCCCACCAATTCAGAGAGGTGTTAATCATCTTGATTAAGGCCAGCTTCATCCACATAAATTCTGGCAAAAAAGAAGGGTTATCCGCCTTGCTTCTGATCCTGTAGTGGTTGATGGCAGGCATTTTGAGAAAGGAATTATTCAGTTGTTTGCCCTTAATCGTGCTTTGATGATACCTGAAATTCCCAGGAGTGTAGTGATGTGATTATGAGGTGTGAGAACATTTAGGGGACGTTTTGAGGATGAATGCATTCATGTTTGTGAGGCATCACCATCCTGCAGTGCTGAAAACCAACCAAATTAAACATTGATATTTACAGTTTCATCTTTAGTCTTTTTTTCTGACATGTTTGCAGAGAATTGGTAATATATTGGAATACATATGGTCATGAATCAGTCAAGAAAATTTTGAGATTTTGAGTTTAATATGTGATCAAGTTACTCTTCAACATCTGCGTTTGCTGAACCTCTTGCATTTTATTTTTTTTTTTGAAGGCAGCAAATCAATGTGAAACTGAAGTGTAAAAGGGGTTTTTTCCTCTTTCATCCTATATTGCTTTTTTCTTATTTTTCTTTTATATTTTCTTATTTTGTTTTTTTTCTTTCTTCCATTGATTAGTGTAACCAGGGTTTTGCAGTAGCCTGTAGTCAGATCAAGTTCTTTCTGTCTGTAAACAGCAAAGTCCTTGTACTCATGTTGTCTGTACAGTCTCAGTGAGAATCATGTAAGATTTAAGTGCCCTTGGCAGATGAAATGCCAGACCTTGCTCATGCATCAGCTCTTTAGCATAATTAAAGGATGAAAATGTATCATGCTGTTTCATGAAGATATTTGAATGCTAAGTGAGGAAAGCTTCAATCTTTTTTCTTTTTGATTACATTGTAGCATGAAGGTTAAATCAGACAAATTATAAGATTCCTATGCTTATGCTTAATATTTCAGTTAGATATATCCTGGTTTATATGACTATTTAACAATGACAAGGTTTTATATATTCATATGTCATTTTATTTATGTGCATATACACAAATATATCAACAGCATAAGACCGTTAAAACATTCAGCCTCATGATTTGTGGAAAATCTGTTGCTTTTCTGTTGGCAGCTTTGTATTAAACGAGTGAATTGTTTATAACTGACACCACTGAGTGCTGTAATGAGATACACTTTGTTACAGCAACTTGTTGAGCAATTTTTCTTTCTGAACTTTTGTCTTAGAAGGAGTCTGACACCTCAGAGATTGCATATGTGAATATATTCCTGTGACCCCTCACCAGGAAATGGAGAACACCTCACTTTTCTTTTCCATATTTTCTTTTAAAATAGAGAAAAAATAGTTACTGAAAATCTGTATTACTGGTGAGTGGGAACGTTCTGCAGTCTCCTTGTGTGATTTCTGAAAATTAAACGTGTGCCTGGGCATCTGCTTCAGACTGAAGGGCCCGAGAAGGGAAAGATACTTAGCTAATCCAATGTAAGATTATTTTATTGCTAGTTTTACCTAAATATAAATCTTTAGGAAGTCATACGTTACTTATTAAGAATGAGATTAGTTAGGATTTGTATGCAATCTATAACTTTAATACAATTAATCATCACATACAATATAGAGATCATTAAGAACAAAGTAAGTGTGAATTCTCTGTTATTAGTGTGTGACACTACTATAGTTGCTTTAGTACTCAACAAGAGATGGAGTAAGATTTTTTGAGCTACTCAATGATTGATTTAGAAAATGAGGAGAATCTTATCCGGTTTCAGACACAGCGAGAGAAGCACACTTCTTCCTGGTTTTCCTCATCTCAGAGGAGTCTGTAAGGACCTGTTGAAAAGTCTTCTGTCTCTTACATTTGTAGCAACTCTTTTCTATCCTTGCGTCCCAAGTTGTCCTTTATGCTGACCATAAAAAGTAATTTTGTTCAAGTGCAGACACTTCTGTGGTGGAACCATAAAGCAGGAGAGGAAATGAAGGAAAACATCATTTCCAATTAAGGCTGCAGAGAGAATTTAGATAGACAGAATGTAATTACATAGATTGGAATCTGTCCAGTGTTCCAGGTCTAACAGCTCTATAATGAAATAAAAATCTTCTGTTTAAAAATATTTTATTCTCATGAGTGCATCCTACACTCTGTTCCAATCAATTTCAGTATTACCAAAAAGAAATAAATGACAGCCTGATGCTCTGAGTGGGAGTAGCATTGTAGGGGCATTCTTTTATTGATATCTTTGGTGATTTTTACCTTCTGAACCATGAGATCTGATTTGTCAAATTTCATTTTTCTGTTTTTTCATCATCACCCCTACAGTAAATGAAAGCTTACTCTGCTGATCTAAAACAGGTGGTTCATTACAGGGAAGACAGGTCCAGTGGGTTTTTTTTCCTCCCTGTCTCTCACAAGGGATATTAGGGAGGCAGGAATACCAACAGTTTGGTATTTGCCTTCTGTTGCAATAAACTAGTCTTGATTTAAATCCATTTCTCATTCCTTACGGAGTTTCTCAGAAACTAATCCTGAAGGTCAATGTAATTGTTTTAGCTAGTGAAGTACTCCTGGTTAGTGTATGGGGATCTTTATCTGGAAAAGTAAGTGCAGTGCAGGATTTGGGGCAGAAATAAGAATTTAATTGGAGTCATCAGTTTGTTCTAATGAGCTCAGTCTGTTCTGGAAGGAGATTCTCTCTGGTGTGTTCTTGTGCACACAGCAGTGGGGGTGAGGGAGGAGTGGTTACTACAGTCAGTGTTGATAGTCGTTGAGTAAACAGGTTGATAAGGCAGCTGGCATTTGTGATGGATAGGAACTCACTCCCAGTACTTGAATTAACCCAGTCTGCAGTGCTGTGTCCTGACGGACCTTCCTTCAAGGAAACTTGCACTCAGACTTGAAGAAGATGATCCAAACAAGAACACAGCCTTTATTATTCTGCACTGTGAATAGTGTGTTCAAGTAAGCCAGACATCAAAAATTCATTGATCTTCAGTAGCAGAGAAGCACCTAATTCTTTTAAGCTGATAGCTAATTCTTTTAAGCTGATAGAAAAATTGGTTTACAACAATGCAAAAATGAAATGCATCTCTAACCTGAGCAGCTGAAACCAAAATTTCAGCCTTAGAATATCAGAAGCTCCATTTGGGGAAAAGAGGGGAAAAAAAAAAAAAAAAAAAGGCAGTAAAAGTGTTAATGGGTTGTGACATACAGAGGGAAAGGCTGCGTGGTTGGGTGAGATTTATGGCCTTAACCACTGTGTCTTGGAGCCTTTCACTTTGGTACTGCTGGTGTAGTCCTGAGTGGTGTTTTTAGCATACTTGATATGAATCATGGGTACTAAAAAAAAAAAAATAAATTAAGAAAAACCAAAACCAATTCTTCCTAAATATAGGGGGGTTTTTATCTATTTTGAAAAGGAAAGTAATGATAAAAATCCATACATTTCAGCCGTACCTTTATCTTCTAAATGATGAGAAAATTGCAGCTTACTAAACAACTGACGGACAGAGCAGCTAGAGTCTGTTAAATATTGAAGTATCTGAGAAGAATCCTTTCCTGAAAATTATTCCATGGCTATAAAATGCAAGTTTTACTTTTCTATTGGAAGAAGTAGTCATGCAAGAGATTGCTCTGATTTTTTTACTGCAGGCATTTGAGACTTTCAAAAAGATACCGTAGTAGATTAAAAAATATCAGTAACGCAGCTCTATAGCAGTGGTCTGTGAAAAAGAAAGTCCCAAGTGCAGAATGTGCTGTTGTAATGAGGCACTCAGATGCAGACTTAAATACCCAGTTAACTCTTGAATCACTTGTGATGCTTGGTCACTTCTGTAGTGCTGATATGTCAGTCCTTTAGGAAAAAAGCACTTGCAGTGGAAAAAACGTTCAGAGTGTGTGTGGTTTACAAATAACTGCAGCACAGCACATCCACACTTAGGAGATTGCGCTTCAGTGTGTCTCCATAATACAGCCTGCCTTCACCCTGCCCTCTCTGTTCTCAAAACAGACTTCCTAATAGGATTCCATCATCCATGGATGAGTAGGAACTTGAAAGCAATAACTTATTTTGCCTCTGCTCAGGGTAGATACAGACAGGCTGCATCTGAAGCTTGGGAGCTGTAAGGTGTTTTCCATGGTCAACAGGCATACAAAGATGGGAGGAGATCCTATTACTGTGGTGTCTTTCTGATTATCCCTGGTGTTGCTTTGTTGATTCAAACAAAAGGATGTTGTAATTTAAAGCATGTGATTATTCTTAGTATTTTTTCCCAGTCTTTTCAATAACTTTAATACATGTACTGAATTGTGAGTGTCCATAACACAGTCTATATTTAGGATCCAAAAAGGTCTTTTCTTCATTTGTGTGGAGTCTGGCTCTTCATGAACTGTCCACACTGCTGGTATAAGACGGAGAAAACCAGTGTGACCCAATAGCACACAGGGGTGCCAAGTCTCCAGCTGGCTTTCCCATGCTCCATTTATGTGTTTAGATCTGCAAGCCAGTAAATAGAGCAGGAGGAAAGCAGCAGGCACAGATTCCTTATCTGTTTCTGCCCAAGGAATGTCTTCATAGGAAGCTGTCTGACAAAAACAAAAACCCCCACACACCGTGAATGGGTGTACTCCTTCATATAATTCTTTCATAAATAGTTCATCTCCCCAGGCTTCCAGGAGTTATGGAATAACTGTAAAATTAAGGTGATGTTACATTATCATTAATTTGTATTTCCCTAATGATGAAAACCTGTATCTGCAGATGGTGATTAGTTTACTATATCTGCTAAATACTCTATGAGCTTTAGATTAGAGAGAGTGTAGATGAGAATAGTGTAAAACCATGTAGATTAGGGGACTGATGTCTTTGTTATTTTTCTCATGATTAGTTATAGCCGTGGTGGTTTTATGTGTTTTTAATATGCTATTAAATGTCATCTTGAACACATATTCAAAGGTTATTTTCCTGAAGGCATGATAGGTACAGCTATATTAGTGAAGTTACTGCATGGACCCTTTCACTTCATTCAGGAATATATATATTCAGCCTGATTAACATTTCTGTAGATCTGCAGAATTCAAATCCCAGGCCTTCAGTAGGATGTCACTCCCCTGTGTGTTCTTTGCTATTCTCTCTTTTGCTCATGTTTCCTTCTTCCGGTCCCTTAGTGTAGAAATCAGTTCTAAATATGATAGTCCCTGGTAGGACTTTCCAGGAATGTTTTAGGATTACAAACTCTGCCTGAAAGAATGGCAGAAAGAGAAGTACTGGGAAGAGGGAAGACAATGCCCGAGATCTGCCACATGCCCAACAGGAGGATGGCACCAGAAGGTTTTAGGCCTGTGTTTGGTTGTTTGCAGGCTCTCCACAGTACATGTGCCAGCAAATTAATTCTGCCGGCCCACCAAACTTAAAAATCTGATCAGGCCACCATGTGCTTTCTTGTTCATGTTCTCCACAGACTGCTGCAGGGACAGACATTATGAGCCAACTTTTGCCTGTTTTCAGATGGCTCCAGTGGTTTGAATGTTTGCACTTACTCAGAATGAAGTTGTGTAGGAAGTTGCCTTTTTTTCAAAGAGATGGATCCAACCTCCATTAGACTCAGTGGGAGTCTTCAGCATTAATGGCTTTAGGAAGTGTAATCTCAAACCTATAGTCAATTTTATAACCCCACTGCAGTTAAAATTCTGTCTTGTGCCCTTTAATCCTTTTACCATTCCTCATCTTGGAATTAACTTCCTTCTCCAAAGTGAGTCTGTCAGTTGAAAGTCACTGTACATTTTGTTTAAGCTGCTTGCAAAATTTTTAATTAGAATAGTTTAAGAACTGAATCCCTCCAAAGATTTTTCCTTGCCTTGCTTTTTTCATCTGTTATTTAGGATTATGCAATTTTCCAGAGAAATACCCTTTTGGAAGACAGAATGAGGTTAGCAGTACAAGTGGATTTAGAGAACATTTGCTAAAAAATAAATTTCAAAAAAAGTCTCAAGATAATACTACTTTTATACTTCTTGCAGTACTAATCATGGGTTTGAAAGAAAGTAATTATTTTGTTTTGAAAGTTCCTGTGATGATACTGTGACACTCAAAATATGATGAAATGATGTTTTTTAATGGAAAAATGCACATGTATAGAGCTATAGCCAGTCACTATATAAGCTATAAAGTGAATTGGATGCATTTTTATGATTGTCTTTACAAATTTACAAAGCAGTGTGTAATATTGGTTCTTCAAAGAAGTGAACACATGTTCTAACTTATTTCCTCGTGCCCAAAATAATAATGGTTTTAATGAAATTAAAAACCTGAATCATTACCTTCCTTTTTCTGTTCCTCAGGGCAGACCACCTCCAGGCTTAAGACTTTTCCTGTCAAGGCAGTTTTAAACTGACATTTTTGATATAACTATATTTCCCTTCTTTTCCAATTGCCTGGAAAGCTCCAGAAGCAGAACTTTTCAGAAAACCTAAAGGTGTTAAGTCCATAGATAGATACTGGGTTTTCACTGAGTTTTGGAATAAATCCTGAATTATTTAAAGGACCCTGAGGATGGGAATTTGTGATAAAATACAAGCATCAGGTGCTTACAAACTGATAAATTTGAACTTGAAAAGACAAATTTTGGAAGGGGAAGAGTTTTACATCTGAGGAATTTCACATTTCACTGGTTATAAAATCCAGATATTACTGTGAAGTAAATAGTACACGAGTAAATAGCATGGATACGCGAGGAGTATATTAGAAGTTTGTGGAACATATAAAGCTTTTTCAGGATCACGTAAACTGCTTTTTTAAACTGCAGAATTATATGAATAAATTTGTGTCTCAGAAATGCTAATTTTATTTTTATTACCTGAGGAAAATGTAACAATTATAGATTTTCGTTTTTGAGGTCACATAGGTACCATTTAACCAACTCTGTAATTGCCAGAACAGGAAACTGTCATTAAGACAGCAACAAAGCAAACTGAAGGGCTGTTAGACAGACTAATAGTGGCTTTTTTGGAGACTTGTTAACTTTACAAGCTAAATTCACTGTCTTGTTGATTTGAGATAATTACTGGAGAGGGAGGGAGGGAGGGTTGGCTGGGGTCAAGGCGTTTCACAATAAGCTTGACAGCTCCTGCAGGAAGATTGTCTCTCTTACCTGCTAGTATCTCCCAGTGTTAATGTTTGAGGTCCTGTGGTTATTAAAGATCTATAATAGCATTTTAATCCTGCTCCACAGCTCTTTCACAGTTGAATTTTCACCATTCTTTTTAGTAGGGGACCCTGATGCTTTCTTGGAAGGCACAAGGCTAGGTGTAACTTAGATAAGTTATAAGAAAATTCCTGCAATGATAAAATAAAGAAAAAGGTAACTCTTGAAAGCAGATTGGGCCATAATGTAGTGTTTAGTCTGTCATTTAATTTGAAATTCATGTACTTTCCAAGCCTTTCTTCTAACTTCATTGATAACTTCAGCACACCTTGGTAACTGCAGCTTCAGGCGTGTTGTGTTATGTGCTGCGTGTTTGGTTGTGTAATCCTTTTGTGAGAGCTGAGAGCTGACTCAGCCGTTTCAGATGCATCAGCACTGGGAGTGCTTCACAGATATGGCACTCCAGCAGAGACTGCTGGCAGCTGGGAAGCATAAAAATGGAGAATACAGCTGTAGCTACAGGCAGAATTTTACACAGAGTAGAAAAGTAATTGTTATTGCCCAAATTATATTTGTATGTCTATAATACCAACTTGTTCTATGCTATAAATAACCCATATTTTGACAAAAAAACCCTATTCTATCTGTTTTAAGTGTCTTCTTGATGCTAATATTTCACATGCATAGGCCACAGACATTTTCAGGTTATTAACATTGTACGTGTGCCATATTGTTCCACCCCCATGATGTTTCTTTTGCATGCAGTCTGTGGTATTCCACATGGAAATGGTACAGTCCCATCTCTTTTTTTAATGCACAGTGTGTGGTTTTTATGCTGAGGTATTTCAAAATACCCCCAACTTGCATCCTTTCCTGGTGGAATCAGCTGGTTTCCCCAACATTTTCATAAATGAGTAAATTTCTGTTCAGGCATACACCAATAGCTTACAGTAATAAATTCGTATCATAAAGTCAGCTATTTATAATGCAGTAGTTTCTGGAAGCCAGTCAATAATCGGTCTCTGCTAAATTTATTTTCCTATAGTTCTTCTCTGGAAGCAGGAGCACTCCTACTCAATTGCTCTGCCTGTAAACAATGTGCTGAAAGTTATGAGAGCTTTAGATGAAGTCAAGCTCAGTCCCTTTCTTTTGTATGATGGTGTAGACACAGTTTTTATCAGTACACCTACTATATTTTATTAGGATATTCTCATCAGAGATTAAGAGTGTTTTCCCGGAGATAAGGTGGGAGGTCTGATAGCCCAGCAGCTGCCCTTTTAAATATAGATGCCACTAACTCACACAGGGAGTATGAGGAGCTAATAAACACCACCAGGAACCATTTGCAGGTTTTCTATGAATCTGTGTGTAAACACAAGTCATGTTAGACCATATCAGTCTGTCAACTACACTGAAGGCAAAGGGGGAAGAACAGGTACGCCAGGTTAGAGGATGAATCGCTATCATCAAAAAGAGCTTGTCTGTGCTCACTGCAGGACTGCAAAGCGGGTCAGGATGCATTTCTTCCCCAAACACAAGCACTGAAAAGAACTGTTTACAAACTGATACCAAGTACTGCTCAGGCTTGTAGTGCACATGTCCCCGAGCACATCCTCCAGGAGGGACATCTTCCTTGGTACTGACTTGTTGCCTCTGTAGAATCAGAGTTCTGTCAGTTTGCCTTGCAACTTAGACAAGCTTTTCAGTAAAATAAGAAGTAATTATTTAACCAGTATTAAGCACAGTCATATGGGCAATAATTTCAACAAATATTGAAAATAAAACCCCAAAAGACCTCCTAATAATTCCAAGGATTTTTTTCCCAAAAACATTGTGCTGGTTTTCATGGGGCAGTCCTGTCATCGTACTCACAAGCTCAGTGGTAACTCTTCAGTAAACTGTGGTCATTGAGGTTGTTAGCTGAACATTTTTGCAGATATGATTTTTCAGGAGATTGCATATCTGTTTCTGAAGACTCTAACTTTCAGATCCTTACTGTATTCCATTATCTTTCTTCCCTTCTCCTTCCTACTTAGACAAACTCATGGAAAAGTATTGAGATCTGAAAATCCACCATGTGCTCTTGAAAATTTCACCCATATTTGGACATCAGTTTTGTTAAACTTGTGGTCTTTGTGGTATTCTGAACTTTTGATAGAAACCATTTAAAACTTACATGGATATAGTACTTGAAAATTCCAAACTGGTCCTGCCGTCTCTCTAAGGGCAGGCTGTACCCCCTGCAGAGTTCTGCTTCTGCTGAAGTCCTGCTGAGTGTTTTCGTGCTCCTTGTGGATTATTGGCTTGTAGCAAGTGGCAGCGTGACTCACTGTGCTTGCACACAGACCAGCACTTGCACACTCACAGCTTTGGCAGCTTTCTGACTCAGCAAGAGCTCGTGCTCTGCTCTGTCACAGAATAGCAAATTGAGTCCTCTGTAGTGTGGGAACTGAAAATTTACTGCCTTACAGTTTCCTTTGAACTACTTTGGTGTTGAAAAATACATTTTGCTTCACCAGCTTCTTAAAGTACATGTATTTTTCTAGCTTTGGTCTGCTCTCACGTATGTTGGGTTCTAGCTACTCTGCGATATCGGCATTTCGGCTAAAGGACAGTTTAAACCTAAAAAAATCCTGTAAAAATAATTACACTTTGGGCTGCAGTCTATGGCATTCACTCCTGCTACCGCAGTTAAGCAAAGCTTGGACCATACACGTATGTGTCAGGTAACTGAAGAAAGAGTGAATTTGTTAAAGTGTTTTATTTTTGTCAGGTGAATGGGAAAATCAGTGCTGCTGCTGTATGAGAAAAGTACAGGAGTACCTGTAACCTCATTGTACTTCCCAATCCAGATTATTTTTCCAAATTAATTATGCAGTTTGTGGCACTACGGAAGGACTATTGAAGTTTCCGTACTAACACTGTTCAGGAGAAAACATTCACCACCCTCACTGGAGAAGAAGGCCCTGTAGGAAAACTGTCAGTAACGAAAGCTCTTTGACCAAACACACCGCATACTAATGAGAAAATTGAGACATGAAAAGAGCCTTCTCTGAAATGTCAAAGAATTGGTAAATAAATGAAGCTATTTCTGAGCCCAAATGGTCTAAATAAGGTTTATATATCAGAGGTGACAAATACTGGTTTTATGCAAAGAGTTCTGAGATTGTTTATCCTGGAAAAAACATTTTTCTGTTGCAGTTATTACTCTGCCTGCTGTGCAAAGACGTGATACCACTCTTCTTTGGGTCTTTGGAGCTAGGGACAGAAGGGTTTGAATTTGCAGAAGCTGCAAAATGAAGATGTGTTTTGTGTATAATATTGGGTTAAATCTCCTGTCATTTACACTGATATAGGATTACTGTTAAAATGATAAAGCCAGTGTCTGGAGACACAAATCTCAGAATTTGCACTGTGCCAGTTTTATTACTCCAAGTAGACAGGATATTTTCTAGTGCACTAGGAAAAGTGCAAGAGAAAATAAATGGGCATGAATCCAGTCTACCAGAACTGAGATTGGACACTTTAGATGTCTGCAGTGCCATTCATTCTGGGTTGGCTTCTGTTAGGTGCAGGGAGCAATCCATTAAATTATTGCAAAAGAACAGTGATCTTTTTTAAAAGACAGGCTGTAGTGTGCTTGGCTAAAAGCTGTGCTGGCCGTAGGAGTTTTCACTTATACCTCATTTGACCCACACAGATTGCTTCGAAATTTCAGCAAGGCGGTTGCTACCCCCATTCCATTATCAGCTGGCATAATAAAAACCCTGGCATATTACTGCAATTGCAACCTACTGGAAAACTAGGGATTCCAGTATATTTTTAGCAACAGAAACCATACTGGTTTTGAGCTAACACAGAGATTTCCTCTGCATAGATTTTTCAGAATATTTTGAAAATGTTTAAGTCTTTGAATATGTTTGGTATCAACCCTGTTTCCCTGAAGGAGCAGACTTTATATGTGTATGTAGAAATAGGAGGAGGATAGTGAGGAGTTCTCTGAGTTAGATAAAAGGGATGAAGGTGCTTCAAGCCATGACCAGCTCTAGACCTGTGTCTGTGTGTGTCATCAGATGAAGTGCAGTTGTCACAAATGAGGCACAGGTATGTTAAGGACCCAGACTGAAGCCTGGCCCTCTGTGACTGGTCTGTCCCCAGTCAGTGGGGACTTGCCCCCTCTCAGCCCCACCTGGCACAAAGAGCACAGGCTGTTTCTCAGCTGCTGGTGGTCAGAGAGACTGGTGGCTTTCTGGGCTTTGGGGTGCAGGAGTGGTACTGATGACATGTCACAGCTCTCTGTTGATGATAATATCAAACCTGCCTCCACTTACCCTCTGCCAGTCGTTCATATGCCCTTTTTATCTTTCACAGCTTATTTTAAAAGGTACAATACTTTGGCTTCTTGTCCTTGTTTCTAATCTCTTCACTGCAAGGTCCTTTCAATTATAAACAATATGGACAGTGTAAAAGTATAACGCATCACTAAGCAATGTTGCCACTTTGTTAACCGCAAACAGGATAATGAATGTTAACCTTGACTGCAGAGAAAAATGCAGCAGATTAACTTCTATAGGTTTTAAAAGTGGTTAGCAAAGAGAGAACTATAACTGCTGTCCTTACTGTTAGTCTGGTTTGAGCTTAGTCCAGTTTGAGACAGTTTCTGATGGTGTTAGGAAAAGACCAATTGAGCTGTGTATTGCAACCTGTAATTCCCAAGTATTTTACACTGTTACCTCATCAAAAGAAATAAAATCTCGCTAGCTGACCTAAGCACTGACCAGTAAAGACAGCGTATACTCATTGTATCCTGGTACAGAGCACAGTCAGAAGAACCAGCAGAACTCACTTTCCATGCCCCATGGAGGAACAGGGGAGCCTGCTTTGCCCTGCCACTGCACTGCTGCCATCTGGGGAGACCTCCTCCACTGCCCAGGCATCTGTGCACTGCAGGGCTGGCATGAACTTCCCATTTGAAGCATCTTCCTTCTGGGGCACAACTTGGCACAATAATGTCAAATTTTCTGATGACAAGTCAGAAAATTTAAGTCAAGGGTTAAACTTACACAGGATTTCTTCTGATCAGAACAGTCTGCTGATTAGGTTTCATGTGGCCAGAATTTGGAAGAAGAACAGTGAATGTGCTGTGCTAGCAAAAGCAAACTCAAAGCGGAATTCTTTTATAGGAACAAAAGTTATTATTGAAATATTTCACAGCTGTATGTAATATATGTGCACTGAAAGATAACATAATATTGTCTTAGGGATGTTGTGCATTTATCTTCCTCTGGGATGGAGATTTCTTTTTCTTTAGCCTAAAACAAATTTAATACAAATATTTAATATTTCGCTTATTCTTATTCATTTGCATACCTACTATGAACCAGAATAATACATAAATGATAACCATGAGGTTTGTTGGATTGAATATGGTCTTGATCCCAGAATTTCAGACTCAGTAGAAGGATTTCTCTGCCTTATATAGGCACTGAGGCATTGGGTTATATCCTTAATTGTTTAGCTAGGAGGAAAGCCTCTATAGATGTTATTCTCATGTACACATTTTGCAGACTAGCATTATATCATGTTGCAGTTGTTAAATTTCTGCTGGGTTTTGGTTTTGTTGGGGGTTTTTAAAGGTAAAAATAAGTAGATAGCTCAAATTATTTTGAAGTTTAAACTGTTATTCCTGTATAGCATCATTACAGGGACAAATCACTGCAGCTCTGAAAGCCTGCTGGTTTACTAGTGGTATCTTTACACTAATGCTAAGTTTCAGACTACTTCAGAATACTTTCATATTCTATGAATAAATTGCAGTTTTGAATGTGTTCGTTGGGGTGTGAGAGATTGTTGTTTATTCTCTCTATGCCATCGTCTGTAAATTGCTTAATAGCATAAATCAAGGTTACATAAATGCTAAGATTTTCTCGTAAGCAGCAGAAGCAATGTGAAAAAAAACCCAAAAGGTAACAGTAGAAGGCTTTCATTTGTGTTTGTAGTGCTGTTGAGATCCTATTTGATTACCAGGTTAAATTTGTTCTAAATGCACATTCTGTTCACAGCCTTATAAGATTTACTGATGTTTTAAGATGAGGTTAGGCTAAGAAATCAGTATTCTTGAAGTAAAATACATCCTGATACCCTGAGGATTAAAACTGGATGGCTGATACTGTTAATCTCTATAGCCACAAGACCCAGTGCTCTGATGGGCATTGCCTCCCACAGGGCTCATGAATAAGCTCCTAAACCCCAGCAGCTCTCAGTCTGCATCTGAACCATCCAGATGCCCAAGAGCAGGAGCACACAGTGCTCTGATTTTAATCCCCACTCACAGAGGCTTCCAAGATGGAATGTGTGTGATGGTGGGTCCACAGACAGTGCCAGGAACCTGCCTGGTGTGTGTTAAACTGAACCTGTTGGCCCAGTTGAAGTCCAGCAGTAAGTGTGACACAGATTGTTCTGCTCCTCAGCACTGGAGGAGAAGGGCGGAGCACACTGGCAGAGTGAGCAGCACCAGCACGAGCCTCGCTTGAGTATCTGACATGGTCACCACAGCAGCTCTTCCCCAGGGCCAGCCTGGGTTCAGTAACAACTACGGGTTTGTGTGATTCCTGTGGTGACCTGGACCAAACTGGTCTTCATCAGCTGTTCCTTACTTAGGGAAGCATGAAGAGAATGAAGTCTTGGGTTCAGCAACCCTTGATTTTCTACTTCTGGCACATGCTCAGCAGGGTGTTGTAAAGATAGGAAGCTGTTTCAGCACGTGGGCAGGACAACTCATCTCTTTGCAAAACACTACACTGACACATCTTTTTTCATCTGAGGGATATTCTGCTGATTAGATATTTTTTCAACAGAAGCCAACAAACAAACTTTGCAGCTAGCAAAACCAACAATTTATTCAGCTGGTATGGATTTGTTTCTTCTCTCTTCTGTGTTAAACTTCAAAACATAAATTAATACTGACATTGAGGCCAGTCCAAAATTTACATGGTATTTCAGTCCTACTCAGTTAACTTTGATCGCTTATGTAAGACTGAAGGAATGTATGTTTGGTGTGGGACTGGTTGGCAGGAGGATATGAATGTATACTTAATTATCAAAGAACTCTGTCATCCCAGATTGATATATCCAAAGACATCTTTCTTCCTTTGATGGCTATTCATGTTTTCTACCACTTGAGTTTGTTTCCATCTTAGCAAAATGAAAAAGAATCAAAAGTCTCTTGATCTAAATCTTTTATTTGTACTGGACTGAAAAGGTATTGAGTTGCTTATATGACAATCAGTACTTGACAGATGTAACATCTCTTTCTAATGCTCTTTATGCAATGTTTCTTAGTGTAAAAAATAGTAAAGCAAAGGAAAGAAAATCTGGGGCTTTGGTTTACCTTCTTGTCTTGTTAAAGAAGGTGAAGAGTTGAATTGTCACAGGTGAACTGAGATTACATCCTGCAGCTAGATTTGTATAAGAATGTAAAGAGAATTTAAAATCTTTAAAAAAAGTCTTACATAGTATTATCAATTCCTATATAAAATAATTTAATATTTTAAATACTTTTTAAATAATTTATCTGTATTTAAAACTAACTTTAAAATTTTATGTTTGGAACCTTTTTGGCGTTAACACTTAAATAATTTTTTTTAAATATTAAAAAGTCTTTTAAATATTCAATACAGTTCAATACAAAACCAGAAAAAGTAATATACATTGTTCACACATAGTATTGTACATGACACCTGAGCTCTAGAGTGAGCTTTTGAATTTGTCAGGCAAGTCATAGCTTAGTTGTGGTGAACCACTTCTTATTCTCTCTCTGGACTCTTTAAGATATAATGGATATTTACCATCAATATGTAGTCTTTAATATTGTATACACATACTGTATAGAGTATTTAATTTCCATCTCTATGCCCAGAATTGTAAATAAATATTTTTTTCACAGCGTTTAGATCAAAATATTGTTTAGCGCATACACAAATATATTTTAGACACACACAAGTTGACAAGAACCATACCAATTTTGCTCAGCTCAGTTACAGGAAAACGTAACTCAAAGGTGCCAAATAACATAATGGAGGACTCACTCCTGTATTTAAAATGTATAATGAACTTACTACCAAATGTTTACAGGTTGTGTCAACAGTAGGAAAATGAGGGTTCCCTTGTCCCCTTGGTGCATTTTTGTTGACCCTGCCAATGATAAGGGCAGTGTGGGCAGAATGCTGGTTTCTCACAGCCCCTTCGTCAGCACCTGGAGTTCTCTGACAGTGTTACCAACTCACTGGGACAGACTCTGGCAGGACTTCACGTAAGGCCAAACTCTCCTATTTTTAAGGGCAGGCATGTCTGTCACCGAAGATGAAGTTTACCATCAAATTGTAACTTGCTTTCTTCATCCTTCTGTATTCAGAAAGATGATTTCTACAGATACTGTAAACAGATTTGGGTGGAAAGAGGGGGACTCTCATGCTTCCTGTACCACATGCATCATGTACTATGATTGCAATAGTTGTGTCCCATTGTGCAAGGTAGTCCTCCAAAGTCTTCATTTTTTCTTTGAAAAACTATTCTCCAAGAGGAGCCCAAAACTCTACAAAGGCTAAATGGAACACTCTACATAGCTATTTAGGGATACTTGCAGCAAGAAAAAATACCAATGCAAATCAACATTCTTATCAGGAAGCCTAGCCTAGAAAGATTACCCAGAAGAAGAGCACATGCCAGGTGATATGTGCAGTTATTCACAAATGAACAAAACTCACATTTCAGAGTTTGCACTCGTAAGTTTCCCATTCATATGCAATCTATAAACTAGAAACTACTTGCAGGAATTATTACATGGCTTATTCTTAATAGTTGTTCCTGAAAACATAACTTCTTCACAAGTAATTCTGACACATGGTTTCGGGATGAAGTTACAAGAAGGTTTTGAATGTTTTGCTCATGTCTTTGCAGTGTGAGATTCTGAATGCACCTTCAGGAAAACAGAATTACAAACTGAGAAATAGCCTGCCTTCCTTTCACTCCTCCTGCCCCATCTCAGGCACGAAGTGCTTGTATAAGGTGTTCAGTCAGCTGAAGGATGGTACCTGGGGTGACTCTGGGCTTGCTTTACATGAAATTTGATTCTCCTGCTTTCCAGGGAGCAGACTCTGAGAAGGAAATTGTCACCTAGGGAGGATAAGCATTTCAGCCACTTTATTTTAATTGATCTTAAGAGATAAACTGAGGGCTTGAGTTTATTTCACAGTAAAAACACGGTACAACAATGGTACAACAAGGCCTCTGTTTGTCTCTGAAGACCTCAGCCAAAAAATTTGGATTCTGTAGGATAAAGGAAGCAGCCAGTGCTAAACTAATCCTCTCCACATCTTTTACCACTTACAGCACTGGTTAGGAATACTGGTGTGCCAGCAATGGACTAATTCTCAGCTGTTTTGTACATACAAAGTTTCAGGTCCTGGTATTCTCAGCTCAGCCCTTTTCATTAAGACATCAGAGTGACATCAAAACTAATTATATTTTGACAAGAGAATTTCAGAATCAAAAATAAGATAAAACTCTGAACTATTTTGCCTTTGCAAAAGTCTGTCTAGACTTAGGAGAATTTGCATTTAAGTTTTTATCTTTCCTTGGATGTATCTGCAGTGTGTATATATAAATATATATTTATACAGTTAATAGTTTATATCAGAATCAAGAAGCTTTATTATTCATTAGTACTCATCTGATGATAGACTGAGCAGAAAAGGTGCAGTTTTCTTGTAAAGACTGTTACGGTGACTCAACAGAAAGAGTTCTATAAAAGGCTAAGCATACAACAGATCAAACATTTAATTTTTAAATGAAAACCTTGATCTCAGGATTTAATGGCTTTTTTTTGCTTTAGATTCTTCATTTATGCTTAAGCCTGTACAAGACATTGAGTTACTTTTTCCACACTGGAATCCAGTTAATAGTAAAGAGACAAGCGTGGGGGTTGGGTTTTTTTAAACAAGTGATGATGAAGGCATCTTAAATCAATCGGTTTTCTTTTTGATAGTTAAAATGGTTATCAGTTGAAAGAATGCCTTTCTGGGGAGAAGGAAGAAGTAGTCAACACTGCAAAAATTAGTGAAGCCCATTTAAGAACTCAAGCCAAATTTCTAGGTCAAATTCAGAAAGATATGGAAGGACAAGTTATGTGTCCTCTGAACTTTCAGGTTTCTGGTGTCTCAGACAAATTCAAAATTCTGAAAGTCATATATGTTGTGTGCAAAGTGCACGTAGGGAGTTACAGACTGACTGGGTGTGAGTGAGGAGCTGAAGAGCTACGCACATTTCTCCCTTTCCTCTGTCTGAGCAGCCATTTGGACTTAATCCTCCCCTAAACATAAGTGTTTGCGATCACTCATTCAAATAGTTAAGATGGACTGTGCTGTCCTTTATACCAAAGTTTGGAAGAAGTAACATTTCTGGCACTGCCTACCTTTTGTTTTGTAACAGCCAGTTCGAACATGTGTAAGAGATGGTGGTGCAATACCCTGTCATTCTGAAGGGAATTTCAGCCACTTGGCATTTTTCACAAAACAGTGCTCAGAGGAGCTGCACAGACACAGCCCAGAGAGAAACTCTTGGCTTCCCTTCTGAAATGGTGCCACTCTTCCCAAAGGAACTCAGGACCAGAGAGGGGGGCAAAAGAAAGCGGACAATGAGAAGCACTATACTCATTAAAAACAAGCGATCAAAAGACCCCACATTCTTATTTGCTACATACCATTCGGAGAAGCAGGTTTTAGTTAGGAGTTAAGCAAAATCTTTAGACACGGCCTCTACAAAGTTTGGTGCTGACATTAAAATACCAATTGTACAAATGATTGTGAAGACTGAAAAGGCCATCAAGCAGAGCCGATCCACTACAGAGGCTGCAAACTTCCATTCATTGCAAATGGCTTCCTCTTCATCCTGGTCTCTGAATCGGTTTGCAATGTACCTGACCTCTTCCAAAATCTTAGCCAAATCTGGGTCACCTTCAGAGGGGTGGCCACTGTGCAGCAGGTTTTCTTCATCAGTTGGTGAGCAGGTCATCCTCCCACAGATCACACCTGAATCAGTCGTGGGTGTGCAGTGAACCCCTTCCAGCCCCCTGAACCCGATGTACAGCATATTCCCATTACTGGATTGCTGTCCACTCACAGTGTTCATCTCCACACTGGACAGGCTGCAGCGACGCTGTTTATGTTGACAGGCAGGACGCACTTTATCTTCCCCTGGTCTTTTCATCCTCAGAAACCAAGCACACCAGTTCAGAAGGATGATTCGTGTCTGAAAGAAAATTTTTGAGAATAAGCATCTCTTCACACTGCCAGTCTTTGGTGCTGCTGGTATTCAGGCAGCTGGGGTGACCGGTCCGTGGTGTCTGCTTAGCCTGCATGGAGTACTAGAAAATGGTGCTGGAGTTTTCCAAATGATTCATTTACCAATCACTGGAGTTGTTTTCTTATTCCAGCAGTGATGTTGATTGCCTCAGGCTGACTATCAGTACTGGGACTCCCCCCTCCTCTGATGGGAGTGTCCACCGTGTTAGTTCTGCCTGCCACTTGAACAGTGACATGGCAGCCTTTTCCTCCTTTACTGGAAACCATGGGTTAGACAAAACCAAACCAAACCAAACTCTTACTGAAAAGGAGTTACTTTTTAATAGTCTTAATAGCACTGCTTTGGATGGTAGTCAATAAAGTTACAATTCTTTTTCTCTTATTTGTGCTCTAATATTAAATTCACATGCCATTACTGTTTGGGTGGAGTTTCTGAAACAGATTTTGGACTGGACTGGACCACCGAGCTTTAAAATGTTATGGCTCTGTTCTCATATTGTGTTCACAACAGTTGGTGGCAGATTTTAGAAAGGAGAGCTGGATATAACATGGAGAAAATACAGGAAAATTACTTTGATTTAAAAAAACAAATACTTTGCAGATTTAATCTGTGTGTATCATTTTACTGTTTTCCACGTTGCCTTAATCAAGCCTTACAGAAAGTGCAGGAAAGCCAGAGACTGTTCCACTTCAAATGAAAGCTTCTGTAATTTATTTAAATCAGATTTTCGGAGCTCATTCCAGCATTTCTTTTTCAGAGTTCTAATGAAATATTATTGTGTCAGATAATACGTAAATCTTACCCTATAACTAATACTAGATTTGGTCCATTTATTCTGACTGTGGGTTGTTACTCAGAGTAGATATTATATCCACACAAATATCCCATCCAGAGACAGATCTTGCCCTATTACTTTTATTACGCTATCAAGCTTCACCGAGAAGGATAATACTCCATTAACTGAGAGCCTGATCCAAAATCCACCAGTGTCCAAATAATATTTGTCGGACTTCAGCTTCTCAACCCTACAGCTCACTCCTCAACCTCAAGTACCCTGTTTTCTGAGGATGTTTGGCTCAGTACTAAGTATTGTGCCCTTTAGGTCATCAAGCACATGTCTGAAGAGATCTACCTTTTATTCTCTTTGCTGAAATTTATTTTAAAGTCACCACCCCAGAACAGGCCAGGGAATATCTCATTATCTCTTGTCCTCAGGGCACTGCTGTATGCACATTCTTTCAGCTAGTAAGGATAATAATAACTCATTGTTCTAGAGAGAAAAAAGGAGAAAGGTCTTTCCATCTTCAGAAATGCCTGATGCTGCCGTGAGCTGGGTGAAATCAAAGGAGGGGACATTTAGCTGATGACAGCAGTGTGTAGTAATCTAATATCGGCATAATGTTCTCTGTAAAAACCACTCCTCATAGAAGGACATTATTTTAAAAATAATAATGTGCTTAGAAAAAATACTTTTATTCTTTGCACTTTACAGATGCTCTTGAACAGAGATATAAAGATCAGGATTTTCAGAGCAAGTTCCACTTTAGCAGCCATCTTTAACAAATGCTTTTTAGGCTATGGATATTTCTGTACGGACAGCAGCTAAATATGTAGCACCTGCACAGCTGCACCCCGAGAGTAGTGCATTTCATGTTTTTATCATCTCCATCAGCACCGTACTCTTTTCTTCTACCTGGTTCACTTCTAACATCTGGAGCTTATTTGAAAATCACCTTCGTTTATATATTTAGGTTTTAGCAAAATCCTGAGTTGCATGTAGCTCTTTTGAATGATATGAGAAGTTAGTGGAGGTATATTCATTCTCTCTCGCACACACAAATTTTCTAAAAAACCAACCACGTGAAACATATCTGGACACCTCATTTCTGGTGAAACTGCTTTTCCAAACAAAATGTCTGGGAAGGATTTATATGTTTTTAAGAGTAAGAAGTAATCATTGGCCACTGGCTACTCTGTCACACCCCTGAGCTGTACATTTCTGCAATGGCTAGTGAAGGAAAATCAAACCTTACCCATTTAGGCATTTTTCCTCCATCTGGGTCATGGTGGTGGTATTGTAGAACAATAACAGTGACAACAACAGAAAGACCAACAATAATCATAGTGCTGGCAAAATACTGAGCTGCAAAATAAAGAGATAATTACAGGAACATATTTTGGCTGATACAGCTTTAATAAGGGGTGCTTATAGATGCATTCATAGCATTTAGTTCTTTGTCAAGTGTAGTGCTGCTCTTGGTACTTTTGAAAGATTTCTCAGCAGCAGAAAGATCAGACATTATTTTCAGGGGATAGCCAGCTTTTAGCTGTTGTTTTTGTGGAACTGAGCACCTGCCTTTTCTAAGAAACCTTGACGCAGGCTGCCTTTTCTAAGAAACCTTGACACAGGCTGCCTTCTGATTTTCTTTCAGTATTATTGTAGAGACTGGCTAGTACTTATTTTGAAAAATTTCTCTTTTTGTTTGAGCAATTACAGTAGGAAGATTTAATTAAGTTTATCTCTGTATTCCTAATTGGAATTAGGAATATAGAACACAATCTGGCCAATGGCGTCAAAACTGCAACAAATTCTTCCATGGAAAACTGACTCTCTTATGCTTTCCTCATATGGGTACTTACTCAAATAGCCATAGGTTCTCTATTTCATTCAGAGCAGAGAGCACCCATCAGAGCCTCCCATCAACTGGCAATATTTTTCTAATTCAGTTGCAGTCATCCATTGTACAGCTGGTGATTTGCCTTAATTGATGGCCTTTGTGCAAAGTCACTGCACCTTGTTTGCTAAAAAAATCCAAGTGAATAAAATCTTACCAATTAAGGGCACAGAGTCAGATGTTGCTGGCATAATTTCAGCCACAAGCAGCATGAAGACAGTGAGAGACAATAAAACTGTTATACCTGAAAGATAAAGTATGAAATCATATCAGTAGCTTGTAATTACAACAGGGAGAGAAACAAAACGAACCTGAAGGAGTGCTCTCTGCAAGACGCAGTCCCACTGTACCCCTGCTCCAACACATTAGTGCTACTCCTGTCCTTCCTTGTACTGCCTCAAGTTCAGGGCAGCAGTGCTGCCAAACGGGTACCAATACTTGCACAGACATGGATATTTTTACATCCTTGTAACTGTTCAACTTTTATCATCATTTGCTAATTAGCTGAGGCAAATCAAAGCACTGTGTTAGCTTTAGAAACGTGGTGTGAATTTGAGTATTTGAGCATGTGACACTTGATTAGTTGTCATAGAAGCTACAGGTGGTGTAATACGTAAATTTCCTCAAAAGCAGATTTGCTGCCTTGGACAGACTTTGGTATTCTTTGATATTACTGTTGGGTTCTGCAGGGGGTTATGTCCAAACAGTCTTGACTGTTGGGTTTTGGAGTTTGACTTCTGTTGCTCAGTGATGAGTTCCCATCTTTCTGGAAAAAGGCTTAACTCTTGTCTCAGAACTAGACTTAAACAATAAAGAGTCATTGTCAGGTGGGAAAGGATTTAGGAACAAAGAATTAATCTTAAAATATGGTGAGGTACAACTTGATTAGCAAGGCTATTACTCAATTAAACCATATTCTGGAAATGTCAATTTTGTTTCTACCTTTAAACAGCAATATTTACTTAGCAGAAGTCAGTTCATTTGAATTTTGTGTGGGACAAAAGGTTTGTTTACATATTTAAACTCCATCTTAAAGATCAAGTACTCAAAATCAGATCTGTTTCACAAACCAATATTTAAGTTAAATTTCACTATGAAAAGTAAAACAGGAGCAATTAGAATCAGTCTTTCTGAGAAGGCACTATGGGCTCTTAATACAACTTAATATTAAAAGAAGTATGAAGAGGAATTCAGTGTTAAAGTGTTCAAATGTGTATTTGTAAACTTAAGCTTTACCTAATGAATGTGAGATTCAGCAAATAAATGTCAAAAAATGAAAGCCTGCTTCTTAAGGAAGGTACTCAGGAATTGTTTATGCCTCTGCTGGTTCAGCATCAAACACCAAAAATAGCTCGTGAGCCAGGACAGGACACACAAACTGTTCCTCCTGCCTAACACTGCTTAAAAAGAAATTTTAAAAGGACAACTTCTTTTGGTTTAGTCATATTTACCATATCCTATTAATACTTTACCTAGTGAGATCTTTTCTCCCGAGTCTGCTGGAAGCAGGAAAACCAACAAAGCAAGTGCCGATATCAGGACACAAGGAATAAGGAGATTGAGTCCGTAATAAAGAGTCCTACGTCTCATGGTAACTGTGAAGGTTACATCTGGGTAGGGTTCTTTGCAACATTCATAAAAGCTCTCAGTTCTCTTCCCAGGAACTCCTGTGTAGGAGAAAAGAGGAAGTGAAGCAGAAATTGTTGTGAATAAACTATATATTAGGTAGTGTTTATTTTTAAAAGGATAAATGTAGCTTTCCAAGTTTTACTACAGGTTAAACTACTTTTTTAAGCTTAATTCCCACTTTTTCTCAGATGGTAAAGGAAAATCAGAGAAAAGAAAATTACAGAACTCAAGCAGAAAATTTGTCTTTTTATTTATGTTGATTTGCATCTCAGATCTGTTGTCAAGAGTTTCAAATGCCACTGGCTAGGTCATTTATTAATTTAACTTCTGTCTTCATTCCCCAATTGTTAATCCATTCATTTCAGCAGTGGAGACAAGGCTGCAAGTTCACAGTGTAAATAAGGAATCAAGAGCTTACCTACTAAGTCCCACTCTCCATTTGAAATATAGCCAGATATATCTGCTTCTTGCATTTGTAAGTCCAAGGACCAGCCTCCATAAGTCCAGGATCCAAACTTCAGCTTACATTTCTGAACATCAAATGGAAACCAGCGCACATCTATGTAGCATGAACTTTTAAATATGCCTAGGTGAGATTTTAGACAAGAACACTTAATTTAAATGCTTGTTCCACATAACTTCATGTACATTTTGTAACCAGAAATTTTTCTACATTGTGCCTTCTGTTTTTCACTTGTAAAGCATATTTAGTCTCAGTCATGTCTTGACATGTAAAGAGCAAAAGTCAGTCATAGAAAAGGGAAAGAACTGTACCATTCAAGTTTTGATGTTATTAACTATTTTTTAAGATACTCTTCCATTTTGGCACATAATGGAAGAATATTTAGAGAAGAACTCAGATTTCTAGATACAGTATTTCAGAAAGAAATGAAGCAGAATATGTAATCTGTTTCTATTTATTTTACTGACTAAAGTAAGAAATCCTGAAATATAAGAAATCCTGAGATAATATTTGCTGTATTATTAGATTCATATGATCTAGATTTACTCAGGAAAGCTAGCTTCTCATTTTTCACTTGTTGAGTCAGACCCCGTCCTTTAGCAGCTTTCAGAATTGAATTGAAAATCCCCCACCAAATGGAACATCTTAAATCAAGAGAGCATCTTAAATGAAGAGGCAAACCCCTGAAATCCTCTGGAGATCTTAGGCAGAAAACCTAATTTGTCTGGAAAGCATTGGCTCTGCTGCTGTAGTTTGCAAAATTCTGATACTAGGAAGAGTTAATTCTAGTGATCATGCTAATTGAGTTGGGGAACAGAAACAGTGCTCCACTGCTATACATCCAGACGAAAAACTGTTTTGATGAAGCACTCAGTGAATCATTTCAAATAGAAATGCATCCAAGATGTTACTAAGCATCTTACTGTAAAGTTACATATTATTAAAAGAAACACTAATATAACGAAATAAAAATTTATTGAGGCATTACCATGACTTTAACAAACAGTATCATTTTATAGTAAGGACTTCCAAACTTCTGAAATTGTGCATTATGATGGAAAAATTTACATAATGGTAATATCTTGTATGGTAGTATCTTGTATGGTGATTTTCATGCAAAGGTGTTAACCATGTAACCATAATGCACCTAGGCTTATGTCTATCAGATGATGCTAGCTAAACAAATAAAATATAAGAGAATTTATGGCAAATTTGAAACCACACCATACAGAAGTAATCTATCAAAATTTATGACACGCAAACCGCCTACCTGGTGGCAGGTATTGGCAATGTCCTGAAGAATTGACTAAAACATTAGTGTGAAAAGTAGCATCAAATCTTTCATCAGCACTAGAACAGGGGAAAAACAAAATGGGTTATTTGCTCTTTGACTGGCTGAAGAATGTCTGAGACAAATCTGTTCTCATTAAAGGACTATGTCACCCCCAAAACTTGACAGCTTTTTCCCTGTCACCAGTTTTCTGTGGCCTCAGAGTAGCTGGCCTGATACTTTTGGGTGTGCTTCTGGTTAAGAACTGTAAGTGAAGGTGAGCCACCTCGTTCTTGCTGCTCACTTGCCTACTACATTCATTGTAGTGCCTTGGCTCTGTTGATTTCTATTTGGAAAGTAAGCACCTTTTAAAAACTTCTCAAGCAACTGTACAGGGAGATCCGTTCTCTTGCTATCTATGTTAACAGCAGCTAATGAATATGAGGAGATGGATACTCCAGTGTCTGTGCCTTCCTACCTCTTTGCATGGGTGAACATTATTACTGCATGTCATACATGGGACTCTTTAACGCAGCTCCAGCTTTCGTTATCTACCTCTGAACCCACAAACTGGGTTCAGGCAAAAAAAAAAAAAAAAAGCAGCCCTATTTGAGGCATCAGTGGTGCTTTCCTTACAAGCCTCTAGAAAAGTACCATAGTCTCATTTGGAGAGTGCTCCAAATTATGAATTGGCAGCTACTGCCAAGGACTATCTCAACTGTATCTGGCACTATGTCTCAAGAGTTTACCAGGCATGAACATTTTAAAAACTTCTATATGGAAAACACAATGAGACATAGGCTACTGTATTTGTTGTACTGTTTGTAGTCTCCAACCTGTCACCTTGTGGGGTGGGTTGGCACACGAGGCAAACACAGACCCAGCTGTGCTGGGCAGGGCAGAGGAGTGACACAAGCCTTAGAGTCTGGATTCTTGCAGCAATCTGGACTTTGAAAACCTGTGCATCTCTAGATTGATTGGAACAAGACAAGTCTCTGGTGTCTCCTTACCTATTAGTGGTTCAGTATCTCATAATTTTCTAATCACCCTTAAGACATCATCAGAAAAATAAAGTAGAAATCTGAGATGGGCATAAGTGAAATATTCATAACTCTAGCAGACAAATCAAGTATATTAAAAGGTCTTTCTTAGTAGGAAAACCCTTATTGAAATATTCCTTTTTGAAAAGAGTACTTTAATATTTTCATCTATTCTGATGCAAATTTTATATCTTGGAAGCTAAAGTAAAGCAACTGTTACTTTAGACATTTTTAATTTGCTTTTTTTAATTTGCATTTTGTTTGCCCCTTATGTATTTGAAGAACTTAGATTTTAAAAAACATCTGGGCTGGTTGTGAAATATGCAGACAAGAAAAAGCTAAATCCAAATAATTACTTGCCCATCTGGAGTTGCACTTCTTCCTGTGGTGAGCAGAAGGCTCACAAGTACTGAAAATACTTGCAAGTATTTAACTTGAACTTTGAAGAGAAGCAGAGAAGTCTCAGCATTGTGTGTGTATGGTGCCTGATTCTAGCACGCCAAGGGGAAAAGGCAGTTCAGTTCTAAGGCCACTGAACCAGTGCAGGCCACTCCTTCGGGTTCACAGCTCATGGCTGGGTTCTCTCGGTTTGTGTTGCAGCTCCTCTTCCAGCTGGAGCTCTAATTCTTGTTCCACATCTTAGCTGCCTGTTTTTGTGATCCTTGTAAGAAACTGGTGCTGCAAAGATCTCTACTGAGTGCACTGCCAAATTTGGAAGAGGATACTGGGGGAGAAGGGCAGCAAGATCACACACATTTACACAGGTGTGCATGCACACAGGTGCATAAGTCTTATTTCCTTAGAAAACCAGACCTAAAGTCCTCCAACAAGCTTCTGTATAAGACAAATAATTGCTTTGACTTCAAACTAATAAGGGTTACATGACGGAATTCAAATAAGTAGTCAAATTTAGGACGTAAAAATACCCATGCCACACAAATTACTTGTAAAGTGGAAATTAATGACTCCTAGTCTGGGTTCTGTTCTCTTCCTCTGGAGTGGAGGGCAGTTAAACACCGGGAAGTTGCTTCTAAGACCTTGCTGCTGTTTCTGGTAATTGGCAAAAATAAAATTTTCCCAAGAACATAAGTGATCAAGGAACCTTGATTTCATTGCCACATGGCTTTGCCTTTCATAGGCACATTCTTAAAAGAATATCCAGTGGTACACAGATTCAAATATGAAATTCTTTTTTTCTGAAAAAGGAGCATGTGTTTTTCTATGCTGTGCTTCTAATCATTTTTCAAAATGCACTGCTTCGATTGGGAATGCACCAAGTATCTAAGCCTGTGCTTGAAGAGAACTGGACAGAAATGTAATGATAGAAAACCATTTCTGCTACCATTCTTCTTCAGGGTATAACCATTTGAAAGCAGATATTGATTACAGTGCATTGAGATGACAAAGCTGTACCTGGAAGATAGAATCCCATTGGGACCTAACCTCAGGTTTATAAAACCGGAAAAATGGAACTGTTAAAATGGGACCTACTTTCCAGAATTTGTGTCATTCCATGAAGTACTGAACACTTCGTGGCCATTTGGAAAATAATTCTGCCAGAAATGAGCACTTTCAGTAAGTGTAGTTAAAAGTGGAAGATAGCCCACATGGCACTAACACAGTCAGTCCTGGAATCTGTACAAAGGCCAAGATTTTCTTTCCTCAGAAAAACTACAGATGAACTGGCCCTGGTCTCTCCACAATACACTGGTTGTAAAATTTAATACAACTGCCACAATTTCTCTGTACTAGGCTGCAGCAAGATGTGTAAGGACTCAAGACACAGTGAAACATGTTTTCATTAAAATGGAAAGCGAATTTATAGTTCATTAATTTCTCTGTAACTGCAGATGCGTGTCCCTTGTGAAGCATAGAAATTGAAAGCATCTATCTCGAAATGGCGTGTCACTAGAAAGGAACATTGTAATATTCCCAATGTAATTTCATAAAGGAATAAGAATTTATTTTAAATAGCTTTGCTCTCTGACTAAACTCTGCATAAGATTTTTGGATTAAATATGTGTGTGCAATAGAGAAACTGTAGAATAATTATTTCATGACTGAGTCATAGTTAACAATCCAAAGATTTGAAAACCTGTATTAACAGAAAAATTGTGGTTTCAGTTTTTGAGGTTATTGTGACCCTTCTCATTCTATAAAGCACTCCAGCTATAGTTAGCATGTGTATATTAATATTACTAATTTCTAAAATATTACCCTTTCATTTTGGATATACTTAAATACTGAAGCCTAAATCATCAGGCACATTGCAAGTCTCTCTCAGGCATGTGATATATATGAGGAAGAATATTGTCATAACTCATTTTTTTGGAAACCACTAAACTGCTGTTGTAGAGTACCAATGTTATGGCATACACAGCGTGCCATTTATCAGGACAATGGAAATGAAGGTGTCATTTGTCAGATTCTCCCAAGAACACTGTCACTTATGGAATCAAGTAACTAGGGATAACTTCTCAAGAAAACAAATTTGCATTGAAAACTACATTAAGATTAATGTTTCAAAAAATACCTGTCTCAGGTTTCAGGCTGCTCCATATTGTGTACAGAGCATTTGAAAGAGTTTTTTAGGCTGGTTTGTGGACAGCTTGCCATGCTTAAACCAGAAGCGAGCAGTAATCTTGCTAGGCAGTACCCCAAGTATGGTGAACTGTACCAGAGCTCGCCTCAGATCACTCAGTGTGAGCTGTACCTCTGGGACAAGCACTGCCACAATGCAGGCCCTGCAGAGAAGTACCCCAGTGCCTGACAAATGCTGCCACTCCATGCTGTTATCCCATTATTAGAGTTCAACAGCACCTGTGACTGCAACATCGAACTCAGAGGTGGGCACTAAAAGCAAACGGGAGCAAAGCTGCAGCTGACATATTGGGAACAGCTGTTCTCTAGGTCTTGTTGCAACAAAAAGCAGCTCCTGAAGTGGGAAGGGGGATCAGGTTGATAAACACAGCAGGGTGTGTTCTTAGTAGACACATGGCAGAGAAATGGAGGAAAGAACGCCATCAGGAAGACAAAAGGTTTGTGTCATCTACACAGGCAACAAAACGATGTACCCTGGCTGCCACAGAAGAGCCAGTGCTACATGTACAGAACAGATGTAAGTTCTTTCCAGTACCTGGGCAACAGCACACAAGCCCAAAACAACTGCAGCAAAAGGCAAGTTGTTATAGAGCAGGCAGCTCTCATCGTTTTATATTCTGAACTAAATAAATTCCACAATGGGAACTTCCATGTAACAGTACAGCCAAAGAATCTCTCAATGTCAGCCAAAGGTTCTGCAGTGGATTGATGGCAATCTGTCCCTGAAATAGGCCCAACTCAGAACAGTTTGAAGAGAGCAGCAAATATCCCAGCTATTTTCGTAGCAGGAGGAAAAAGTGACACCAAAACTGGACATGGAAAAATGCAAAGATCCTTCCTGGCAATTACCTCTCCTGTCTGTAGTGAAACCCAACCTAACAAGCAGGCAAACATCAGATTTGAATTCACCAGTAACCATTTAAACCAAAAAAATTCAGAGAAATCTATCGCTATCCGTACCATGAAACACCATCTCAAAAACGCCACTCAATTAGAATTGGTAGTAGGGACAATGTTATTATTCACAAAGTATTTACAAATATGTCCTTCTGTTCTGTGAACAAGAGACTGGTAATTTTCCAGTATTCCAAACACCCAGGAAGTTTTGGAAAATTATTTTTACATCTAGGCATTTTGATGAGATGACTATGTCATTTGCCTTGCCTTATCTTTGTGTTTGGACAGGGTGTTAGAAAACCTCATATAGGCTCCCTTTCCCATGAAAGGTTGGAGCAGCTGAGCTTTCAGGGTCTTTCCAATATGGGATATTTTGCAATTCTATAATTCTATGATCTTCTCTCCATCCCCACACACACACACACACAAAAAAGTGTGTATACCTGTTATAGAGAAGAATATCGGGCTTCCAAATCAGTCCATCGGGGAAACGGACATTCTTCACTCCTGGGTATTCAGACACATTCCACTGTAGATAATGATCTGTCCAGTACTAAGCCATACACACAAAAAGTAAGTTATTCATCTCATCCACTGGTTTACTGTAGTTCTCTAGAGACTGGATGGGCTGAAAAGATAGGTGTTCTCTTGTTTAGCTTCAGGGAGTGAGATGTTTGGAAAGGATGAATTAGGCCACCTAGAGCTCAATGGAACTCATAAACCCCTCATTTTCAATTCATGCTGCAGTGCACGTAACAGCCTAGAAGAGATTTGGGGTGCTTGTATTTTATTGTTCACACTGTCTCAGGTGCCAGTTTGGGATTGAACTGCTTTTATAATTCATACAGTAACTTCCATTATCTTTATCTTCATAAACGACTTTGTTTTCTGTTGTTGGAAATTCTCAGGTTGTAGTACCTCGCTAATAGCCATGGGGTAGAGCAGCCAGCATTCACTGCTGACAGAAGATGACTGTGATGCCATAAGGTTAATGCCAGCATAGAAGGTCTTGGGAGCTCCTGGGGCCTGGCACTGGGCAACCTCTGAGGCAGCTGCTCCGTAGCACTGCTCGGTCCCACAAGTTTCCTCCCTGGCTGGCATTTCCCCTGCCGGAGGCGGCCGCACTGGGGCTGCCTGTGCTCCTTTCAGCCCAGCCCTGGCTGCTGGCTCAGGCAGGCTGGCACATTCGCACCAGCAGGGCTTTGATCTGAACTCAGCACTGCTAAATCCCACACTCTGCCATTGAAACATATGGTGGTGCACAGCCATAAACAAGAGCAGAGCCCCAGCCTGCAGCCAGCTGAGCACTGCGGCAGCCCCAGCAAGCTGCTTACCTCCTACACTCCAGGGAAATAGTACCATGAGCTGCTGTATTTTCCTGAAATTGAGGTTGTACATCACTTCTTACTATGCAAATGACTTGTCATGATACTAGGGTGGTTCCTGTTGTGCACCAAGGGTATAAGGAATAAAGTTCAATTCATTTTACAAAATTTACAAAATTTTCTCTTATAATGTCTATGCTTCATTATAATGTGCTTCTCTTTATCTCTGTATTATCTTGTTTACATTAACTGCACTTGGCTGTAGGCATCATGTAACTTACAGCGAAAACTTGTCCAGATTTACCAAGCTGTTGCAATGCCAAATATTAATTTCTTAAATGTAAACTTTTAAATGGGTGAGTAAATGCAGTACCTAGAAGATAGACTTACCCCTTCAGTCTAGTGGTCCTTGTCAAAATGTTTGATAGACATTAAGGTCAGGATAAATTGCCAGTGGGTATTGTGGAGGTAAATGTTTTTGGTCATTCTCATGGGGTATTCACATCAAACTGGTCTATATAATTCCTTGCATTACTGTCACAGGCAAGTTTTGGTTTGATACACCAAGTAAGTCCCCTGTTAGCCTCATGCTGCAGGTATTCAAATACATTCTTGTACCTTTACAACAGCATAAATGACCATTTTGATGCATTCAACACAACTAATAGCATTCATCATGCAGCTTTTGTAAAGTGTTTACTATACTTATTCTTGGCCTGTGCTTCTATATTTATCTCAATCATTTTTTACAATGAGTTTGTAGCAAAACTGGACAAAAGATCGGAGTCATGCACTGCTTTTTCCTTCTGCTTTATGGATAATAATAATAATATTATAGATATATAGATATATAGATATATAGATATATAGATATATAGATATATAGATATATAGATATATAGATATAGATATATTATAGATCATAATCTTCAATTTTTCGGCTCTGTTCGTAGTTTTTGTTTTCACAGCTCCCTAGTTAAGATACATGTGTTGCTCACAGTCATCTATACACAGCTTCTGTAAGCTGATCAACTGCTTCTCATCTTTTTTCATAAATTTTACATACATTTTCCCAGTAAAGTGTTTTACATGAACTTCCTGGTAGACACATGTCACTCTGGTTTTTTACCACTTCATCTTTGTGTAATGTAGAAGTCCTGAGGCACCAGGATACATCTGTTTTTCCCAAAGGCCAGCAATGTAAGCAAATAAGCCGTGTGGGTCTGAGGCACTGAAAGCCGTGGCTCTCGTGGCTTTGGGTGACTCATTCTCAGAAGCTGCCAGAGCAGGTCACTCGCAGTCGCAGCGGCAGGGCCGGGGCTGGCTGGCTGTGCTCACTGCCAGCTGAATGCATCCTGCATATCAACATATCCAATCATTTCCTACCCCAACTTGCGTTAGGAGTTACCATGGCCACTACGCTGTAGCGCAGGGTGATGCTGAGTGACGTAAAGACAGTTCAAGGGCAATAGAAAACTTAATATTCAAGTCTGGATTAGAGATAATGTTAAGCAGATTTTACGGTTGCTCTGTTAGCCTTGTGTACAAAGTGCTCACCCATCCAGCAGGGCATGAGCTGCTTCATTTTGCTTTAACTTTAGAGCTACTGTAGCTGAAGCACCTTTAATTTGGATTAAAATAGCAAAGAGCTCAGGGTGCTTGGGTTAGTACCAGTCTGTGTGACCAGGCAAGGTTCCTGCTGTAACTTAGACCAAGTTTTAGATTTTTGATGCTGAACAATATTGCCATGAAGATAGTGGTCGGATGAAATAGTCTGCATGTATAAATACTAGATTTATATTCCCCTTTCTCCCAAGTTATTTTTTGTATTTAAGTATTTTGGTGATGATTACATAAAATATATTTAAGATACATTGCTGATTATATATACATATATATCAAGGAATGCAGTGGAGAGGGATTTCAGGGGAAAACTTATTTAGATCATTTAGAATAAGAAAATGACATATGTTAGCCTTAAGCATGCTTTGAATCTGTCTAGAACGCCATTAATAGACAGTTAATACGCAAACACTTTTCTTTTTTTGTGTACGCGGGCCATGACGAGTGGCTACTTTTTTTGTAGTAACCAAGTGAGCTGCTCATTGCAGTCTTAACATGCTCTATATCCAGTATGTGCTTAGGTGAATAAATCAAAAGAAATACAGAATGTATAATATAATCAACAATTTCCTTAGGGGAAAAAAAGAGTCTCAAAAAGGATAAGGATGTTGTGAGATAAAAGAGAAGGAAAATAAATTATAGCCTCTTGAGTAAGAATTGTTGTCTCTTTTCTGGTAAGAAATCATAGCAACTATAGTCATTGTAGCTAAAAGCCAAAAGCATATGATATTTGACAGTTTTAATCTTGCTGTACAACAGGCCTGTAAAAAAGCATGAGTTAACTGCTTCTTCCATGTCAGATTTTCTTTGTGTATAAATGGAATAGCCATGCAATCCTTACAGGTCAGCAGAATAGTCTTTCATTTTTTTCCTAGGGCCTAACACAGTGCAAGTGAGGTGCTCTACCGAAAATGTTACAGTAAAAGAAAAAATAATGCATTTAAACTGAATGAGCTGATAAAAGAAACTGAAAGGTATAAAGTTGCTGCAGAAGAAGCATTATCATCTGGAATAATAAAAATCTTCTGTAAACCTTTACTTAAACCAAACAGTTCAGTTCCTGTAATACTGATGGGAATTCAATTAATGGCAAGTTCTCATCCATGCTGCTATAGATGGAGAAAACTCCATGTCACCCTGTCTTTGCAGAGCTTAAGACAAACTTACAGTGGAAATGTTTGTGGATGCATTACGACTCTGCAGGAGTTAGCATGCTGAGAAGCACCTTATTAATTCTAAGTCATAATGTAACCTTTCAGAGAAAACAATTTCAAAATACTCTATGTCATAAAGTTCTTGAACAGTCTATTATCTGTTCCATTTATTAAAAAGTGATTGAAAATTAACTCCTGCCCAGCAATGCTGGTCATGAGTTAATGGGGACAAAGTTCTCTGCTGTGGTATCTAGTGCTGGTAAAGAAAATCTGACATGGAAGAAGGAGTCAACTCATTTTTTTTACCTGAAAGTTTTCTAAAATTCAAACCCCTCACCAGATTAAACTCTAGGACTGAAGGGAAAAAACAAACATACTTTGTTTCAAAACTTACCATTTGTAGCCAGATATTTGTCGTTAATACTTGATTCTTTTCGTCCTGGAAGGAAGGATAATACCAGTAAATACATTGGATGATTATAAAATAGCCAGTTGTGCTAAAGTACCTTTCAAAGCAGTGGGAATTGTTGCCACTTACTTATTGCAACAGAAGTTTTCACAGCTACTTTTTAATTTCAATTTCATATTACCACAGTCAGTCAAACTGTTTCCTGGGGGTATCCTTCTGCCAGACTCTTCCCTGGGGCTCCTTCTTCAAGAAAGAGTCTCCAAAGGCAAGGCAGATTACAGCAGGGGCTGCCTGTATCACCTTTCTTAGGAGCAGCCTCTCACTAATTAACCTTATCCACCAGGTATACACAGGCAGTAGAAAAAATAATGAGCAAAGTGTGGCTAAGCTCAGATGATGGGTGTTGAGGCCGTTCTGAGGAGCTTCTTAACAGGCAAGTAGCACCACTCATGTCAGTGGAACTATACAAAAAGTGTTGCATCAGCTTTACCAAAAAACTCTTGTCAGGGCAGAATATTATTATTCTTTGAAGGCCTTTCCCCCAGACTTCTGTGATTATTTGATGTAAGTTCAGGTGACACAGTAGGCACCTTAATGCTGAAGTTGTAGAGTTTAATTCTTTACTTCTCAGACACAGGAAAATATCAGTGACCTTTTTCTGTGGAGGTACTGTATCAGTATCCACCTGGGTTGTGTGAAGCTAATGTAATATACCATATATGCAGTCAGTATTCCACATTTTCCAATCTGAGCACACAATCCCTGTCCCAACACCAGTCAAAGCTCCATTTACAAAAAAGGGTCCTCCTCCTAAAAAAGGGTCATAGGAAATTCAGCCACCTGTATAGCCTCAACTGCCAGAGTTGTTCATATGTCTAGACCTCATATGTCTAGACCTCTGAACTTAAATCTGTCACTCTTGCACTTAAATGTTGTTCCTAAATACCAAAAAAATGGCCAAGGAATGTTTAATCACATTTCGTACAATAAAAAACCCTTTTTAAAATAGTACACTTTACTAAAGGTCAATACTTTTCCTCTTCTGCCTTGTTTTGTGAACTACTAACCAAAAAGATCTGAGAGACCTTTCATTCCAGCCATTTTAGATCAGCACAATAGAAGGAAGTTATACAGCATGCAAAATCAAATATCCTGCAAGGGACAATGGCATTTTTAAAGCAAGAGAAGCCTTTTGAGGAGCAGCATCAGTAAATGTATGACAGTGTTACTAGGTTGTGTATAATCACAACTAAATGTACAACATACAAACAAGTAGAAAGATTTTAGATAAAGGTCGCCAATGGGCATGAATAAAGTCTACCCTCAAATGCACACTCCTACCTTGCTTTAAAACAAAAAGTAAAATAAAAAATATAAATAATCACAGACCACAGCTAGTCATTCAGCACTTTTCCTCTCTATTTTCTGCTTCATCACCTCTATGAACCTTTTCCAAAACTATCTCAAGTGAACAACTAATTTAAATGGCATCCTGGGGAAACAGCTCTCTAAACATTTGGTTTCAGAAATCCATTATTAAGCTCCACTGCATTTGCATGGTGAAGGCATTGCTGAAGATATCAGCCAGGAAAAGCAGTAATTAATTTGCAATAGTAGCTGTTATTCTCTAGCCACATAAGCATTAATTTGGAACCTCTCTCAACAACCTGCTTGCAGTGTTAGAGCACAACAAAACTAGTTTGCTTGGGATCTTTAATTCATGAATGAAGAAGCAAGCCTTAAGACATCATTCATATCACCATGAACTAAAGTCTAATGAGAAGTGTTGCCAATTAAGAGCATGTAAAATCTACGTGGTTCTATTCATCATAGCCAATTTTAGGTGAGATGTAAATACTGCCAATAACGACTTATCCTCCACAGTTCAATAGCATTTTCTCAAAGCTCTGTGTGCTGTCCCAGGTGAACATGACAAGTTCCTATAAAGCTCAGCACCT
This sequence comes from Gymnorhina tibicen, assembly GCA_013399875.1. Lineage (NCBI taxonomy): Eukaryota > Metazoa > Chordata > Aves > Passeriformes > Artamidae > Gymnorhina > Gymnorhina tibicen. Next base: position 819,131 of record VXAZ01000255.1, read on the forward strand.
GAGCAAAGCTGAGAGCACCGCTGCTGTGTGGTTTCTCTGCACAGGCATAACTGGCTACTCAGAGATGCAGAGCAATTCAGAATCCATTATGTTGTGGGAAGCCTGTTTCAGGACTATTAGCTGAATGGCATGTACTCCTGCATGGTTAAATCCTGAGATAAACTCTCATTTTATTCCCAGTGTGATCTCTTTCTACACATGAATGGCCCCAGCTTTAAATTAGTGATGTTTCAAAAAGTCCTTTTCAGCAGCCAGAGATTGCACTGAAGCCGGAGTGTTGCTGGTGCTTAAGCTGACGCTGTGCCACAGGGATCTGCTGGGAGAGCCTGAGCCCACAGCACAGGCACATGAACTATTTTAGGAGTAGCAGGAAGGAGCTTTGCTATCAGTGCGGATCACAGACCCGGGCTAGAGAGCTACCACTGAGCACTCAAAGTAGCAGAGCTGAGGGGGACAGCAGACTTTTAAACCAGCTGTGCTGCTGGCAGGATGCTGCCTGCCACTGCCAGGCACATGGCAGAGCCATTGCAGGTTGGCATGCAGGACACTGCAAGCATATTCTGAAAGTAAAAAGTTATTCTGAAGTGTGATTTTTCACTCAAACCTAGCTCAAAGAGGCTATTCTGAGAGCACTGACTCAAACGTAATTTGTAGTGTGAAGACAAGCCCTGCATGTAGATGGCCCATGCTGTTTTCACGGTGTTTCTTTCTGTTATTTGAAGCATTTAGAGCCTGAAAGAGGGTTACATATGAACTAACTAATTTCCATTTGGATCGCTATATTTAAGGTTCCATCAGTGTTTGAATCATAAATCCTACCGCTGCTCCTCAGCTATAAAAACCTTATTGCCTGCTGAGGCTTGGTTTATAGCAGTGTTTTGGGTTTTTAATACTATTTGTTGGAGCAAACAATTTCCAACATTTCAGTCATTATTGGATTGACTCATCCATCACTAGAGGAAAGCTTTTTATTTTAGAGGGTTTGTCACTCTCTGTGGCCTCAGGTGAAGCTGATGACAGGTGGGACAGGAGACATCCTGCAGGGTTTCTCCCTGCTTAAGAGAGTTTTTTGGATACTGTTTTGAATGCTTCACAGCAAACTACATTAACACTCTTTTCATCAGAGTGGTGCACTACTTCCCCATAAGATGATGGGTGGGCTTGAAATGCTTCATAGAACTTCACCAGGTTTTGTCACTTCATTTTGTATACACTTAGAGAACACTTCCTGTGTTTTGAAAACAAAACCAAGGCTGCTCCTATTACAAACCTTTTCTGCTATAAAGGAGGAAAGAAAAATGGCTTCACAGTATAATCTGAGGTGTTGGAGAACCTTCCCAACAGAGAATGAGACCAGACACTGTTGTCATGTTGTTTGGATTGGTGTGGTTTTTCCCCCATAACCAGCTGCTTTGGGTTACTTGCTGTTCAGACAGTACTGGCCAAGTAGCCCTGCTAATGAAGAGTTAGGTTTCCTTGGCTCAGTGGGAGGTGGGTGGGAGGCTGCTTTGGCCTCCTCTATCCATAACTGCAGTCAGGATCTGAGAGGACAGATGGCAAATTGCTACTGGGCTGCTTGTCATGCTATTTTGTGGCAGTGCAGTTAATGAAGGGAAAGTAGCTGACATCGGGAGACTTGAATAGTCCTTCATTCATTTTTGAAGGCAGAGGTAATAATTTCTGCAAGTCTTTGAAGGAAATTGCACTGTCTCCATTCTTCCAGTTCCCACTCCTGCTTTTGTCTGTTTTTTTCAATTTATTCAATCCATCAGACTGATCACCTTTGGAAACACAGTTACGAGAGTCTCAAATTCTCCTTCCCTTACCCTGCGTTCATCAGAATATATAAAAGAAGAGATAGAAACTTGACAATGCTTTGTGAAGGGTGTAAGCCTGGACAATATAAACTTTGTAAGGACATGTGCAGACTTTCAAATGGATTTCAACACATGCAGCATCCCCACTAGAAAAGCTATGCGGCAACTGCAAGGGGAAAAATAACTAAAATAAAATTGCATGCCTAGAGAGTAGTATGCAGTGATGTGCAGCATCTAGCAAGAAACACATACTTCCCAGGAGACTACCACAAGGTGATATCCTGACTAAAATCTATGAGCTGTGATTTCTGCACTTCAAATTTAGATTCTTTATGTTTACATGGTTAAATCTCACCTAAATTATAGAAGAAGCTATGTCTCTTTGAACTGGGCTTCAATTACTTTGAACCTTAATAAAGACTTTGTAAGAACATTTTAAGACATCACTTCTTACAGCATAATGCTATGTCCCTGATTGGTACCCTCTAGCAAAACTGAAGCTAATAACTGTAGCCTGAAGTTAACAACACCCTGACAGCCAGTGAGAGACATGTAAGACACTTTCTTTACTGATTTTCACTTTTGTGTGTTTGAATATCACCCTACTGAAACCAGCAGGTCAGTCAGTTCATTAGCTGTTGCTGTCTGAGCACTTGCTCATTAAACATTCTCAACATCTTCTGATCCACAATGTCAAATTACCTGTGCCTAATGGCATTTCGCCCCCGTCATTTAAAATCCTGTTATGTTTAATTTTTGCTTCACACAGCTTGGGGTTTTCTTCTTGTTCCTTTTTAGGGTCATACACTGAGCTCACTAAATTGTATCAGCTGAAAAAGCCTGAATTCCTCCAGGATTAGTACTGAGAGGATGAGCTGCAGGGTGAGTTAAGCACTCATAAAATGGCCAGGTGACAAAAGATTGGTGCTATGTCCATACTTCAGGCATCCAGAATGACAGGATGAATCCAAGATCCTCAAAAGTTATGGAGAGTAGTGAAAGGGCTGCACTTCCCATCCCTGCCCGTGGTGCTGGTGCACAGCAGCACCCTGTGTGGCCAACCTGCAGGAGAGGCCAGAGCAGTGTCTGCTCCAGCTTCCCCCACCTGCAGCCCTGGGAGCACCAAAGGGACCTCTCGGTCTTCCCACACTAAGTCAACGTGGGGATCTATTGCAAATATCCTCTCCTCATGTGCTGAGGTTAAAGCTAAACTTTTCTATTAAAGGTGGCTCAAGGCTTCTTAGTCATGCTGGCAACACTGAATTTTGCTATCTCAGTGGTGAGGATAAAAATCAGTTACTTAAAAAAACCATCCTGGTACTACTGCAGGGCCACTGAAATGAAGACTGCAACTGCTGGCCAAGGACTACCCCTGATCACCCATAGGCATGGGCTGGAGCTGCAGCCAGTCTTGATCTTGAAGAATGCAGTAGAGGGAATTGAGAATTTTGGGGAGGTTTGTATAGGAATAAAAAGCCAAACAAAGAGTTGTCAATGTGAAACAGGTTGTTCAAGCAGTATAAAGATGAAGAAAAAGTCAGTGGACATGATTTGTGAGATAAAAGTTTGAAATTCCTGATGCCTCTTCCCCATCTGACTTCCCTTTCATCATAAAAGGAATAGGCCAGTACAATTACCCTTCACTTCTCCAGTGGTCAGCAATAGAGCTTTTTATATAGTAAAATGATTTTGACTCAGCTTACAGTACATATTTCCAATTATGCAGAAAATGCTGTGTAAACAGTTATTACCACTGCATAAATAATATTAATAATATTCCATGATCCAGCATGTGAGATTCAACATCAGGAACAGACCACAGAATGTTTCTGATTTCTTAAAAATAGGTGCAAAAGACAGAAAATTATTCAATAAAATGTCAGAAGTGAAAAATATAAGTTTTCACTGTTGCACTGCATTTTTTGAGACCATTTCAAACTCTTAAACACACATTTTTATTTGGTGTTCTGACTTTTGCCATACCAGTGACATTTTTGTCTAAAAGCAGAGCTCTGGCATTTATGGCTCAATCTTGTAGTGGTACAGCCTCCTGCTGGGAAAGCGAGGCTCCTTCAAAACTACAGCAACTGTTGCAAACTGTTGTTCAGCCAGAGTTAAACAGCACGGTCGGGATGTTGTGCCAGTTCTGCACGACCTGGCCTTGGGGTGTTAATGTAAAACGAGGGCCACTCCCTTTACATCAGCTGCTAATTTGCCCTGATTCTGTTGGTGCGAAGAATCTCCTGAAAGTTGGTCCTCATTATTTTATACTCAGCGCCTAACTAGTGGTATTAGTGAAAGCTGAAGATTATTTAGGACATCACCTGCTTTTCCACATTCCACTGCAAAGCAAATTTAGCCCGAGGCACCTTCACAGCTAGGATGATACCTGCCTGACTCTTGCCACCTGCTAACTCAGACTCTGGCTCCTTCAGACCTTTAGGGATAATTGCAGCTGTGCTCAGGATTTAGTTAAGTATCTCCTTTAGCATTAAGGTGAGTTTTATAGTGGTCTCCAAAACCCTGCCTGAAAATATCTACATTACCTGGTGTGCTTCTTGATCTTTGATTTAATTTTTTCTAGCTTTTTTAAAATCAAATAATTAAACTATAAAGGCCAACCAAAATGTGAGTAGTTAATTAAAATTAAATTTGAAAACTTCTCTTCCACTGAGCTCTTAGGTTTATTAGATTTGTGATGGATGGCATATGAATGACTCTTCATACAGTCTGCATGCTGGAGGTCTTTGAAATAAAGAATGGCTCAGGAGAATTGCTCCTGACTGGGAAAAGTGGAGTTTTGTTGATAGAGATAACATAGACTGGAACAGATTGCTGCCATTATCCATTTTGATTTTTTAAGAAAGTTGACATTGGACTGTAAATTTAATGAGGAACAAGGCAGTAAATGGCTATTCTGGGACTAACTGAGATACTTAAGCGTTATATATGGGAAACAGGCAGAATTTCCCTCTAGGGACACCTCCTCCACACATTAATTTGTGATACAGTGAGTAAAGTTTATTGAAGTCCCCTAAATGTTTAGCTTTTTCCTGGTTTGGGCTGGTTTCACTTATTCAGTTGTTCTTATTTCAACCCATGTGTTTTACCTTTTCTTTCTGGTTCTCCTCCCCAGCAGGGGAGGGGCCTGAGTGAGCAGCTGCGTGCGGTGTTTAAGTTTCTGGCTGGGATTAAACCATTCCAGGTGTATTCTCAAGTCAGCCTGCTGTCCTAAGCACATTCCACAACGCTGAAGGGCAGAGTGGCAGTACCAGATGCAGTGACAGCTCCTCTGTTCCCTGTCTGAATCCTGTGAGTGGTGGGGCAGATCTGAACAAGAACCAAGGCTAGAATGTATAGCAGGAAAAAATGCAGCAGTACAGCATTTGTGGCAAAGCTGAGTGAATAGTGTTAGGGCTAATGACTGTTGTACGTGTTAGCTCAATTTTATAAACAAATTTAAAATATTTGTAGGACAGGGCCATTGTTAATCCAGTGAAGTTTCCAGTACGGGACAGGTGGGATTAAGATCTGATTCTGCACTCTCATTCTATTTATTTTTTGTTTTGGAACCAAGTCCTAAATTCAGTAATTCATCTGCCTGACCATATTTACTAGAACTATTTTTTCTATAAATCAAGGAGTAGGCCCCACTTACTAGAAATAATGTTGGATAAACCAAACATTCCAGCTCAAGTTACCTCTCCTTAGCAGAGTGCTCTGTTGGTTTTACTTCTTGCTGTTACTTCAATTTTGTGCAGCTTCTCACCTTCAAAATATGCCCTATCTTCATAAATGTTTCCTTAATTAGCATGTAATGTTTAAAGTTCAAGATATGGAAGCTTTATTTCAAAGCAATGCCTACTTACATAATTTTCCTTTGAAATGCACTCATCCAGGCTGGCCTATGTATATACATGTAATGCCAATTTTTAAATTACTTTATGCAATATGCTGCTTAGGGTTTATTGAGCATTTTCCCGTCTTGATAGTTTGTAAACGTGTCCCATCCAAAACACAGGAAATTAACATGTTCAGACTATTTATTCTCTTTTGAGGTTTTTGTTAATTCAATTATTATAAATATGAATATATGAGTAGAAAATCAACAAATGGATTTTTTAAAAATTACATTGTAAATCTTCCCTCCAACCTACTAGTACATTATTTTCAGCAAATTAAACTCAAGGAACATTGTGCCTCTCTACCAAGAGAAGGCCCAGGCTGAGCAGAGCAGTGTGAGCTCAGTGTGGATGGGAAGCAGCCCCTGGTCCTGGGACAGGGGGTGCAGAGGCCGTGCTTGAGCCACAGCAAGCTCCTGCTTCCATGGGATGGAAACTGCAGGAGGATGGTCTGCAAGTCACTAGGCCACACTCCTGGGGAACAGCATCCAGCAGCTGGGAGGTAGGGAATGGGAGAGGAGGAAAGGAAACCTCCAGGTGAGAGTGGTGGACGGGTGCTCTAGTTTACAGTTCTGGTCTGTGTTAAACACTTGAGCCAGCACATATGTAATACAAGGTTTACTATGAGCTTACACACAGTTACAATTCAGACTTAGTAACTGTAGAGTTTGACCTATGTGGAAGTCTGAAAAAAATGGGGATTTTCAGGCATCTGTTCTGCACAGGTATTGAAGCCAGGAGTTCCTCTGTCCCATGCACTGTTCAGGTGTACACGGAGTGAAAGAAAACAGTGAGGAAGTAAACCTGAGTACAGCAGACAAGTATGCTTCTGCTTAGAGCTAAAGTTCTGTGAAAGTTGAAAGGTTTCTAAAGTTAAAATGCTAAAATATTACTAGAGCATTCTGTGCTGCTGGATAGGAGGATAGGAGTAGATGTTCGTTTTTGGCTTTTTGAATATCTCTTTTTTTTTCTTAAAAATTAGAAAAATACAATTCGAATTTTACCTGGGTTAAGGTTGAGTTTGGAGTATGAGATAAGGAGTCAGATTACTTTGGTTAACTTAATTCAGGTGAACTCTGAGGGGGGTTGTTTGTTTTGCTTATTTTTTTCAACTTGCACTGTTTGTGTCTGAAAAAGGCCAGCATTTTCTCCACACCAGCGTGTCTTACACGCTTTTGCAAAAAGCATTTGCTTTCTCCCTAGTTACTTTATATTGCTTTAAAAGAAAGGCAGTTTGCTCAGACCATACACAGGTCTCCCCAGATGGATGCAAATCCAAAAAGCAAAAAGCTGCTGCAGAAAGAGCATAAGAGTGACCTTAACCCTGAGCAGAGCATCTGTGTGAGGAGCCTTCTTAGGATGTAGGAAAACCTTTGTGTTCCAGATATCCTCTATTAGGTCTGAGAATTGTTCTGCCATTAGCTGTACCAGGGCTTTGTCCTGGCAGTGGGCTGGAGAAGTGGCTTTCACCGAGTTCCAGGAAAAAGAAGCTGAGATTATAAATATGTGTAAGAGCCTCATGATGTACCATTTTTGTTACCATGGGGACGTAATTGTAACAGCAGTCTGTCTTTTCTTTTTTTCAGTACATCATTGTTAACAAGAGATTGTATTTAGATATGAACACATTCATCTTTGCAAAGACAAGCGGGGATAAGGCATACAAAATGAGCAGAGTACAGCATAACTAATCACATACATCAGCACATCTTGTGTGAAAAAAATATTTTTTGAAGAGCAAGTTGCATTTTTCAAGTTACCTTATGAATTTCCATGATTAATTGCTGGTTTCACTCAGTTCAATTTTAGAATACAGCATAGAGTTTAAAGTGCAGTTAAATTTATTGCAAACATGCAAAGTAATAACTGTGTTCTGTTGCTTTATTTACAAATAAGTCTTGATGCCAGCATATTTTGTAGCAGACTCCTGTTGAGAGGACTGAACCCTGACTTAGTGTTAAATACTGGCTCTAGGTGCTGATTACCATTGCCACTCTGACACAGATAGGCATCCCAGCTCTGAACACATGCTGGAATCTGGGAACTACCAACCATTCCACAAGTTACGATCAAGCAATAGAGCCCCCCTAGCCCCACTTATTACATAGTGTTAAATCCAGAGGGAATCGAAGCCTTTGAACTCTGAAATAGAAAGATCAGGTTGTTACACTTGAATGTACCAGCAGACTGAAGTGGAAGGAAAGTGTGTGTGATTTCTTCAAGGAGAGAAGAGGAAGTTATGGAAGAACAAGGAGCTGAACCCAAAGCTTCTCTTCCTCTCCCTGTGTGTGATCAGAGCACACAGCTCCAGCACCAGCCTGCTGCTAGTGTTCAGCTATCCTGTTTTTGTGAGTAACAGCAACAAAAATTTCCACACCTGACCAGAGCATATTTTCCATGATTTAGCACCAGCTGAAACCTTTGAGGAACACCAGAGCCACAGAGACAGAGGCATTGTACTCAACCACGAGGAATAGCTCTGTGCACTACAAATGGACATAGGTAAAGCCAGCTTCAGAGGATCAGATAGCAAAGTGCTATTACTCATCCCAGACAGTTTCTCTAACTATACTACATCCTACCTTCATCCTTCCAAGTATAGGAAAATTAAGCAGGAAGGAGTTGCTCCAAAATTGCTGTGATATGTAACATTACCCGTGATCTTCGATGTCTTGGGCTCTCTGTTCAATCTAGGGTACAGCACAGGATTTTAAAAAACTTCCTGGGAAAGGGCAGAGTACAAAATACATTACTTATCCTGCTGAATGTCTCTCCAACTCTTGACACAGAAGTATTGCTAAGACACTTCAGTAACTCAGAGAAGATGAATCATATTACAGAGGTTCTAGTTATTCCTTACCCTACATCCTCTGATGGACGCATTTGAGAAAAACTCTTTTTTAAGGGTCTTCCTTTCCTGCTTTCCCTGAAAATCCATACTGTCCCCACTTCTCTTATATGCCTGTAGAGGATCACTTACAAAGGCACTGAGAAACTGTGAGCTTATCTGAGAGGAATACTTTGATGGAAATCAACCACATCTCTGTTTCTTCACAAATGCAGCAAGCATCATGACTGAAATGTCAGAACACCTACACAGTCCTTCAGGCTGCTTTTTCCGCAACACAAAAGAGCAAATTCTCCTCTGTGAAAAGATTATTTCTGTCTGTGGGGACAGAGATGGAGTGAGCTCTCCAAAATCCATAAAAATGCTCATCTGAATTTCTTGAGCTCTGCCAGTGCTTATTACTTTTTCTGTCCTCATTCTTGCATTTAGTAGTTTTGGAGATGGTGGGTAAGAGGCCTCATCCCTTCCTTCCTTCCTCTCAAACCCTAAACCAACACACCTGTGTAGTTACTGAGAGTAATTAAGGGGATGCCGAGCACAGAAATGTGCAAACACTCCTGACTGAATGCAGAAAAAAGCCAATAAAAGTTCCAAGTAGCAGTGCTGTATAATTAAACATGTGCGTGGGTCCCCCAACTCTACACATGGTTATTGATCATCTTCCCTTCAGGGTAGTTTTTTATGAGAAGCAGACAAGGAATGAGGAGACGGGATTATAAACCATGCAAATATGGCTTCATATCACTACCAGATGATTTGGGAGGGATGAACTGGATGAATATCATATTCTTATCCTGCTGCCAATGACCAGCAGCATGGCTTCATGCCATGCTCTTAGTGCTTCGCAGTTAGCTGTTGTTGAAGCCAGGGTTACCAGCCTTACCTTTTTACAAATCCAATTCCAGTTGCAGTAACAGGCATGAAAATGCAAGCACAAGTGAAGGTTAAATCTGAATAGACTTTTACTTCAGGCTGCTTCTGGATAGTCTTGGAAAATAAATCTTTTAATTTTGAATAAATTAAAAATAAACTGGCTAACACAGTAAAATTATTTAAGTAATTAAAATTCTGAGTGAATTTTAAAAGATTTCTTTTCTATATAAGTGCTTGTACAAATAGGCTCCCCGCTGCCAACCCATTGTGAGATCTTTTTTTTAAAATCTTTCTTTCTTTTCCATTTTTGCAACTCACAGATATATTTAGATTGGGAACAGCTGGATTGTTTAGTAGTCTATTCAGGCAAATATGGTGAAGAGTTCAGGAGAAACTGAAGAATTCACATCTGTATCGTCTAAATTTGAAGTAATTAACATTTGAATGTTCTTACGTTAATATGCTGTTCATAGATATAGAATTGTTTGCTTACAATGCATTGACAATACTTTGTTCAACTGCTGTCAGCAATATTAGATTTGTAAATGATGGGAAACTTTTGATAGCGTGTGCTTTGCTGAGAGAAAAGCAGGCGCTGTATCCGCAGGCCTCTGAGAATGCAGCCCTGAGCAGAGACAGAACAGAAACAGAAATACCACCTTGCTTTAGCAGCACTTCCTGCCTTCCCTTGCCATCATCCCCAAAATTGCTGCAGCACATTCCTGCCAACTCGTAGACCCACACAGATCACACTACAGGAGTGGGGCTGAGGCCATGATGGTTACTTGGAAGTTGCTTTTCCCCACATAATTCACCCAGCCCCAGCATCCTCCCACAGCACTTCCAGAAGCCTTCCCAGAAAAGAAGTGGGTTCAGCAGGGGAAGCCACCTGCATTTGAACTCCCTTCTCATGCACGTTGACACTGCAGCCAGAGGCAAATCACACCCAGGAGGAACCCAGGCAGCTCCCATCTTTCTGTGCACAGCAGAAGAGGCTTTCCCGAGGAGCAGCAAGTTTATGGAGCATGTAATTGGTCTGTGCGAGCAGAGACCAAACCGCACACACGGGGACAGGGCTCCTCCTCGGCTGGGACTGAGCCCGTGGCTCTCCCAGGAACACGGCAACAGGGAAACCATTTACCAGGCACACGGGGCTGCAAAGGCTCATCGAGTACTTGTACTTTAGGGAGCTGCATCCTCGGCCAGTGCAGGTCAGTGGAGTTCCACTAGCCAAGGACATTTATGAAGAAAAATACGGGTCTTTCAATCTTTTCATTCAAATTGCCACAGACCGTAACAAGCTGATCCGTGTCAGTCAAAACAAAGCACATGAACTTGTGTATTAAATGGTGCCATCCCGTATTGTCTAGTATTTGAACATGACAGTCTTTTTTAAGAAAGAATGAATGAAAGAAAGAAAATGAATATTACAAGGAGTATGTTCATTTCAGTCCCAAACGTCTGTGAATTAAAAGCTTTGTATAAGACCAAGTATTAGCCAGATCTGACTCCCAGGAATTACGTCTTGCACTGTAATTTTGTTTCATTAGCTGATTAGTGAGGACTACTAACAATTATTAGATGATGTGACTTTGCAGCTTCTCTTGTTCTAGTAAGAGGCCCTGTGTAAAATGTGAAGCCTTTATATGGTGGTCCCTGTGCTCTACAGCAGTGTCACAGAAAAGTCAGTTTGCTAGCACCTCAGCCATGCTTTTCACAGGAAGGCTGCAAGCCTTTTTCATCATAAGTGACATAGGAATAGATGTTTAGTCACTTTTAAAGTTAATGGGGCATCCATACCAATGCACTTAGAAAACAAAAAAATGAGGTACTGAGTTTTTATGATTTGGGCTGATATTTATATCACAAAGAATAAGAAAAATGTTTGAGAAACTGCTTCACTTTACTCATGTTAAGAAGAAAACCCATACAAACAGAAAAACCCCAGCTGATTTGTATTACAAAAAAGTTCCAAACACCTCTCCTGTGGAACCAGAAAGCAGAATAGAAGTTCTGATTTTCACATACAATGAACATCTCTAATGTCCTCGAGCGAACTATTATCAGGAGGTTTTTTTATAGCCTTTAGTCAGTCCCTTTTTCCTTCCTGCAAACTGTCTTTAATTAGTGTACATTCATTGCTTCCCATTCCATCCTACACATCCTCCTGTGTTTAAAATATCCTTCCAGATCTAACACTGGTTGAGAAGACTAGGTAAAAGAAAGATGCTGATGTAACAGTTAAAAAATCCAGAAGATATTTAGAAGCACAGGAAAGATGGACAAATATCACAGAAATAAGGTTGCAGTTGCTCTTAGTGTATTAATATCTCACCACAGTAGGTAGGGAGAGGTCCTGTCTGCCTGTTAAGGTAGATCAGTTATCAGAATATTTTAGACTCTTGTCTGATCTGTTCTTCATATTTCATGGAAAAATAGAATACTCTGTTTTCTGTTATAACCAGTAACTTTCATGGTATCTAACTAAAAATATCAGAAAGCATATCCCAGCACCTTTCCAGTTTTCTAAACCCTCAGGAATAAAATGTGGTGGAATGGAAATGGCTGCAAGATGAAAGTGCAAACAGTTTCTCCCTTTAGTATGGCAGGGAAAAAGATCAAGCAGCAAACTGAGAAGAAAATAAAGCTTGGAGAGATATTTTCTAATGTACACGAATGTTAAAATTAAAAGAATAATGCAGATTTGATGAGCTTCTGCCACAGCCATTGTTTGCAAAGAGGCTTCTGAGGCCTGATAAACAGCTTAGGAATTTTGCTAGCACCATTTTTCAATGAGCCTCTTGATTTGGTTGTTTTATTCGTTTTTCCAGATTTAAATTTCTTTTTTTCCTTTTTTTTTCCTTTTTTGGCAGGGAAGATGTTTGTTTTATAGTCTGTTTCTTTAGAGAAGCTATTCTGCTTCTTTGAATGACAGCATAATTTTCCTTTCAAAATATTTCACATGACTATCTTGCCTAGTGGGTCTGGGGTATTGGACTGCAAATACAGAATTGCAGATCCTTATGCAGAGGCTTTGCAAAGCATTGTGTCTAAGTCATTGAAGTCAGTTGGATCACTTCACTGTGTAAAATGAAACAAGGACAAAAGCCCATGACTATATAAAACTAAGTCATGCAAGTAACCAAGGGCAATGTAGGATAAGCAAACTTTGACTAAGTTCAGATAAACGTAAAAAAGTTTGCATGCTTTCATTTATCCTTTGGTCTGCACAAGTGAGTTGAACAGCCTAAAGGAAGGGGATTTCTCTTGAGATTCTGCTGCTGCTCACTACATACAAACAACTATTCAGCGCTTTTCTTTCCCCTAACTAGAAATTTTATAAAAAGAAACAGGAGAACCTGGGAAATAAACTAAAACTGTTGTGTAGTAAATGATTTAATTAGCCAGCAAGTGTCTGCAGGAACCATGAGAGATTCCTGACTAAATAGTGTTATACAACATAAGTAAGAATTTGAATATTCATTTAGATAAATAGCTTAATTCAACTTTCTTAAATAAATTATTAAATGTTGATTCTTCAGCTAGTAAAAAAGTTTAACTAATTTATGATCAGAGTAGACTAAAACGGTCACGCTCATACCCACCAAACTGTTTGTCACCATGAGTCTTGCTGAAGAAGTCACAAGCTAAGATAGTATTGATCCAGCATTCTCCCAAGTTTTGCAACTTGAATCAGAGATAGACCTTGCTTGGGATTTTTGAAATATATGACATTTTAAGTGAAGAACCACCACAGGTAGTTCTGTGAGCAGTTTAAGCTAATCTGAAGCCAAAGTACAGGTCATGTAGAGAACTGACTCCCCAAAAAAGGTCGAGGTAACTCTTACTCAGAGAGGCATTGGTGCAAGCCAAAACTGTGGGAGCATGAGCCCAGAACTCAGTGAGATTTCTTCCAGTAGCTAAGGCCAAGATCAGCTTAAGACACTTCTAAAGTGCTGCCCTAAGTTCCACATAGAAAGCTGGTAAAAATTCTAGATTCATACCAGAAAGCTGCAAATCTTAAATACTGAGAGTGAACCGCTGACAGCTACTCTAAAAACAAGTTCTGCCATGTGGGTTTACCAAGACTTCATTCTCTAGTTTTCTGCTATTCAGAAATATACACAGATTCCTGCAAATGGTCCAGAAATCTGGAATACTTCACCAAAAGTATCTTTTTGTTGTGTAACCCATTTTACTGAAGAAGAGGAGGTGTCTCATTTTTCTAGAAGCGTTTTTTAGTACTGTTCCCATGTTGAAAAATAGGAAGTTATGCTTAGATGTTAGGAAAAATCTACCATGATGGAAATTGAATACTGAAACAGGCTGCCCAGTAAGGTTGTGGAAACTTTTGCTGTGGAAGTGGTCAGCACTTGACTGGACACAGTCCTGAGTAACATTATCTATTTAAGACATCTTTGCAGTAAGGGAGTGGACAAGATAAACTCTAGAGGCCCTTTCCAAACTAAAATAAGATTGTGATTTTTCTACTTACTTAGCTAGCAGTAAAAATTGAGTTTGAATGATTGCTCTATATCTCAGTGTATTCCAGTTTTTCATGTTTGTGTCTCTAAGCAGTCATTTGCAGTATGCATGTCTGACCCTTTAACATTAATTTCTAAGGTTTCATTTTCTGACTTTTGGGGATGAAATATCCTCCCATACTTTTCTCTCAATTGTATTAACTTACAGTTGATACAGATATGTCTATTGTAAAAATGCCAGGCTAGGCACAAACTTCACACCCTCATGCTCACTGCATTTGTTTTTCTATGCCATTCACTATTCTGTGTGAGATGTAGCAGAGTAGGAACAGCACTGCTGCTGTGTCTGTTCCTAGTGTTCCCTCTAAACCAATAGGCAGTGGCTGAATATTCTCCTCTGATACTATTATTGGGAGGGATGTCACAAGAGAAAACAACACCGTTAGAAGGCATTTACCTCCATACAGTGTTTAAAAATGTGGTGGCTGTAATTTTTTCCAGTGAGGAAATTATATAATATCGGTGTATTTCAATAATCTGTTTCTCAAAAATGTATATGCTGGAAATTTTCCTAAGCCTAAATTAGGTTAAGATTCCATACCAGCACTGAAATACCAGACAAGCAGAAGCCAAATACCAGTTTTATGTGCAGACTGAGGGGTTTCCATGAGGTGAGAAGTAGAGAAAACTAAGTAGCTTCTCTACATTCTTTATTTTCATTGCCATTGTACTGAAGCTATGACCATGAGCAGCCATAGCCCCTCTTCCTCTCCTTCCACTAAGCTATGCCTTAGTCTCTGTCTCAAGACTTTTCTTTTTGAAGTCCGCTCTTTCAAACCTCTTACATTCCATTTTGCATGCCATCCTCTTCCACCTTTCTTCCAAATTCCTTTGCTGTATCTCAGGCCTACCATGTACTTCCTCTCTAAGCACTCCCTTACTTTCCTAGCTCTCCTCTTCGGTCATGCACCCCCAAACCGCATTTTTCTCATGCTGCCACTGTTTTTCCTCCCCATTTAGAAACATTTGGTATCATTTACTATGCCAGCTTGCATTCTCATTAGACAATTAATTAACTCTGTTTTCTAGTGAACTACACTAAGCTGGGGCAATTGGCACTTAGAGATCCCTCATTATGTACTGCTGATACTAGCATGCATATTAATGTGCAATACCATTAAAAGAAAAACATATCTACAACCATGGGGTAGAAAATTTCTAGTTTTATTAGGACAGGTTAAAACTAGAAATATAAGATAGGAAACCTTCACTGTATTTAGAAAAGATTTCATATAGTATCTCCCTTTTCCTGTCAGCAAAGTCAGAGTGGAATGGAAGAGGCTTCACATAAGGAATAGCAGCAACCAGGATCCAGCCTGGCTCAATCTGTTCTAGCAGGGATTTGATGAATTGGCTCTGGAGAGGTCTCACTCCCAATTAGACTCAGTGGCTATCAGCTGAAAAGCCATTAAAGTGAATATATAAACTACAGGAAAGTATGATGGTGGCATGTTTTGTTTCTAGCTTGTTAAACCAGTAATTGTTATTGCAAGTAGCTGTCATTCCCACCAGCATTTGCTTCGTGTTGACAATGAAGAAAACTCATTTGTTTTATAGACTGAAGCTTAATTTACTTCATGGTTGGTTTCTTTCTTTGGCTGTCAATCCCAGATCTCTGAGAAAGAAATGCAGTGAATTTTATGGCAAGCAGAATGAACTGTAACTAAACAGCCAGTACAAAAACTAATGTTTCTGACTGACTGTGAAGGGAGTTTCTTGAAAGGCACAAAGGATCAAAAGCTCTCTTTTGAACCATATTAGCTAACACTGCTAGTCATTGGCTGCACCCAGACCGGCTAGTGATCTGTGGGTATTCTCCTTGCATTTTGTATGGGTTTTAATTAAATTTGACAGCTCCAGAAGAAATTAACTCTGTGTCTTGAACTTTAAGCATCTGATGGGAAGATAATGGAATTTTGAGGTTAACTACAGTTTTAAGACTGTAACTTCCTTATTAGCTGTCATAGCTAGTTGAATTCAGTAAAAACAAACACTGTAATGCCACTTATATGCTGAATTGCATCTCTGTGCCACTGTGACAGAGTGAAGCTTAAATTAGTCATATTTGAACCCAAAAACCCTACAGTGCATTGTACAAGTACAGCACAGGAATATCTATTGATATACTAATCAAGTGTGGTTGCAAATACAGTAGCTATTTAGGCATATAGAATGTAGCTACCTTGTCTACATACCAAAAGGAATAACATAACTTGGATTTTGGCCAGGATTTCCTCTCTCCTCGGTCTTCCAAAATACGCAGCTCTTAAGTGACCATGAGAAATCAAGAACTTTGGTTCTGCAAATCCCTCCCAGACTACACTGCTTGTTGGTTCTAAGGACAGTTAAGGATTCCAAAGGCAAAGCATGCATTTCGAGCTCCCCTTGAAATATTTTGTGCTGCTAAAAATGTTGGGAATTTTTGACAAGAGATCTAAGAAAGAGGTAAACTGTACTTCTAAGTTTAGTTCTTTAAAGAGGCAGACAAAATTTGGCATTGTGTCTTGAACTATTTGTGCTTTCCAATCTCTTGTAGCCTTCCTTTGCTATCTCAAATGTCCCTTCTAGGAAGGAAAAATCCACCCTTTGAAACAGTTTCCTGTAAGGTTACAGACTTACCACATCCATGATCTGCATGAGGCTGAGAGTGAAATAGACAGTGAGTGGCTGGGAATCATTTGCAACTGGTCGCTCCAATGGATTGTAATTTTTCAGCAGCTCCTTGTAAAGCTTCCTTTGGAACTCTCCTTGCAGGGACTCTTCGGGCACAGGAATAAATAGATAAATAATAAGGATTCTACATCAGAAAAAGCTCAGGCATGCTTTTTCACTCCTATCAGATATTATGTATCTATTATTACACCTGCTGCATTCCCAGAAAAATGCCACTGTATTTCAAATTGTTCATTATCTACTACAACAAAATCCTAGTTACAAATGTTCGTCCCAGCCTGTAAGGGGGGTTGCCTCTTTGATCATTTCTTGACTGGCCAGGAGCAATACATTCTAAACGCTAGCGGTGCTTTCTCAATGTACGCACTCTTTGGTCCAGCAGCAAGAAGTGATGAAGAGGAAATACAGTACCTGTGATTTGACACCTGTCCTTGCATAGCTATAACCAGAAAAGCAGAACAGAGATACGCAGAGGGCATCAGCAAGACAATGGGAGAAAAATGGCCACAGGTTAGACTGAACACTGCTCTCAGGCTGCTTCAGACAGAGAACTCTTTGGGGCAAGTACTCTCCGCTTTGTTCCCTGTTCATGCGGTTATAAATGAAGTGGGGTACGGGATTCCTGGCAGAGATGATAGCCATGCTAATATTAACATTAATATAAATGCTAATATTCGGGGATTTCTGTCCTTTTTACACTTCAAATCCAGGGAGGATCCTTATTCTGCCGTCTTTCTGTGGAGGGAAGGAGCAGGTCTACATGAATGGAACAGAGTAAACCAGGGAAGGAGGCAGTTTTCGAATGAAGGGAAATGTGCGACAGGGTAGGAACAGGTGCTCTGGATGTGAGCCCTTCCTGTCCCACTCCAGAAGGACTTTCCTTTTCCCAATATTCTAGTCCTGAACTCCCCTCACAGAAAGCCGCAGCCTCTGCTCTGGGGCAGCCACCATTTAAGTCCCTTGACGGAGTTCGCTCCCCAGTCCCCACCGTCCGTCTCCCGTGTCCCCTTCCCGGCAAGTCCCAGCGCTCGCCTGCCCTCAGCGCGGCCCGGGACGGGGGCGAGCCCCGCCGCAGCGGCGAGGCTCNGCCAGCAGCCACACCGCCAGCTCCTGGAGGCCCATCCCGGGAGAGCCGACGCTGCGAGGGACGGACACGCCAACAGCAGCGGCGGCTTCTCCCGCCGCGGAGCCCCGCCAACCCCGAGACGCCGATCCGGGCCGCTGGGAACCGCCGGCGCCCCGGGCACCTCTGGCAGCTCGGCCCCTTCCTGCGCCCGCACCAGAGCTCGCCCTACGGCGCCGCCAGCCCGGGCGGAGCGGAGCAGAGCGGAGGGATGCTGACGGCCCGCCTCCGCGCCCTGCCTCTCGCCTGATGGATTTCCCTCCCTTCCCTAATCCTCGAGCGTCTCCGGGCCGGAGGGGAGGGAGCGGAGCCGCTCGCAGGCTGCTGCGGCAACCGGAGCGATGCGGTGCGGCTGGGCGAGGGGGCCCTGGCATTATAGAGCCGAGAGCGGGGGCGGCCCCCTCCCCTGCCGGCAGCCGCGCCCGCCCGCACCCGCTGCCCTCCCCGAGCCCGCAGCGGCACCGCGGGGAGCCCCGGCTGCTCGGGGACGGGAGAGCAGGGAAGGGGAGCCGGACGGCCGCCCCGGGGAGCACACTCTGCCCGCGCTGCCCCAAAAACCAAAGGGCATCAGCCCCCCTCAACCCCCCACCCTCCCCGGCTCTCTTCTGCACAGGTCATTCTCCTTCGCCATCGGCAGCGGCTGCTGCTGTTGCGGGAGGCGTGAATTAGCCCAACGGGCAGCAGAGTGCCCCGAGCAGGATAACCGCTGCCGGGGCTGAGGCGGGCAGTGGAAATGGAAGGCAGCCGGGGTAGGGACCAGGACAGGGTCAGTCCTTGCTGGCCTCACCCAGCAGAGCTTGGCTTAGGTCACATCTGGAGGAGGAGGGCAATTGCCAAAATGATGTTGCACACATGGCTGCTAAGTCCCCAGCAGAGATGCAGGGCTGATCATCTCAGGTGCTGGATGTTTTGTCTAGATATGGGAAAAAAGCCATGGCCGAGGGGCATTGTGTTTAGTGCTTGACAAACACATGACACTAAAATGGTGGCTGAGCTCCTGCCTGGTACAGGTATAATGCACCATACTCGGAAAGCAGACTTAGAAAATTCAATGCATTTTGTTGATTGTGTGGTTCCCATCTGCAACTCTGAGTGCAGTTTTGAGACCTTGGATGGGTTATTTCTTTCAGTCCAAATCCCTGCCCTTCAAATCCAGTTGCTACATTTAATGAATGTCCTAGGCAGCTGCACTTAAAAAGGAATGGTATTGAAGAGTGTCGTCATTTGCAAGGGGTAACTAAGTGCATGTTTTCCAAATGATCATCAAACAGCTATTTATTAGTCCATGTTAATTCTGAGGTTTAAAAATCCAGGTTATCTGTTTTGGCTTAAGCACTGACCTAATTTATGTAGCTACTGTTTAAGTATTTTTAAATGTTGAGCACAAAAGCAGACGCATCTTGGGGCAACCTGAATAGTTAACCACGTTGGTGCATCATGTGTTCCAGCTGTCACATACAGCAGGACTGAAACCTTCCCCTTTTCAAATGAGCCAACATGGCAAACAACTTTACCAAGGGGTAGCGGAAACCAGCAAGTGGTAAAGCTAACTCTCCAAAAGCCAGGTCATAGCTGGTGGTTTTCTGGGTTTTGGTTGTTTTTTTATCCATGAGATACTGACCTTTTTGAACCATCCAGCAGACAGGAGCGAGTTGCTAGGGGAGCTCTGTGTTATTTGCAGAAAAAACAAGTGTTATTATTCATTTGTACTTCAACCTTCCTGTGGCAGTGCTCTTAATATCTGGATTTTTGCCTTATCTCATTTTGGAAAGAAGACTCGTTTTCTTTCCTCCTTCTCCTGTTATCCACTGCTGTTTTGGACAGGTGCCCCAGATATTTTTGGGTGTTCAGTAAACAGCATGAATTGTTCAGGCAAGAAATTTGGAGAGGAAATCTACAGTTCATGGCTGACCTCTACTGTTGGCTCATTTTTTTTGCTCTACATGTTGCTTTGTTGAAAACTGCCTCACTCCCCCTGTGATGAACACAGGGTCAGCACCCACCGTGCACAGCCCAAGGTCTCCAGGGCTCAAATGGCAAACCCTTCAGGGGATGGTGCTGAAACCCCAAATTCCTGTAGTATAAGCAATGAAATAATAATTTTTAACTATTTCTTTGATAAGTCTTGATTTATATTTTGTTTGTGGCAGTCTTGTTTTCATCTGATGTTAGCAAATTGAATTTTATAGGCGCTGCAGGAATTCATCTGATATTCTTTAATAGCAATCGGCACCTCAACTCCTTGATTAAACTGTGTTCGATCAGGTGCATTCCTACTAAAGGTTTTACCTTTCAAGTCAGAGATTCTGCTGTGAATGCACACAAATGGCAGGAAGAGGTCTTATCTGCTTTCTGTAGACATCCTGGCTAATAAAAGTTAATTTCACTAACATTTATAGATATTGTGTAGATACTAGCAAAGAAAGCTTAACAAACAGCATACAGAAGTCCTCTAAAAGCCTTTATTTATGGCACTAGTTATCTTTGTAGAATCTAGTGTTTATAACTTAAAAGCAAGCTGTACAGTCTGTGGCCAGCAGAGGCTCTTTTTTTGCCTCCAGGGCCCACCGGAGACAATACCCACTCTTCTCTGAGCTTTGATTCTTCTCTCCATTGTATGCAATCCAGCCAGGTGGTTTGGAGGCAGCTGTTTCCCCTCCCTAGATGGTAACTTCTTAGACACGATGATGAATGTGAGCTCACTTTACAGTTACAGGCTGTAGAAACAATTGTGGGTCTCCCAGCACACCTTCCACAGTTGGGTGTTTACCAGAATATGAACAAGCCCTTAATGTCTGTTTGTTTTTCATATACATGAGACATAATTAGAGATGGCCGATTGTGTGTCTGTCTGTTCGTGAATAACCAATTGCTCAAGGACACAATATTATGCACAGATCACATATCATATATTCAGGTCAGGCACAAGAAAATACATGTGTGGTAATAATGTGCATCTAATACCAGTGTGCTGTGCATTGCTTCTCTATCTGATAAGCAAAGAAGTAAATACGTCCTTGTACAAAAGGCTTCACTCAAGTACTATTTCAGGTCTGAGTCTGAGTGAGGCACAGAGTTACTGCAGAAACAGCAACAGGATTCTGAATTAATGTGTCTATAGAAGAGATGCTCATCATGACGGTAGGATGTTTGTTTATACCCAAAGACCATCTTCCTAGTTCAGTTTACAAGGCTAATCTCATGCGTTGGTCAGTGAAAAGAGCCAGGGACTGAAGAACATGAAGAATGACTCGTGCAGTCATTACAAGATGTTGCAATTGCCCGGGGTTTATAATATCCCAGAATTGCAAGGAATATCCTCTTTTTCTCTTTAAATGGATTTGCAGATGAACAAAATCATGCATCTTCCTAAGGTGACAGAAGATGATAAAATAGCCCTGAGATGAGGCTGATAGTGAAGAAGTGACCATCTTGTACTGTATCCATCTACACTGACTGCAGCATGTTCTGAGTTTGATCTAATTATTGTGCATTTGCAATGACCTGGGGCTCCCATATCAGAAAATAATCTGCTTTTCCTTATTTTTCCTACCTTCTAAAAAGACTTATTTTTCCTACCTTTAGAAGGTATTTTTCCTACCTTCTAAAAAGACTTATTTTTCCTACCTTTAGAAGGTATTTTTCCTACCTTCTAAAAAGAAGGCCTACCTTCTTTTTAGAGAAGAAGGTAGAATAGGCTAGGATTTTAAATGGTAGCTTATAGCATGTGTTAGATGCCTACATTTTTGTGAATATTATTCAAATTAAATTACCTCTTTATTTGTTAGCTGGTTGGGGTTTTTTTCTTTTTTTTAGATAGTCCTAGTAATTGCATCTCCTATTATTAGTTATTCTCTGTTTTTTACTTTGCCCAGTGAGTAGTCTCAGGGACTGAGAGCTTATATGTGACAAGCTTGATTTTTTTCTGTGAAATGTCCTGAAACATTATATGGTTTCTTTCTTGCAGGAGGTAGCAAGTAGTTTTGATGTTGAGTTTTCTGTTGAAGGATGAATTAGTGATCTGAAATATGGTTAATTTTTTGATTAAACTTTATATTCTCTACACTCTAACTTGAACAGAGGTTCACAAAGGCAGTCTCTTCCCCAAATTCTTAGTTCCTACTCCAGTATGTGATTTCCAGACAGTGATCCACTCCCCAAATGGTCTTCTGTTGGGAAGGATAAAGAAGAGCACAAACCATTCTGCTGCTTAAAAATAACAAAGCTGCTGCCCTGCCACTTTGTAAAAAGTATTTACAGAGAGAGTGTTTCTGAACAGTGCTCAGATGTGAGAAATAAGGATTTGTCAAGTTTGCCTAATGACTGCGTAACTAATGAGTAAGGCCTGTGGTCATTTCTGTAATGCAGACATCTTTCAAAATTCATACTTGTCTTTTATTACTGTTAGCATACACTCCCATTAAAGTGTGAGCATCTTAAACAACAGCAGCACTACTGTGTTACTGTGAATGAAACATCTCAAATGCTATAACTACAGTGATTTCTCAGCATATCTGCCCTACCGGCACTTTTCTCTGTCCAGAGAAATATCACACGTTTTCACTGACATCATGCTCAGCACATTTGCACTTTCATTTCTGTATAAGGGGTTATTGTTCTTCTCATTTCAGCCTCTGTCAGGTGCTTCTGATGAATTTCGTAATTCCAGGGCTTGGCATTCGTTTCTCACTGACATACAATTCACGGTACAGAGTCGCTTTGCCATCTTTTTGGATGAGAGTGAACAACAGAAAGTTGACAAAACTGCTCTTCTTCACCCTGGTTGATTTTAAACAACTACATAGTTTAGGGTTCACAGAAGCTAATTAAAGTTGACAGGAAATCTGTGTTTTAGGCTACAGCTTTAACAGATCCTCATCTATAAGCATCTGAAGTTCAACCTTATTTATCTTGTCCTAAAGTAACACATTAGAAATTTTTCTTTCCTGAAAAAATTACCATCTGCTGCAATTTAAATAACTAACATGAATTCCATAAAAATGGTCACTTGGTCTGTGAAGACCATTCCAGTAAGGCCTTTGCCCATAAAGCTGAGCTCAAACCCTTTCTAAAACAGAATGTTGTAGCAAAACTGAGAGCAAATTCATTTAAACTTTGGCCTTGTAGTTGAGGCAGGGGACATGGGGCAGTTCAGTCATGCAAATCCAAATTTCTGTAGCCAAGATTTCTAAAAAGAAAAGTAGTCAGGGTGCCCTCATCTGCTAGTGAATACTGAATTTTGGCCTTTAGAATCCTAATGGCTGAGTTTCAGTTCATCGAGCACGTACATTTTTAATATGGCTTTGGGGAGAAAGAATTTTTTTTTTTTTCTTGAAATGCATGGATTACAAATTTACAACTGTATTTCTTACCTTGCATAAAACCAACACTCCCTAATATTCCTTTCTAACTTCTCCTGCAAAGTCTCAGTATCACTACTAAGGACATCAGCCCAGTCCTTGTATGATTTATTTTAGCCAATCACTGGTGAAGGTGAAGTTAATGTTTTTCAAGCATGTGCAACAACAAACATCATGTATCATCTTCTATTTTAAATGAGATCTGGTCCTTTCTCTATAATTGCCCCTCTATATTGTCACAGCACACTGAGAGCAGCAGCAGAGCTACAAAGGGCAAATGCCCTGCTGAGTCACTGGAGACCGGGGAGGAATTCAGAGAGGAATCCGGGGAGGAATTCAGAGAGGAATCTAGAGAGGAATTCATTGCTCTCAGCACTGGAGAGTGGCAGCCAGTCATGGCTCAGTGAAAAATGCTGTTTGTCTCCAGCCAGCTGGTGACAGTCCTTCATGGAAACTGTTGCAAATGGAAGCATGCAGAGAATGGAAGCAAAAATGAATAATTTTTGTTGTCAGAACACAGCATATTTGGAGGCTGTAGAGGATCCTTTAGAGACAGGCAGATTTTCAAAATGAGATTCTTTACTGGACTCAAAGGAACTCTCAAAGCAGCTGCTAGATTGTTTCACTGATGAAGAGCTGTAGACCTCTGGAGGAGGAATTGAAACTACTTTAAATAGAGGATTTGATGGAAAATTCACGACAAACAATTCAAAACACTAGATGTGATCTATTTTATCTGAATCCCTTAGAGAAATACAGACTTCATTGGTGTGTTTCTGGAGCGCTGAAGATGGGTTGTGGGTTTGCCATGTTCAGGAATGGAGGCCACGTTTTTCCGCATGGGCAGCACAGCATGAAGCAGCCGTGCTCTGATTTCGCAAACACGACAAATGTGAGCAGCAGAAAGCGCCTGCTGGCTCCTAGGCTTGCTGAAATGGCCAAGTGTGTGGGAGTAGAGGATCCCTTTCCAGCTGGGCTTCTGGTGTTATTGTTTATGACACAGTCAGTGGGACTTCTCCCTTCTCGTTGCTGGTTTCAAAGCCCAGCCGGTCTCCGCGTTACACCAGCTGCAAAGCCAGTGAGTGTAGGTGGGTGTACCAAGTTTCAGTAGCACAGCTCAGGGAGCAGAGTGTTGTCAGGGAAGTGAGAAAGCCCATCTCAAGCCCCCAGTGCCCAGCACTCCCCTACCGTGAGCCCTTGCTGATCAGCTGCAGACTGGGGCTGGAGCACTCGGGTGAATGAATGCCTTGCAAGCACACATTAAGGTGGCGTACAGGAAACACGGCCCTCGGTCATCTGTGATTCATCTCCTCAGCGCCAGAGAACCTGGCAGAGTAAACCACCGAGTAACAGCCCCAGCACAGATGTCTGAGGAACCATTTCATGAGCCAGCTGGGGGGGAGCAATCACAATAGACACTTGCACAGAGGGAAGACTTTTCCAGTAATAGACCTGCCTTTGATTTTGGTGACAGTTAGCTCTCAAACTAAAACTTCTCTCTTTTCCAATAACATCAAAAGGGTTTTCGTCAGTCATGAGTGAATGCAAATTGCTTTCAGTGTATTTTTCTTGAACTAGATTTAAAAGACCACAGATAGTTCATACATTTATTATGGACAATTTTTTTCTGAGACTTCTTTTTATTATCACAGAGAGGATGAAAAAAGGGAGAATGGGGACAGAGAGAGAGGAAGCAACTGTCTGGTTTTCTTGATGCTTTTAATTAGGTAGGAGGATTTTTCAAGCTTGGATAAGCTTTCAGGTATTTGCTTAAGCATTTGTTTCGCAGGAGAAATTTTAGAGCACTGTGTTAATTACTAATTAGAAGTTTAAAAATATGGTAAAAATAAAGTTAAAATCTGACTTAAAATCTGCCTACCAATTAGACCAACATATTTGGAATGTCTTCTTATGTTCAGAGAGAATCTTGCTTCACACAGCTCTAGAAGTATCTTTTTCTGCATATCTTGCTAGTGCAGATGTAAGAAGTGAAATCCTTAATTTTGTAACTCTATTGGTCTTGAGTTTGATCAATTTGCTATGCTATGAGAGCATGAGAAAAATTATCATGGTTACCTGAGCCAGGCAAATAAAGAAAGAAGCTTACAACAGCTTTGTATTTTCACATTTCAAGTTCATTTTTAACCAGAGATGTTTGGATACCCAGATGTCTTTTAATGCAACCAAGCTTTCAGAGATTTTTCTGGTTTTGCTCTACACATAGAACATCTACTTACCTAAAACAGTGTTCCTGCTTTTGCTAATTTACATAAGTAAACTTTCATTTTTAATTGAAGCTATTACTCCTATTAAATCTTTTGGGATGCCTAAATAAAAATGCCGTGGGTCTCTTTAATGGCTGTAATTCAAGGCTATCTTTTTATCATGGTCAAAATTGTTCTTCTGGATTCCCGCTTAATTATGAAGATAATGCAATGTGGCAGGTCAGAGGCAACAATGACATTGCTAATGCCAGGCTGCAAGGATAGCCTGTAATTAGCTGAGATGGCTTGAATATTTTGAGTAATAATTTAATTTATCTGTTGATGGATTGTCTGTGGTACTGATTTTTATAATGCAAAAATGTCAATGCTTTCATGATGATAATCATAAGAAAATGTTAGTAATAGTACACTTTTTAAAAGCACTGCAGTAATTTAGAGCCATAATTTTTAAAGAGATTCTGATTGCCTGGGAGCTTCAGTCTTAGGGGGACCCAATAAGTTTGAATGCCTAAAAGGGGGTTTTCAAAGCAGGTAGCTGCATTTTATTCTTGGCAATAAAATAAATAATAAATTGCCAAACTGTATTTGAAAATTTTACCCTACCATTGGTGTTAATTTTAATTTTAAATGTTCAAATATTGTGTAACGAACTTACTGAAACTATTGATTTTGAAAGCTGTGAATGTCCAAGCGCAGAAACGGCCGGTTCAGCGTGTTACAAGGACAGTTTCCACAGCTCTCCCTGGCAGAGTGAGCTCAGCTGAGCAGGCTGTGTGGGAGCCAGGCACAGGTGCTGCAGGCTGCTCGGGGCTCTCTGGTGACAGAGGCCTGGCCACTGACCTGTCAGTGTGATCCTGGTGTTCACTGCACAGCAGCCTGGCAGGGACACGGCCCTGCTCGCTGCTGACCTGCTCTGGAGCCGAGTCCCCCCAGGAAATCCTTCTGTGCCTCAGCCGTGTCCTGAGCTGCTCTAGGTTTGCTCCCTCCTTTTCATCCTGCTGTACAGTTTGTGTGGTCAGTGCATTATATTGCCAGATTCAGCCCCAAATTCCAGTTTCATTGTAGCCTTTTCCTAGTTTTGAAGAGGAAGTGACAGGATTCCTTTAGGAGGAGGAGAAAATAGAGTTCTGTGAATGTGGAAGTGCCCAGGTGATAAAGGACAGCATGCTGGTAGGTTTCCCTCCTGAGGGAGACTGACTGGGTTTTAGGATTAAGGACAGGAACAGAAGAGACAGAGGGGCTCTCTTGAGAGGACTGGCTTTATTACAGTGTTGGCTCTCTTTATATATATATATTCAATTTCTTTTCCCTCTTTAAGTTGAACTGGTATCTGCTTAGCTAATATGGCTTACCTTTAGCGAAAGGATTAACTGATTTTTGGATTAAATCTTAGTGATGTTTGCTTTGTTAGGAAAGTAAGTAATTGCAGAATTGCTGCTTTAGGGTTCTTTTCTCTTTTTTGTTTTAATCACATCTGGGAATTCATAGAACATCTTATTGTTGGTGTTAGCACATATTCAGATTAATAATTTAGGAAATGTACTCCTGTAATTCATAAACCAGTGAGGATTATTGAGATATTTTTGATGCATCCATTTTCTTCTATAGTGACTGCATAGACCCTGAAGAAAATTAGAATCTCCTTGTCAAAGATGGGGCTGAGACACAAAGCAAGTTGGAAGAAGATGATGGCCAGGTAAGATTTGAATTTTTCTCTTTGAACATCTTGCTAGAGCCACATGATTCTAGAGAGTCCCCTTTAGGAAAATTCCATTAAATTGAAATAAAATAGGATTGAAATGAAGTTTGGTGAAATATTTAGGTTAGCAGAGCTCTGCTTCTCAATCTCCTCCTCATTACTTTAATGATCAGAAATTAGCAAAAGGAACCCAAATTCATTCCAGGCTGTGGTACTAACCCATGAACTCCCCAGTTTCATTAAGGTGCTTGATAGGTACATGTGGAAAACTTGAAGTAGGCTCTGGGAAGAGCAGTACGTGTGTGGAGAACCACCCAAGGCAGAGTAGTGAAGAAGCACTGGGAATGCATGCAGGACTTAAAAGTGCTCCTCTCTCTCCATTTGTGCTAAAGGCATCTGTGCCCTATCTGTCTGGAATGCCTTATGCCTAATGTCAAAATTCATTAGGAAAAATTAGTATAATTGTTGAAATTGATGCTTGTATTACTGATGGAATTGAGTCTTCATTACAAGGCACGTTTATGTGTATGGCATAAACCATCACTAGTAAAAGGTCGTGGAATCATGGAATATCCTGAGCTGGAGGGACCCACAAGGATCATCAAGTCCAGCTCCTGGCCCTGCACAGAACTACCCCAAGAGTTCCCATGTGTCTGAGAGTGCTGTCTAAATGCTTCTGGAACTCTGGCAGGCTGGTGCTGTCACCACTGCTCTGGGGAGCCTGTTCCAGTGCCCAGCCACCCTCTGGGGGAATGCTGACATTGCAAAGGCAGTGCTATTGCTAACTGTAGATTATCCTATGTACAATCAAATTCCTGACTTTTCTGGATGACTTCTGTAAGGTTAAGCATCTGGGACAGAAGCATTCCCCTTCCTGAATGCTTTTTGTGAGACAGACCAAAGAACCTGTTCTTTCTATGAGTAAAAAAACCCAATCATTGTCTTTAAAAAACATTCTTTTCCACTGGGAGAAAGTTTTATTCATCACAAGTTGGTTTTATTTTTTTCCCTTACAGCAGGGTGTTATTTATAAAAGTTCTTGAAGTGAATCACAGAGTTCTGAACTTTGAAATTCTCTGCAAATAGCAATGAAACTTGCCTTAAGTGTAAATGAGCAGCGATTTAAATATTAACTATCAGTTGATATTTCACATTGCTTCCCACATACTCATTTATAAAACAGTCAAGCTGCAAGCTTTGTATAAATAGCATTTACTTACTGCTGTGGTTTAATTGAAAGTTTGGTGTTTGAGGATGGTTAGCGCTGGTACGCGGGAACCGGAATAACTGTTACACTTGCTGTGTCATAGCTCTGCTGTGTGGTCTTGAGAGATGACTGAAATTAATGGTGTGCCATTCCCCTAACCTGAATTGTTATGATCCCTATCTAGCAGGGATATTGTAAAACTGATAATTATTTTATCGTCCAACAAAATTGTATTCGTGCTTACACATAACTAGAGTGCAGCAAGAACATGTTTACAGCATTCTTCAGCTTCTGGGAATTTGAAACCATCAGATTCCACAGTGGGTGATTTAAAGACAGTGGATAACCAGACTCCATTAACATATTAATTTAATTGCCTTCAGTAAAGGAAAAAAAAATAGAAAGAAAGACCATTATTTGTCTGGAACACTATTTTGCAATATTTTTTTATCAGTACCAAACTGGGCCATTAATGTCTCTCGTATAATTTCCTTTTTCATGTCATGCACAGATAGGGATTTGACTGATTGTTACGAGAAACCTTAGCAGGAATACAACCTGTTCTGGGATTATGGGGTGTTGGCTAATAGTATAATTAAAACCAGAGTTACAGAAAGGTATCTGACAGCCCAGGTGAGCCAAGTATTTAAAATATAATTTGTACTCATGTGAAAACTAGGTTCATCATGCACAAAGTGGCAAATTTGTTTAGATGCAAAATATAAGATGTATTTTAGATGCTACATATAAATATGTGTAGACATTTCAGTGTTAACCACTATATGCTTCTGTGAGCCAGAGTATATATATATGAGTTGAGGTTGTTAATCATTTGCAGTTAGTCACAGTCATACCACATGGCTGGAGAGCCAGACCCTCTGCCAATGTTCCTTCAGGCCTCCCTTGTGCCACTGCCTGCTCATGAAGCAAAAGGCTCTCAAATGAGTATTGTTGGGTGCTTTAGTTATTTCTCCTTCTACTTCTGAATGACAATTAAAATATCTTCTTAGTGAAAGTCTTGCTGTTCTCTTCTTAATGCCGTGATATTCCCCTGCACTTTCCAGATGCAAACACAGGTATTATCTCAGTGTGCAGATGACTCCATTCCTGTCCCTGTCACTTAAATCTTGCCTCGAATCCTCAATTGCTGCCCTGTAGCTCGGTGAGGACTCTCCGGAGCCACTGACAGGCAGGAGGAGCTTCACAGCCAACATTAAATGTATGAGGGTCTTTGGTCTCTGCCTGGGCTTCGATCTCATGTGTCAGACAGGTGCCTTATTTCTGGAGTTCCTCCTACTTTAGTGTGCTTCACTGGGAATCAAGCTGTAGTAATGCAAGGGGAGGGGGATTTTTGCCCTGATGTGGTGTTTGCCATGTCGAGTTCCTGCCCATTTGTGCCAGGCAGTGCCAGCCTATCCCCAGAAGACCTCAAGGAGATTCACCCTTAACTGAATCTCTGTGTTTACCCTGGTTAATGGATTTGTCTTAACAAGCGCTGTCCATAAGGCATAATCTTTTGACTTAGTGAAATAATTTGTATGACTTTCCCTAGGGCTTCCTACATGCTGAAATCCTTTCCAGAGCTGTCAGTTCTTGCAGACATGCAGATTGCCTGCCTGCCTTTGCCTGACAAGAATAGTGACATCAGGTGGCAGTGCGGCCTCAGGGACAGAATAATACTCAATTCCTTTGTCACTTTTTCCTCATTATTTTTTTTAATTTAACATGGTGTGGAAGTTACTACAGTCTGGGCAACCTGATAAATGTAAATAATCAATTTACCACTAGGTAGTTTACTGAAGTAAAGGGCACAGAGCTATAGATAATGGGCCCAAACTAGCCCAAAATCTGTCAGGAGATTCAGCATCCCACCACTGTGCTCTTTCTCAAGATGTCAGTATTGGATTTTCCTTATCTCCCTTCACTCTGGATAATGGAGATACGTTACTAAAATAAACACTTGATAATATTACACTATTCTTTTTTTTGTCTTGTTAGTCCACAGTAACTGGAAATACAAAATGTTAAATAATGGTTGCGATTTTGCTATTAATGAAAGATCTTTTCCAAACTAAATGATTCTATGATTCTAAGATAGCAGGAGATGGTACTAGAGACCAGCAGTCCCTTTTGTTTTGCAACATAAAACACTATACATGCAAAGGGGTAAGCAAGCAGTTTACACTGTGAGCTGCCACATTCATTTTAGGAAGATTAATCTCACAAAGGAAAGCATATGTGGAACTGGGTCACAGAACTTCACATATTCAAGCTTGTGTAAGATACAAAGTGATCAATCCCCGTAAGATCTTTGTAAAGTGAACAAGGTTTATTATTTATAGTAGTAAACAGGCTGGCATTTATCTGTTCAAAGCATGGCAGTAGCATAAAGTATATTTTAACTTTTGTTGTTTCCAGTTATTTGCATTTTTAAAGCTCTACTTTGAGTCATTATATCTTCCTTGAATTTCACGATTTATATAAGACAAGGTACTTGGAATGTACTGAAATTACAATTCTTAAAGCTAGTGAAGAATGAAAGAGCATGGACAACATGGAAATTAGTGTCATATATGCAGCTGTATATATACTCTAATATGCAATTATTGAACCTTTAAGTTATTCTCAGTGGAGATGGCAAGATCACAAAGGCCACCTGGCAGGCACCTGCCTGCCTCACAGTCCTGATACCATCAGGAAATGGCAGCACAACTTTGAGACAACACAGGCACTGCTGTCTTCATGTACCGTCTGCTTCAACTTCAGACACGTGCAGTGGAAGCCTGTTTACTGCAGTGGCGTTAGAAAATGAGCCTTAGCAGAAGCTGAAGTCAGGTTTCATGACAGTAACTGTTTGGAGTATGTGCAGCAGTGCATGGTGTGTTTTATTTTAATTCCTTCCTACCAGAAGCAAATCTCCTTTCTCCTCTCTCACCAGCAATTCCTACTCATGCTCTCATACACTTCAGGTTTTTTGTATTATGACAATTACTGCTCAGTTTTCTTCTTAAACTTGATCCTGGTTCTCTGTACATCACTGAGCTCAAAGTGTTGTTTCACTGATCTGTGCCAAAAAAGTCATGGCTCCCTTATGTATTTTGTAATGTTTGAGGCTATTCCACTGTATTATTTATTGAGATAATCCTTGCATGGATTGAGAGCAGCTTTTTGTGCTGGGCCCAGAGCTTCACCTGGTAGGAAATGCTGAGGTTATCCCGTGGTCTTTCAGCTGCAGTCAGTCTCGCAGCAGGAGGCAGTGCTGGAGGAGCATCTTCTGCACATCTGCAGCAGCTCCCGGGACCATCAGTGTGAAAGGCACGTCGCTCTTTGAGCTGTACATGATTTAAGATTTAGTGCTTTAGAACTGTCCTCGATTTTTCTCTGGCTTTGGGAGTTTGTTTGGAGTTTTTTAATGCTTTGTGTTGACCAGGGTTCTGCCGACAGAAAAGCCAGCAGAGAACTTTGCTCCCCACTCAGCGTTCTTCACGCTTTGTCTAAAGGAGCATCACAATCACTCTCAGAACATTTTACTTAATTAATCATCTGCCTTTATTGAGATTTTACAGTGACGCCTTTAGAATATTTTTTTCTTTTCCTTTTGTCAAAGTACATAGTATTGTTAAATACTTCCAGCCCCATCCCAGTGGTATTGCAGCATCTATGGGTAGCACAGGTACATTGAGACTCGTCCTTCACTCGCCAAGAGTAACAGTGACACCCTGTGGCAAATTGAGTGGAGGCCATGCGCCCAATTTCCTTGGCTTCTTTCAAATTCACCTCCGAATTTCTTACACCGTGGGAAGTATCACAGGAGGAATTCCTCCTCTACACATAGGAGGGCTTCATCAGTTTGTAATCTGTCTCTTATTAGACGTTTCCATTATTGGAAACATATCTAGTGAGCGCTTTAATTCTTAGATACAGAGAACACTCTCTGACTCAGATGGCCAGATGCTTGTGAAGGTGGAGCACGAAACAGAAATGGAGAAAAGAAGAAAATGTTGCATTTCAGTTTAAATTGATGTTACAGGAATACACTGCTCTTCATTATCATTCATACTGTTTTTCTCTAACGTGGCAACTGTCTATTGAACTATATCAGACTGTAATGACAAAGATATCCACAATATAAAGGTATCCACAACACAAAACTGTACTACATAAACAACTGCATGTTGAAGTTAGGGTCATCCTTTTAACTTCTTACTTGCACCATTCCTTTGGTTTGTTTAGTGAATATAAACAGCACAATTGCTCTGTAATTACTGACATAATTCTGATTCCAGTCAAGTCCCTCACTGCACAGTACTATGGTTCTACGGTTATCACATGTTAATGTAAAAGCCATGTACCCCAGTTAAACATTTTCCAATCAGTTTTGACACTCAGTATGTGCTACATAGCTGACTGAATACTATGGTCTACACATTGCAAGTGGTTTAAGCCTCATGCATGTGAAATAGCTGACGAAAGATTTTAAAACTTCATGAGAGCAAGTGGTCTGCTTTTGGCTGTTTTGGGGGTTTTGTGGTGGTGGTTTCTTTGGGTGGGTGTTGCTGGTTTGGTGGTTTTTTTATGGATGTAGGAAGAAGAAAAAATTAAGAAATATTGGGCAAATATCCTTGTGAAACTTCGTTTCCATTCAGAATCTGTTATACATAGATTGCCTTTAAAAACTAATGAATACTCAGGGAAGAATGTAATAAATTAGGTTTTGAGTCCTCTGTGCTTGAAATTTAAGGCCATTATGTCTTGTCCTATCAGGAGTCTGTTTAGTTTAGGTGTTTGGGTGGCAAGGCAATCCTCTTTAAGCAGTGGAATAGACTGCATTAGTCAATGGTTTATTCTTGAAAGATTGCTATAAGCAAGTTACACAAGTGTCTGTGGCAAATAGTTTAGGTAGAGTTGGATCTATTTCAAAGTGGAGAGATGGAGCAGATGACTTCCTAAGGCTCCTCCCGCTCCTTCCTTCAGTGAGTTTATGGTTGTGTCAGTGAACTTTGTGATTTAAATAATATTTTGTGCACCTCTAGTATTATACTTTCCCAAGTCTCCTTCTGTTTGCTCGAGTGCCATCCACACGAACACTGCCTCATTACCTTTTTCCTTTTGTGGGTTCAGCAGACTTGCACTTGGTGCACAAAGCAGACTCATAGCGTGAGTACTTGTGCTGAACAAAGACAGCACATTATTTCCACCATCAAAAGCCCTTGGTGTCCCTGAAGGACTGGAACACATGAATCCCACTGGACACCAGCATGGAAGGGAAAAAAAAAGGACAGCTCTGCTTTCAAGCACTGCTGTTTCCTTCTGTGTGGCTGTACAGGATCTCTGCAGGTCAGTATTCAGAATCAGTTTCCATTTGACAAAATCAAGCTCCCATAGCCCAGTGTCTGCAGCAATGCCCTCCTGGATTCACAGTTGTTCCTCTGAGGGGATGCTGTGTCTGAGAAGAGGACTCTGCTTAACAGGTTAAGCTGATCAGAGGATATTCCAATCCTCAGAAGGGACTCTAAATTCTCCCTTGAAGGACTCACTTAGCACCTATGAGCGCTCCCTGGCAGACTGTGCAGACAAGACATGGTTGACCTGGGCCTCCTTCCACTTAGCACTTTAGAGTTTGAAGACACTGCTTGGCATTAGGTTGTGTATTGTTTTATTTAGGCTTTTAGTTATTTGCTTTAGCTGAGATTTAGGGAAAAACGGTAACTTTTAAAACAGAAAAAGTAAAATTGGATAGGGTTTCATGTGTTGTTTTATATCTGGATCAATCACACAAGATTTTCACAAGAGAAACAATTTATTAAAGTCCTGTATAAATAGTTTCTCTGATTCCTTGTTATGCTCTTCATATCATACCAGATTGTCTCAGGTACAGACTTCCAACTACAGAATTTAAAAATTACTGGTTTTTGTCTGTCTCTTTTTGTTTCTTTCTTTATTATTTTCTTTTTTTTTCTTTTAATAGAACACCAGTGATAGCTTTTCCACTGCACATGGCTAAATATTTAAGAATAGATAAGAATACATACATGAAGTAAGATTGGATTTTGAAGACAATTCTTGAGAAATATCTACAAGTGTTTAGTTGTCTCTCTCTAGGGAACTGGGCTTTCCCCTTAGCTGCCATTGTGAATATATTTCACAGGACACGGATGGTAACAAACTGCCTCTGATATTCCTGGTTAGCATCAGAGAGCACTGGAAGCCAGAGCTGCAAAGCTTCACGTGTCTTTGCGACTTCGATGACTTTCAACTATATGGGAAGTTAAAATAAGCTTAAGTGTTACTCCTGTAAAGATGTATCCATTTTCTTGATTTTTACACACTACACTGACTTACTGAAGTTAATGACTGTAAGTTTTTGAAGCAGTTTTTTTTATTATTTTCTGTGGGCCAAACTGTCTTTCGTGGAAGTGGTATTTGGCACTGATTTTCCAACTAAAAATATATTTTTCCAATACTAGCTGAATGAAAGGTCCCTTAAGGACAGTGTAGAGACATCCTATTAGTTTATTTAGGTTAACAGTAATGTAAATTCTGTGAATTAATATTATTTTTGTATATTAATTACTGTTATTAATATAAATTAATAGGATGCTGGTTAAAGTCTTCTATTCTTCATAAGGGTTTCATCCTTCATGGCTTACAAACATGGGGAGCAATATATCATGCTCTAAATGAACAAGTAGAAACAACATATACGTTTATTTCTATCTAGATAATGTACCACATGGGTGCTGCTTTTCATTATGTAATCTCTTCTGGGAATGGAAATTATTATCTGGAAATAATGTGAATGCAATTAGCAAATTGAGTCTGCTAAATTATTAAAGTCTACTTAAACATGATTAATCAGTCTTTTTAGTTGAATGAAAATTTCTAAGGAGATCATAAACTGCATTTTATTTCACATTACAATCTCCAGACTAGTTTAGATTAATCACCTTCTCTTCAGTTTTCAAACCTTTCTAAGATTTTATCAATACAATGAAGCAAGTCACAGGAACACATGCCCAGTAAAAAATACTCTATATACATCTTTTATCTTGTGTCAACTCCCCTTGGTTATTAATTTTAAAAGGTTACAATACTTAAGACCATGTAAGTTAAGTTCCTTATGTTGTTTATGAATCACCTTAGTCTACAACTACATTATGTAACACTACTTAGTTTTCACACACAGAGGATTTTTGCAAACCTAAACAAGGATTTTCTGATAATATCTAGATTTTGAAGATTGGTCTGTTTAGTGCCAATTCTGTCTTTCCAGGAAGTAAGTAGTAGAGAAGGTCACTGTAAAAATGTCCATTGATCTCAATTAAGTAATTTGTGTCAAGGTGGAGAACCTTGCCAAATTGATATGAAGCAAAGGATAGCAACTTGCCTTTTTTTTTTTTTTTAAAGAGGGAGTGGTGCAGGTGCTTATATATAAAAGCATATAGCTGCCTGATCAAGCCTGCAAAACTGGAATGCCTTTAGCAAACGAGGTGCCAGCTTCACCAATGTATTACTCCAGTTTTACACAGTGCTTAATTTCCTGACAGCAACTGGAATAGTGCAGTGGCAAATCAGCACCTCAGCTCCAAAGGCTCATTGCCAGTTATCCATGAAGAGCTTGCATTTACTGCTGTGAGCAAACACCTGTGCAGCAGCAGCAGCAGCAGCAGCAGCAGCAGCAGCAGCAGCAGCATGTCATTTGGTACATGCAGGTAATTGGCATTACAGACTGGAACAGCACTACAGTCTACCTAATTAGCCAGGTAAACACTAATCTCTCAGAAAAAATCCTGCAGTCATGGTCCAGCCTCTCCCCATCTTGGAACCTCCTGCTTCATTTGGTGGATCTGCTTCTGTAGTTCATCTCTGTCCAGCTTCATTTTTGCTTCTAGAACTTGCCGTAGAGAGCCAATGCTCTCATAGATAGCTGCAAACCCTAATTGCAGGTGAGAATTACGTTAGTTCATCATGAAGAGCAAGAGTATCACATCATTGCTATCAGAATGCACTTCCATAACACTGCTTTTCACTAGGAACACAGCAAAAGTTCTGAAGGAAAATGGGATTCATTGTGTGCTGGTAGCAGAAATGCCCCAGTGGCAGCCAAGGTATGGCTGTGCCTGCTCTGGGGAGAGCACTTCTAAGCTGGTTAGGATGTCACCTCTTATTGCTGTGCTTTTCACACTTAGTGAAAATCCTTCTTAATGCCACAGGTGCAGCCACTACATCTGCCCCAAAAGTATTTAAATTACTTTGATACAAGCAAAGACATTTTGCATGTTAGTGTCAGTCGATCACTGTTACCACAATTCAGAATAAAGAACTTGATAACTATGGTCCTACCAGCGTTAACTTCAGCTTTCATTTCTTTTATATCTTCATTTATCTCATTTTGAAGTTGGACAATGCGAATATTTATCTTTTCTTCAGTCTGTTTTGCTTCATGTGCTTCCATGGTTATCTTCTGCATGTCTTCTATTCTCTCAATTTTCTCTGCCATTTGGTTGAATTTCATCTCAATACCTCTCTCACTCATTTCCTGGAGCCAGAAAAAAGAATTTTATATGAACTAGATAATGATTAATCATCTTTTATCTGGAATTCAAAAATGTAAGGAATTATAATTTTTCATAAAATCATTTCAAATTACTTGATAGTGTAGGTTAAAATACTGATTTATTTAGCAGTGACCAGATTCTTTCAAAGATTCTCAGGTTGTGGGTGTTACACTTGGTATCGATGAAGAGACTTAGGCAGATTCTGAGGCTGTCTGAAAATCTCACTCAAATAATATCTCAATTACATAATCTTAGTTATTAATAATGATTTTGAATGCTTTCTGAAAAGTATTATAGGACTTCTGAATGCAACTTACAGTGCTTTCCTTAAAAGTCAGTGAGAGTTGGTCAATTTTTTGTACAAGCTCTTTTTCAGTCCTTCCGTGTTCCTGTTCCAACCAGCTCCGTGCAGACAAAATCTGACTACTGAGCTCCTCAACAGCATTTTTTAATCTAGGAACACAATAGAAATTAGCAGATACAAAAGAGAAGAACTGGTCATTCAACAGTGACTTTTTTATGAACGTGTTCATAAAAACACAAAATGGCAATTTAGTACATTGTTCTCACCATATTAAAGTGAGCCTTTGAATTTTAAGGGTATTAAGCTGCATAAGGTAACATTGGTTTCGAAAATAAAGGTGAAAGAGCACAGCAAATTTATATGAAACATCACAAAACTTGAATAATAGAAGAAAATTCATTGTGACATTGGAAACAGAATACAGTCATCCATTCAGATTATAAACTTTATGTCTATACGTCTTAAATCTGAACAAAGATTTGTTGGCCTCTTATTTTGGTGACAGTACTGGTTCCTGTAGCCCCACTTACATTGCCTGTACCCACCTCAATTTTACGCCAATTTGCAATTGTGCCAGTGAAACTTTCTTTTCTCCAGTGAACACGTGAGACCGGGATTGCATGAGGATGCCGATAAGAGTAAGAAATAAGGATGTGGATGGCTTATACCAGGACTGCTACTGAGTGAAATGCCTGGAGAGGAGTTAACATCTGAATTTAATACAATGACCCCCTATAATGTCTGGTAGTACAGGGTATCTTATCATCAATAATTTAGGTATTTCAGTTATATTCCTGTTTGAAGCCAATTTAAAGCAGTAACACTCTGTGAGTGCTGTGCCTTGCTTCCTGCTAGCTCAGTTGAACTTTTTCCCCTGCTCTGGATAGCCACCTCCAGCATTCATTGCTTCATACAGTTCTTGCAGAAAGGCACCAGGACACTCTGACAAAAACCCTGAGTTGTGTCCTTAATACAAGTTCTGCCTGAATACTTAACTAGGGACTTAATGAACTTTTCATATTTACCTAACTACATTAGGGCAGAATTCTTGGTGAAAGCAAATCCTTCTTGACAGACCATTGTGCTTTTGTAATACCTGTGGAGCAAACACAAGTATTCAAAGAAGTACCTGCTTTTATAGGCCTGAAGATTGCAACAGTGAGACTGGGAAAACTGAGGCCAAGCTGGGAAAACTGAGACCCTGCTCCCAAGGTGCACAGCAGCAGCAAGGCTTCCCAGGCACTTACTTTGTGTCCAGGACTTGCAGCTGTTGGTTGCTCTCTTTGTAGGCAATCTTCAGCTTTGCTTCTTGTTGCATTATTGATTGCTCTACTCTGCTCAGCAGGTGAGAAATCTGAAACAAAATTCAGAATTTACTATTTTTCGACAACATTTCATCACAGTTTCATTTGGGACATTTTCATGAAAGTAGAGGAGGTCTTACAGAGAGCTCACTTTTGCTACCATTTAAAAAACTATTGAATTTGCATATTTTACTTAATAATGAAAATATACTATCTCTCAATATGAAAGTATCAACATTTTGAAAACTGTAGTTTTTTTGCCTTAAATACTGTGAATAGTTTTGCCTTGAAAACCTCTGCCTGCTCCCCCTTGAGACAGCTGAATTTGCATGATCCATACATCTCCAAGTTGCCACATAATCAGAATAAACAAGTGCCAAGGCACTCCACCAATACTGAGGGATATGCTCCATCACTTTGTGTATAATGACCACTGCAGTGATAGAAGTGCTGGGTTCAACTGGGGTACATTACTAGAAGAAAATATTTCTCACCAAAACAATCATCCCACTTTCTCAAAGCATACTGTTCTAGCTCATTACAAGATGCATGAAAACATGCTCCTGGCATGCTAATATACTACTCTGAGGCTTCTGAGAAAGGCAAAGTGGATTTTAACCATTTACCTACCGCAAAATGAAGATGTAAAATACTTTTGTTGACCAAGAAAATGGGAAGGCCTTGAGATGTGACATTAAGGGAAAGGATTCTTCATATCTCCAAGTCTCTGCTTGTATCTAGTGCTCACTTCCATTCTCAAACCCAATGGAAGAGAAACCTGACGGACAGATTAATGGATTCACAGAACCCAAAGCCAGTTTTGTTTTGCAGACCTTCAAAAACTGTGTTTCAATACATATAGAATCATCCTGGGAAGGCCCAAACATACAGGGAAAGAACAGAGGCTTGCATTGTTGTAGTTTTGTTGAGTATGTGCCTTTGCATACTAATCCCTTCTACACAGCATGCTGAAGGCAGAAATTAAGGACCTTTTTCAGTTAGAGCAGTACAGTAATGCAGCTAGGTGCCAATGGTCAAGGTAATAAGGACTGGGAGCTGATATACCTCTCCATTTGTAAATCTGTGTCCTCCCAGGATAATAATTAACAGTAATGGAGTCTGTGTGAATTAGACTAGAACTCTTACCTGTACAGGGATTGCCTTGGTCTAAATACCATACCTGTATTTCTGCCTCTTTGATTTTAGATTCTAAGATCAGCTTGGAGGTGTGTTGGTCTTTACTTAGACTCTGAAGTCTTTCATACGTGATTTTATGCTCTGCAGACAGCCTGGCTAACCCAGCATCACACCTGTTTGAATAGATAAAAAACAAAGCACCAGCCAAATAGAATATAAGGTCCAGGCTTTTTAAATTATCAATTTCGTACTGGCCATTTATGTGAAATTCCTGGCTGGCTAGGGAAGCAATGTCATATGAGA
Organism: Gymnorhina tibicen; assembly: GCA_013399875.1. Classification (NCBI taxonomy): domain Eukaryota; kingdom Metazoa; phylum Chordata; class Aves; order Passeriformes; family Artamidae; genus Gymnorhina; species Gymnorhina tibicen. The sequence continues at coordinate 859,008 of VXAZ01000255.1, forward strand.
CTGTAAGAATGGTAATACATCTCATGGTACTCAGTAAAGTGCTCCCAAATAGGCCTCGAGGTCAAGTAGTCTGATACATAAATTCCATTGTTCTTGGCACTGACATGATATGGGTGGGCTGTGTTATCACTCAGGGAAATCAGAAACGCAAAGATGCAGCATTTCATGTCCATGTCTTTTTGTCATACTCCAGAAGATATTTGATAAGCCGTGTGTGTTTTCACCTACATGACTCGGAGCCTAAATAACTGAGGACCAGTTTTTCATTACTGTAGCTTCGCGTCTTTGTTTGTGAAATAGAATGCAGCTCATACGTGTAGTTAACAATGTAGGACAAATTTTCTGGTTCTTAGTCTTTATTTAGGTAAATAAATAAATTGTCATAGCAATGGCAATTTTGTCTCAGAAAAGGCTATAAAATGAAGTCCTGGAACATAATAATTATTGTTTCCTTTCTTCACATTGGAACATTTCTTGATGCTGTAACATTTTCAGGATAAATATGCTATAGAACATGTGTGTTTTCTACCAGGTTTCAAAAATAATTTGATCAGGTGGATTTCATCTACAGTAATGCAGTAAGGGCACTAACTGAGCTGTAAAAATATGAGTACTGTGATTTCAGGAGTAAGACCTCTGTGAAGTATGACTCATAGATATTTTTTTGCTAAGGGAAATATGTAATCATCAATGTTACCAAATTTGATCTAGGAAACTGATAAGGAAGGGACAGCAGTTACAATTTGAGGGAGAAAAAGCAGTAAAATGGAACAAGCTGGGGCATGTTAAGTCATTACCTAAACCAATGACACACTTTGTCATCTTTTTAGTCTCATTTCAGCTTGAAGGCTTTCATTTCAACATGCATTTTCATCACCTCGGTTACAGGAACTGCCATTATCATTAAACATGAAGGGAAAGTCACAGCTAAAATGACAAATGGAGCATCTGCTTATTATTGTGGTACAGCTCCAATATGAAAATAATCAGTAATGTAAAATAGCACATAGACATTATAAAACTTGTGGAAATTAATTTCTAGTGCAGCAGTTCAGCATCGTGAGACCCATCAGTAATATCTGCAGGAAGCCTGGCTAGCATTTATATAGCAATGAACTACTTGTAGGGCTCACAATCAGGCAGTTTCTTTAGAAAGACGAGAGAAGCCAAATCTCTCCAGGTTGTTACAATCAGAGAGAGTCAGAGGAATGAAATCATCTTGCATCTAGTCACCAAAAGGTTGTGGGCTCCAAAAACTGGTTAGTTTTGTTTCTCTCTGGCATGGCAGAAATATAAAAAGCAACGGCTTTGAAATTACTGAAGCAAATGTAAACAGCAAGCACCTGTAATTGTTTTTAAAGTAAATTAGTGTTTTGAGTTTAATCACAGAGCACTTCTCTTCTTTGTGGAATTCAGTTACGTGGTCAAAGGGTTCATGTAGTTCCATGGTAACTGAAACATTCAGATTCTGACTATGTGAATTTAATGTCTGCCTGGTATGCATAGATCAGATTATTTTGGTTTATCTTCTTTATCTGTTGTACACACTCTCAAACACATAATTAGTTTCAACCTAGAAGAAAATGTTAGTGTTCAGCATCAAAGAAATCAAAAGACAAGTAGTTGCTCCGTTCAGTATCAAGAGGGCATAGATAAAGCTGAGAACTGTGCAGGTACTCTGCAGCTGGCTGCTATATGCATATGCTGTGATGGTATGGAGAGAGCTTTTAATGTTCCTGGTTTATTATAACAGGAGATGTTTCAATTAAAATGCCAGTGTTTCAGTGAAAAACAAGTAGCAGGAGAACAGGTAGTGAAAAGCAAGTTGAAATGCCCAGTGGGTGCACTGGGCAAGGGTAGCAGAGCTGGTGGATTGTGCTGGCCTGGGGCAGGGAGCCCAGAGCTGCCCTCGTGGTGCCACCTCCCACACAGCAAGGGCCAGAGAGCAGCACATTTATTGTTCTTGGGGAGTTCGTCAGTGTGGTGCAGCCCAGATGCATCAGACTCATAATCTGTACAGCAGGAAAATCTGCCTACGTGTAATGAGTCCAGGTTGTCTGAAATGAATCAGTTCTATAATGTAGATAAAAAAATCATCTATATATGCAAAGTAGGCCCAATTTGAACACGCATAGTTGCCATTTCTCTGGATGTTTCAGCTCTCAGGAAGCTTTTATGAAGAGCTGCTGCTATCATTCCCACCAGGCTGCTGGATTTAAACTTTCCAGACAAATGCTCATTATCCACAAGTAATTCTCTAAATAAATGATAAGGCACTAATGAATTTTATGATCTATTATCACTAGAAAAAGAATTGGTAAATCTGTATTATATAAAATTGACAACATAAGGGACAGGACGCTGGAGAAATGGATCTACTGGCATCTATCTAATTTTCTGCTAAATGCGATGCTGAATTTTATAGATGTGATATTTTTTCCTTAAAATTAATAATAATGCTGATTTTTAGCAATAATTCAGGGCTGTGATAAAGCTTTACAAATTCATCAGTAAACTGTGCTTATTGAGAAAGGATCCAGAGACATGAGCTGTAATGTGTATTCTGTCATTTTCTGATAGCAATCTAGATTCTGTGAGGTGAATGAGGTATGTTGGAATCTCACTCCTGCAGGGCTGTGGGGAAGTGTAGTTTGGAGCTGTGCTTCAGAACTGCACATGAATGTAGGGATCCCTTGTTCCCATCATTAAAAGCACCAGGCCTCAAGAAATAATGAGACGGTTGTTTGATGATATATTGACATGTTACAGAACAGTTGTGTTAGGAAATAAACACCCCTCTCTCCAATATTGTCCTTGAATAGGATATTTAGTATGCATGAAATTACTGGAATTGAAATTTGGCCAGAATCCTAAGGTGGACACTAAAGTTTTACATGACAAAGGGCTCAGGCTTTGGGATTCACTGTCTAAACGGATTCCCACTGTCCTTCTGCACACTGCCAGCCTGGAGCAAACACAGTACTCGGAGCTACTGCAGCCTGAGCCTCGCATAGCACCTTGGCTGTGGCTGAAAGCTGATGCACAAGAAGTTAGTAACCCACAGTAACTTGATCATGTTTCTAACGTTTCACTCTGAACTCATCTGGAAGCTAGCAGGACTAGAGGTAAAAGTACATTAGGTGAGTAAAGTGTATTTTATATAAGGAACATTGGCTAGAGTAATCAGAAGGTGTTTATCTCAGGGAAAGTTTCTGTAACATGCCAAATGCACAACAAACCACTGTCTTGACCATAATCTCCAGCTAGTGTTATAATCATTATTCACTGGAACACTAATTTCAAAGTAGAATATGTTTGTAAATAAAGGCAAATAGCCTTCTGTCATGGACCACTGCTTTAATTTGCTTTCTAATAAAGGGAAGATTTTCTTATCCCTCATTCAGGGATTTTTTTTTTTTTTTTTGTAGAGAGCATGCTGAATAGAAGCATAGAATGCAGAATAGAAGGTAGCAGTTAAAAGGCAATAAACTGATTCTCTTACGGGAATGAATACAAATAGCCTGCATTCGTCACACAGTCTGTCATAAGGCACATGGGTATAATCTCATACAATTTGCAGATAAATTGAAACCCAGGCACAGTACAAGGGTGGTGCCCTAAGGAAATAAAGGAAGAAGCCCTGGCACAGCCCGTCCCCACCCTCCTGCAGCGAGTGCTCAGGGCAGGACAGGGCCCCGCAGTAACACCCACGCCAGCATGAGTTTCTTCTCTTGAGTTCCCTGACTGAGGGCAAAGGCACCACATTTTGCTCCCCAAGGTGTCAATAGCAGTGTTGCTCCACATAAAACCCTTCTCAGGATGTAGTACGATCTCAAAGTATTTTTATAAAAAGAAGCAGGAATATCTGAGCATGTACATTTTGGGGGAACTCTCAGCAGGTTAGATATGTGTATGTGTATGTCTCGAAAAGTTTTTCAATCAATTTTCTGATTTGGCAGAATAAACTAGTTCATTTGTGTTTGCTAAAGGATAGTGCGTAACTTACTAAATGTTTAATTCTTTTTGAAACCTCTCTACAGGATTTTTTACAAAATAGGCTATGAAAGTTACAGTGGAAGCTTCAGACAATTGAGTAATTTATGAGAAAACCTTAGTTCAATGAAAATCCCTCTCTGATTATCCCCTCTGAATATCCCCTTCTGTATGCTGTTGAAGGTTATAACTAAATCAGGTGACATGCAGAAAAGAAAACAAAATTACCTGTACAATATAAACAACAGGACAAATTCAGGACAAGTATAACTCCACCAAAGTTATTAGCCAAGCAACTGTAGGCCAGGTTATGTCCTTTTCCCGTAGCTGTACATATCCTCTGTCTTTCGTGTTCAACTTCACAGGCACTTAAGCAAATGTTGTCGTGCTGGGGTTTGTAAATGTGTCATTGATGGTACAACTGAAGTCTGTGTGGCTGCACGATTGTAACCCGGAGCTTCGGGCAGCCTGTAAAACCTCTGGTATTGTATAGTTTTCTGTTCCTTATGTGTCATGTAGCCCATGTGGGATTTAATATGGCTAACTACTAACTGAATGTGCAGATTTTTCCTTCTAAAATATATGCAAAAATGTGCAACTATTTTGTTCTTCACAAGTGCAGATTGTTCTGTGCTGCCTTTATAATTGTGCTAATTAACGTGTTTCAAAGACACATGAGTCTAACCACAGTACTTTTAAAAGCTGAACCAAATCCAAATTCCTAGGGAATTTGAAGTAATTTATTTAGAACAAATTTCAGGAATTTTAGGAATTAAGGGTGCTACTGTCAAGTTTCATATGTAACACTGGAATGCAAATGTTTATTATTCATTTTCTTGAAAACACAGAATAAAATTATCCTTGGAATTTTGCCAAGCTTGAATTCAACCCATTATCATTAATACTTCAGGATTAAAACAAGATTAGCTAGCCCCCAAAACACAGTTCCATGGTGACTTTTACCTTGCAACTCTTCCCCGAAGATCTCCTAGGCCGGAAAGCTGCCGCATTTCAAGACTCTTCAGGGTAGAATTTGTTCCATAGCTGAGATTGTCTCTGACACGTATCTGTTCCTGCAGCATCTACAGAGCATTCATATGCAAATAAAAACTCAGTATGTCACATTTAATGTACACTTAAAATGTCACTCATTATTTTTCAGCAGTTCGGTATCCTCAGATACCATTTTATTATTACTTTATTAAAAGTTTTGTCTGTAATGTACTAAACCAGATACCTTTTAGGTATTTTATTATTTCTTATTATTAATGTCCAATCTGCATGCAAATACCATAATATATATAAAGTATAACTTGACAGTGAAATGGAAACTTACATTTTTTTTTTCTGCTTTCATTTTCCCCACCACACCCCTGTTGCTCACTGCAGCAGAGGTCAGACATGAAGTCATGTGTCTGCCTACCATTAGGTCATAAAAATGAGCAGTTGGGTTTGGTTACTTCGTGTCGTCAGTGAGTCGGAAGGGAAAGAAAGTTTATTATAGAGCTAAGGCATTTCCTAGTGTTTATACAGCACAGCCTTTGGACTGAAGTTGAGCTGGGTATTAGTGTCGCATTAATTCATTTTTTCAAGATTTTCCAGTGCAGCTTTTGAAAGCAAGCTTATTAGAACCACAAAGGCTCCTGTGTTTATATGCTAATATCCTGTGCTATTTTCATAGCCACCGAAAGAATTATGTAATTTGCAAACACTTTTTCAAGTTGTAAAAACAATTTATAAGCTTACAGGATCTTCAGACCTTGTCTGACCTTTCCTTATCCTGTGGTAAACTTTGTTAGGAAAGTAGAAAGACTAAGTAGCTGAGTTGGCATTAGTGCTGTGCAACATTCTTGCCATACCTCGATGTCCCGGTTGAGCTGCCTCACTATCGCCGTTATGTTTCGGATGTGTTCTTCCAGGAGTTGCCTTGCCAACCGGTCACCCCCCCCTTTGTTCTGCATTCTGTGCAGCGTGGAAACAATGTCCTCCTTAATGCGAAAAGCGTGTTCCACAAGAGCCGCTGTTGTTTTCTCATGGCTCAGGATTCTGTCCTCCAGCTGATCCACCAGGCTGGCGGATGCCAGAGGGACCGCTGTCAGTGCCTGGCTGTGCAGCGGGATGTTTCGAACCCGTCTGCAGGGGAAGAATATCCACGTGTTGTTAACTTCTCACACAAAACTCTGCAATGCCTTTGCACTGGAGACAGTGTGACACTATCTGAGTACTAGCAGTGCCAGAGAGAAGCCCCAAAATACTCACAGAGAGAGCGCCTACTGCTACAAGTAAATGGGTGCTGTGTTGGCTACCGTGTGTCCTGTACAAAGGCAGGTCAGGCTCTTTTTCATACTCTTTAAGGAAGCTTACAAAAGCATAGGATCTTAAGGAAAGGACATTAGCATAATAAAAGTAGTTACAAATCAGAACTAAAATTTGATTAAGAATCCAAATTCAAACCCTTTTACTGAGTTTCAAAAGTAATGTTATTTGTCTTTACAGTTTTCAGGCTTAATCAAATCTGTAACTGTTGAAGGTAGGTATTGTAAATTAAATGAAAACCATCAGGATTAAAAAGGAGTAGCTTGTACCAGTCCCTTTTCTGGCTCTGTATGGTATGTAATACCATACAGAAGCTTGTTCCCCCGTGAACTGGACAGGAGAATATGTGGGCATAGAAACTAAGGTGAGACCAAAATTATGACAAGCTTCTCATAGTCTTAGAAGTTAAATTTCCCTCCAAAATAGCTTACATTTGGGTACATTGAATAATTGTCTAGATTTTTGAAGAGTGATCTGCATTGCATAGCTCCCATGGAAAGCAGTGGAGCTCATGGGTGCTGAAAGTGAAAAAATGAGGCTGGTAATGCATGCAACCTTTTCCTGCCACTATGTTCTGTAAAGAATAACAAAATTTTCAGAAGTATAAGCAGAGGATACAAGTTCAACCCCACTTTGGAAGAGGAGATCTTTTTCTTGGGACCCTGTTTTTTACTGTGTATTCTCATGTTTCCTGTTAATGAGCCAAATTAGCAGTTCAGTTTGACCATGATGATATTGATAGAGATGTATGAGGATTCCAACAAAGGTCACTTTTGTCTCTGTTTTCACAACTCCTTTCATGCTATTAGAACACTGGCTAAAGTATTCTTGGACTTCTAGTCAGTGAGACTTTAAGCTACTTAATTTCTTTGGGAAATGGCTAAGTAAAAGCTGAGTAAGGACTTGTGATTTGGGCCATGATTTGAATGTCTACGGTGTTTCACTTGGCTTTGCACACTAATGCCAAAGTCCCAAGTCACAGCATTACTATATATAGGGAATTAAGAGACACATAATACTCTGCAATATGAAGATTTTAGTTTTTATATTCCAGACTGTACCTTTCAGAAGGGGCAAGGGTTGGGAAGATTGGGCTTCGGTGGGCCATTCTCTGGTCAATAATTTATGTCTGTTGAAAAAGTAAAAATTGAATTATTGAATAGCTTATATCTGGTGCTGAAATGACTTAATGCTTTTGCTTTAAATGCACCTTTAAGTAAAGTGTAATATTAGCTGACACCTGTGATCTTGGCATTCAAATATTGCTAATGCAATGCATGCAAATAAAAATTGATACAAAAGAATGAAGACTAAAAACTGCTAAAAAGCTTTTTATAGTGAAAATGATACCCTTGAAAAGGCAAGGTTGACAGCCTTGAAACTGAAATCTGCTGTTGACCCACAGAACTGGTTTGGCAGGGCAGAGGTAAACAAAGTTCTTGTCGCCAGTCTTCTACTGGTCTCTGACATCATTAATCAATGAATAACAAAGATCTACAGGACGATCATAAAACTTAAGAAAAAATTGACTGGAGAATCAAATACAAGTGTTTCATGACAGCAGATTATTAGGGATAAGGTGTTTTTCAGGTAAAAGCATTGGCAGTCAGAAACCTAAATAAAAAGTGAGACATCAGTATAATTTATCAAAATTGAGTCTTTTATTTTTTGCCTTCAAATCTAAATTACCACGCTTTATGTTGTAAGTAAATTCTTCTGTGGTAAGAATATAAATTCTGGTTTTAATTTCTAGACACAGCCAGCCAGACTGTGACAGACATTGCAGCAGAGTAGGTCTATTAAAGCTTCAGAAAGATATTTTAGTGTCTTACTGCGAGACCAGTACCTGGCTCAGCAGCTTTGTCCGCTGACAGAAATTAATGAAAAAGATATTAGCCTCAAGCAAATCCAACTAATTTCCCCTACATAAAACAAATAAACATTTTTAAGTATAAAGAGAATGAGTATGGCCTGAGCCTGATCTCCTTGGGAACCTAAAATCCTCACTGCAAAATAAAGGCTGATGTATGAAAAGAATTTTACAATTGCTGATGAAATCCTGTGCAATCTGAGAAAGATGGGGCTATGGAAACACAATAGACTAATATTGATAGTGAAAAAGCAATAGGGCTACCCTTTGAGATCTTGAAATTCAAAGCATGTTTGTGCTTTAGAAATGTATGAAAGCACTGCCTGAAAGCAGAGAGCAAACATTGTCACAGTGTGTGTTCTATTTATAGCACGGTGCTTCGGAAACTACAAATTAAAAAAAAAAAATCAGTTTTAAGAGAAGCTGGGTTGCTGAGCAGCAGTGACACCAGACAGGAATTCAGAAGGTCTGAGTTGAATTCCTTGCTCAATCTCTGATCCTGTTGACTTTGGACAAGTTATTTCCATGCATAATGACTCAGTTTCCCTATATGTAAGAGACATAACCATACCTACCTCCTTGTTTAGGTTCTTACATGGCTGTAAGTAAAAAGCACAGTATAAGAGCTGGGGATCATTGTGGTGACTTCTGCATTCAAAGTCCTGCACAGACACTGAATGTCCAGTTCTGCAGTCTGTTCCTCACACTCATCATTTCCCAGTTGTTGGATTTTTAAGCAATGGCAGCACTCTGTGAGGGGTCCCTCCTGGTCACACCACCAGACTGCACCAGGTGACACCACCAGGCACCCAGTTCTCAGTGACACATTTTAATGATCTTGATGCATTGAAGCTTTTAAGTGCAATTTAGCTGTAAACACAGGAATTATCCCAGTGATTTAAGAAGAGCTATGCATACCACAGCAGCAAAGTACTGGATGCTACCTAGAAAAACAAAGAACAATATTAAAGTCTGTACATCTAGCAGCATCTTAGTGAAATTTAGTGAAATACACCTTATAAAAACCATCCAAACAGTGCTTTAGTCTCACGGCCTTCAGTACCCATTTATTATCAGTTGGAAAATAATGTTTGCAGCAAACTAAGCATAAGTTTGCTTGATGTCTTAACTTTTTCTGCCAGACTACCATAAGAAATGCAGCTAAATGCAAATATCTGGAGAAAGTGTGGCTATGAAATGAAAGTTACACAGATGAACTCCTCATTCATTTTTATTGTTAGATTAAGCACTTTGCTCAGTACACAGTAAAGTATGTTAGCATCAGGTATCAGATTTCTTGATCTTATCCAACAGCCAGAAAGGATTCAAGACCTTGTTTGGGAGTTGTACAAAACTTTCCTGCAGTTTGGAGATATTTGCAATAAACAGATAGGTGTCAGAACTAATGACAAATTCCTTTTCTATGAGTGTTACACCAACTCAGGCTAGTAAACAGAAAACATAAGATGTTCTGATGCTTGGATTCAGAGGAGTATAATTTCACATGGCTCTTTTAATGGCAGTAAACTGAGGTCAAGTTAGATACCAGTTTAAATACTGGTTATAGGTACTTAATTTATATATTTTTTTAATGATGATGTTTCCTGCTTGATACTGGTATAGCAATTTAAGTCATGATATATTAACCCAGTAAATTTGGGTTGACTGATTTAAGTTACTGAATATTCCAAATACACTTGTCACATGGACAAGATAAGTTTTTTCCTATTTGTAAAATATATGCTTGATTGCCGAAAGTAACAGTTTACTTGATACTTAAGGCAGATTTTCCTTACAAATGTGGAGTGCTTCCTTATCTTTTCTTTAAGTCACTGACATCAGATGTGCAAAAGCTTGAAAAAAAAATCATCCATGGGACATGATGAAGAGACACTTCTAGCAATGCGCAGTTCACTCCTTGCTATTTGTGCTGTGGCATCCCTTCCCCACTTCTCAGACTGCCTTGCATGTTTATTTTCTGCAGGATCTCCATTTCTCCTGTTTTGAAGGATAATCACATCTGTAGTGTTCAGTTCCCCGTCTTCCATGATAACCTACATCTAATGCTGTAATGTCTGCGCACCTCGGAGTGTTTTTCACATTCATTCTCACAATATGCCTGTGGGGTAGGAAGCATTATTATCCCTGAAAATATAATTTCCTTTTGTTGCTGGTAGGGAAGTAAAGCACGGGGCGGGCTATGTGACTTGCCACAAGTCACACGGGAATCAAAGCAGACTGAAATACCTGCCTAGGCAAACACTTTAATCACTCTTTTCTTCTTAAAATAGAAACCGCTTTGGTTGCTGCACGGGGAGCGTGTGACGGCACCACCCCGGCAGCCGCCAGATCCTTCCCGGTGTTACTCTAAAGTGCTTTGGGGCAACGCTTCGGAGTAAGCGAAAAAGTCCCTTTGCTGCAGCTCAGCAAAGAGATGGGTCAGACCTCGACAGCGTCAGGGAGAACCGGAGCCGTGCCGAACCCCTGTGCACGGCTGTGGCACTTGTGAACACGCGCTGTGCGATGGGTGCCGGAGGGACTCCCCCGGCAGCGCGGTGACCGTGCCCGGGGCTCCGAGCCAAGCCAGGGGGGCTCCGAGCCAGGCCAAGGGCCCTCTGGAGACACAGGTGCGATCGGCGCCGGTGCCGGCCCGTGCCGAGCCGCCGTGAGCGGCGTGAGCAGGGGGGATCGTGCCGGGGCCCCGCCTGCGACAGGCTGAGCGCTCTGCCCTGCCCTGCCCTGCCCTGCCCTGCCCTGCCCTGCCC